>CM042389.1:26007696-26477696 GCA_023634145.1 Thymallus thymallus | reverse complement strand
CGTTGGAATTTCAACAGTGCAAATTTTCTTTTACTAAATATACAGCATGGAACACTTTTCTTAGTTGAACATAGGATATGGAGGTACCACTGGTTTGGGTTCACAACAACACGTGTATTTTACACAGGTTTTCCAGCCTAAAGCTAGCATTAGCAATAGATCAACGTCATTGCAGGGCAACTTGATTTATTGAGATGACATTTGTCTGACATAAGGAAATGCAATACAAAGACAGGAGGATACGATTCAGCATACCTTCACTTGTTATGGGGCAGCTACCGTAGTTCCGAAACGGAAGACTTTTACAACTAACAAGCTTCTCTACAAGGCAGTCAAGGTTATATCTAGCATGTTAGAGAGACAGCCACCTAAATGTCTTCCCTGATGTCCTCTCCCAATTACTATACACAGTAATTGTACCCACAGCCATAATAAGACAGAATCCAAGCCCAGCCACAACTCCACTGTAACAACGTGCTGAGGGAATTGGCCTGAGGAACACAGGTAAGCCGAAGCTCTTCTTTTTCAAACAGGCAGGGAATTAGTAGCTTGTTCAGTCGTCTCTTTGTTAGCTTACTTAACGGGGTCATTTGGCCATCTGGTTTAATTACAGGTACTGACACACTCCCAAGCTCATGCTTAGGTGTCACCCATGCAGAGGTGCAAATTAGTTTCCACTTGAGAGGACCAGGGTTGTGCCACAAATCCAAATAATGGCATCGATCGCCCCCAAGCTATAGCACATTCAACTTAAGTGACCACGGTAATCAATTTCTAGAATTTCCTCCTTTAATTTTTCGTTTGGTCATCCAGACAGTTTCATGAGCATGAACATAATACTGTGGATAGGATTATGGCGTGACTTTTTAGGACCTGAATGATAGGTGATCAAATTTGAGAAAGGGAATTATATTTCAGTGCATAAAACAGATGAAAATAGGAAGACTTAATTCACTTTGAGACCCTTCCAAGTGTCCACATCCTGTGGAAATCTGTAGTAGTAGTAAGAAGGAAGTGACTCACTTGACTCCACATTACATGTGTACACATGTGTACAATGTAGGACAGAATGTTGCCACCCCGCTTGGTATTTCAGAGGCAAAGGTTTATGAAGCCCATAGGGCAAAATGAAACAGCTGCATTCCCAACATGCCTTGTTTTCCAACACACTGGCAGTTACCTTAATGGGGACCTTGGATTGTAGTGAACGCTTGGTTTAATTTCAAATGGAGTTGTAACCTCACCTGTGTTCAGGTCTAAAATCAACCAGTCATTAGCAGATGAACAGACTGTCCTTTCTCCCAGCTCTTCTGTCATTCAGATAAATAAGGCTGAGTGCTGACACACGATCCCTTTAACACACACAACCTGTCCTAAAGGACCGAGAGGACCAATGGTAATTAGGGAGAAGTCACATGGAGGCATCAGTGCCACATGCCAAATGCCACGTTATACAGTATTCTACACTCTAGACATAAAGCTTACTTTTTAATCTATACAAAATGAATACAAATATGAATTTATTAGTAGACTGTATACCAACTTCAATTGAAATTGAAATGTAACTTTTTACTTTGCGTTATAAGGTACCGACCAGGGTCCCACTTTAGATTAACCACAACTTTAAAGGCTTTATGGAGCCATCATAAACCCTTTAAAAGGCATTCATAGATGCTTCACAATTTATTTATAAGCACTTTTCCTGTTATATAAAGTACTAAGTAGACCTTGTAAAGGGTATATAAGGCTTTGATTTAAGAAAGCTGAAATTAAAAAGATGTGCCTTTTCACATGGGTTCCTAAATAGTCTGTTATTATCCAAGCAGAACGGTGTCTTTCTGATCTATTCCTGCAGGAGGCTGGTGTGCTGTCAACCGCCCAACCCAGGCAATAACTGTCATTAATTAGTCTGATAAATTGCGTTCAAAACAATGACATGTTTAAATAGTCCAATTTAGCTCAAATCCTAAATGAGATATTACATCAAAAGCCAGCCGTTTCTCACATTTTCCCCATTTGAAAAGGCATACTTCCTTCCTGAAAGCATTTTAAAGGTTACGATTTCCTCAGATGATAAAGCGGTACCTTTTAATGAAATTCTAATTAGTAATTTCATGGACTTTGTTACTTACCATATCTGATAAGTGCACATTTTCACAGCCCTGCTTTAATTAAGAACACTTACAGTACAGTTCCAAAAAAAATCCCCTTTCGAAGATCGAGCAAATGTGTTGGAAACCTACTTTGTAAACAACTAATGCTGCAATTTTGTAATTTTAAGGAAGTTAAATTTAACTTCCCTTTTTTTCGCTCCACATTTAGTTTTCTGTTCTTTTGTGAACAAACACATCATTAATAGTCTTGTTCCTCATCATCAGAAGTAAATCAGTTCCATAAAGACTACATATGTAGGCTTCTTTTAAATGTTACAAAGGAATAAAATATAATACACTTTTAATTCTTAGTCACCTGATTTCAACAGACCCGTATGCCTGGCTACACTCAGAGTGTGGGATTTTATTCACTGTTCCCTCATGATATCATAGGTCCTTAGCTTTACATATTTTCACATTTTATCAAAATGATTATGCACTGGTCTGTAGTAGATGGTTTAAAACTGTTGACCAGAGCGCCAAGAAAACCTAATCTGATTTCACTTCCTTTCAAATCATTTTGCACTCGAGATATAATCCTAGGTTCTTCAATTTGAACTTTGGCTCTGAGTATGAACTGGAATGGAATTAGTATAAATGTTCATCAAACCTCTATGTGGGAGTCTTCTCCTCACAATGTAGTGCTTTTGACACAGACTTCACCCAGCAGCCCCAGAGTCGGCCCCAAAGAGGGCCCCTGTGGAACCTCTCAGGTCCCTAACCACAGAAGTGTTTCCACGGTGGCAAACTGTTTCAGTCTGACTGACATCCCAGTGTTGGAGAACACATTTAACAATGCACAAAGCGTGACAGACCACCTCAACCCCTACCTCCTTGCCCCATCCTTCCTTTTTAAACATGGAGTCCACCTTGTCAAGTCACATGCCGGACCCGTAATTTGGACTAATAATTACCAGACATCACTACAATGAAACATCAGTGTCTGAACTTCTTTGGGCCAAACTGAATTTTAATACATTTGGAAAAGGTTGGCCGGAGGCAGGAACCCTGCACACTGGGAAAAGGAGTGCACATGTGGAAGCACTTTAGGAAGTGATAAATGATTTGAAATCCACAGCGTCCCCCAGAATGAAAATGAGGGCGAACAGGTGTTAAATGGGAACCACTGGTGCATTTTTAATCGGGAAAGAAAACGTCCCAGGTCTTTGGGGCCAGATGTTGGGGGGCTGGGGATGTGGATGGGCTGGGGCGTTGGTGAGTGTTCATGGCCTGAGGTGGGTGATGTGTGGAGACCCTATGTGCATGACCTCTCCGCTGTGAAATAACAGATCACTTGTGTCAGCTGGGTTCCTATAGGGAAAGAGAGCCTTTACTTTTGCCCGATCGGTGACCACACTGCACCTCTGCTATTCCAAGACAAGACAGGCCTTTTCTGTGGAGCGTAGACTATACACATATCACTAATACCTTTATGCATTCTAATGCTAATATTTGCACGCTAATTTCTAGATATTATTCAAAATGGTGTTTTAAGGCTGAGGTAATATGATAACATCCAAATGTCAGCTACAGAACGTTTCCAACTCTTCCGGCAGTATTACACATTTTATTGGTCCATAACATGGACAATTGCCATAAATTGGTCCTTTATCCATCGGGGTCAGGAAATGGCTAAGCATAACATCCATCAGAAGTCTCTTTTTTCCCCATCGATATACCCTTACAAAAGAAATACGAATGAAAAAAATGTAAAGTAAAGTATTTTTGGGCTCCCGAGTGGCGCAGCGGTCAAAGGCACTGCATCTCAGCGCTAGAGGCGTCACTACAGACCCTGGTTCGATCCCGGGTTGTATCACAACTGGCCATGATCGGGAGTCCCATAGGGCAGCGCACAATTGGAGGGTTAGGGGAGGCCGGAGTAGGCTGTCATTGTAAATAAGAATTTGTTCTTAACTGACTTGCCTAGTTAAATAAAAATATATATTATACTTTTCACATGTGGGGTCTTGTCAAATTGAGCTGTAGTTTAAAAAATGTTATGCAAAAGCATTACAATATTTCCATTCTGATTTTTACAAAGTAACGGTTAGCAAAATCAGGTATATTGAGAAACAGACTTTCTTTAAATGGTTAACACCAACTTTTCACATTTGAGAAGAATAACACTATTTCACCACCACATGGGATCTTGCAATTCCACATGTGAAAGTGAGATTTTCAAATGTGGCGTTTTCTTACATGTGAAACTGCAAATGTGATTTTTATATGTGATCGTTTTTTACATGTGCAACAGCAATTCACATGTTACGTGAAAACGTTTTTTTCTTCTCTCATGTGAAAAGGTTGTGTGAACATGTGAACTAAACATTTAATACATATGAAAATATGGTTTCAGCCAGGAGTCAAACTTGACCATTACCTAAATGCCCATGATTGAATTCTCTGTTCACCTAAGGGAGCCATTTTGGATCTGATGAGTCATTTACATTGTCAGAGATAATGAATGAATAAGATAAATGAAAATGCAACCGGCTCTACAGAAAATAACTCCAATGCAAGTGGAAAGAAAGAGGAAAATGGGATCATGTTTCATTGTTGGAGGCACAATAAATTGTCTCTAATTTTGGACAGCCTCAATCTGAGCGCTGTCAGATTTGACAGTAGGCCAGCCTACCCATAATTACCACTGATTATTTGGTGACATTACACCATCACCTAATTCTCTCTCTCTCTCTCTTACATGCACCCAAACACGTACACACACACACACATACACTGGAAAATACACTTTGCATGTACTATACACAGCATAGTATACTAAGCACTCTGTTCTCTGTTTCTCTCTGCCTCCCATTCTGTCCTTCCTCTGTCAATCTCACTTTCACTATTGATTTCATGGAAAGTTTCTCAGACGCAGCTGAATTTTCCACTTGTTTTCACTTGAAACACTCTCCGGTTGTTTTGTCCCAGCTGTCTAAACAAGAGGAGAGGACATTAGGCACGTTTTGAGGCTGGAGTGATGTTGCTGCATTCTATATTGCTTGCTCCTGAGAGTATCCCATAGTATGCCTCACTCTGTGGTACTATGGTAGTTTATATTAAGCTAAACTTCTGGATGAAAATGGACAGCTGAGACTATATGTTGCAATTCAAGTGAATCAACATCATACCTGTACGATGGCATGGTGCCCAGATGGAGCTTACAGTAATCCTATCTTTACTTTTTTACTTTACTCCAACATAAGTGCTACCAAGTGGCGCAGCGGTCTAAGGCACTGCATCTCAGTGCTAGAGGCGTCACTACAGACGTCCTGGTTCGAATCCAGGCTGTATCACAACCGGCTGTGATAGGGAGTTCCATGGGGCCTAGCGTCGTCCGAGTTTGGCCGGTGTAGGCCGTCATTGTAAATAAGAATTTGTTCTTAACTGACTTGCCTGGTTAAATTAAAATGGGAAAAAAAGTGACCACTCTTGTACTATAGCCACTGCATGGATACACTGTTAAAGTAGAAAGACTCAAAACACCATCGTTGTTGTAAAACCATGAAAAGTAGAGCCCCTAAGCTGAGATGTAAATGAATGTAAAGCCAATGTAAATGTTAAGATACACATAATGTATTTCAAAACAGAACTGAAGACTCTGAAACACCCAAAGTGGTTCATCAATCTGAATGTTGTGAAAAACCTTTTTTTGAGTTTCAGTGTAAAAGGCAGCATCAAAACACACACAAAAATGATTTGCCAGACTGTGTCTCTCTTGCAATCAAATGGTTTAAAATTGCAAATGGTTTAGAGCAGAAATATAGATTGATGATGATTTTCAGTATGTACTGTATTTTGATAACAATTTTAAAGAAGACACTGGGGATTGAATACTTTTCCTAGGGTAGACTTTGGCACTAATTATAGGCTACAGTTGCCAGGCCCATTGTGATATTATAAACAACGTTACAATCAAAATGTTTAGAGCTATGTAAGTTATAGCAGAGGTGACATGTGGTAACGTGTAAAATGGGCCTTCGTCACTGGTATTCATGTGAGGAAATGGATGTGAACCCAGGTCTTCTGCTTGTCAATACACGGCCATAGTCCACTCAGCCAGTCTTCAGGACTAAGCTCTTATGCTGAACCACACAGACAAAATGTGAAATATTTTTTCAATTTCCTTTGTTTGAGCATAAAACTGTACATTTGACCTATTGGAATTACAGATTAGCGTATAAACAGCATAAAAGAGCAGGGAATATACAATAAGGGGAGGGACTCCCATTTACAGTATTTGGAAACTCTAGAAGAAGGGATCTAATTCTACACTAGACAGCATTCGAAACACCATCATAGTGTCTTGGAGCTTTAGTGAGAGGAAACAACACCAAAGAGAAGGGATCCAATTCTGCACTACACAGGACTTGAAACACCATAATAGTATTTTTAACCTTTTCCGGGTTAGTGCTCCCAGTTTCTGGCAATGTGTTGCACAACTCTTGATTATGTGGTGTTACAACATACTATGTCATGTTTCAGAACACCTCAGGATGACTGTTTCAGTACACCTTAAATATGTCCCAATACCCTCACAACAATGTGTTTGAATACTCAAGCAAGGTTAAGGTTAAGTCTCCTTTAAGGTGGTGGCAGATCAGTTTCCACTAGTTTTAGTGTTTCAAAGCACTTTTAACAGTGTAGGCTATAGACCAGCATTGTTTTGCCACAACGACATTGCTTTCTGGGTGTCTAATTGGCTGTTCCATTAATAACACTGACAAACTAATTTAGCAGAACCTGTCCTCTTTAAAACCGCGGGAACAAAGAGGAGGAGGGTGGAAATCAATCTTCCCTTTGTGCCTGAGCCACTGACCCATTCGTGCTTTGAAGATTGTTGCTATAAAAAAGCAGCATCTGAGAAGTTATTTAACTACAAACAGAGTCCTACCTTCCCCATTCCAGCTGCATAATCAGGCATAATAAGTGGCTGCAAAGGTCCACTTAATGTATTTCTAACACTGGAGACCTGCTAATCCTGTCAAGGGAATGTGATGGAGGGAGAAACGTGTTGGAAGCCTCGGCTGGGCATGGAGCTGATCGTTTAACTCCATAACCATGCAGGCAAATGCTTGTGCGGCTTTTCACACAAAAAGAGAAAGGAGAGGGTTGGAATAAGCTCCAGCTTCATATTTCAGCACAAAGTGGGGATCCATTTTTTTTGTGGCCATCGAGGAACAGTGGAAAGGACAACAACAGCAGCCCCTGCAGTAACAGCCAGTCTCAGTGGGTTGAAGCCTCATAAACCCCAACCATTACCACAGTCTTTCTGGGCCTTTAAATAGAAAGCCCTACACATCAGGTGTGTGTGTGTATTTTGTTAGGTGGATGGATGGAGTATGTATGGCTGCAGACCACTGCATGTATTTTTGGGACAATTTGTTTTTGCCAAAAATGTTTCATTGACAGTTTCCATTAAGACACAACATAACATATCATTTAACCCAGAAAGAACATCACACTTTTGGGGGGGTTTGGCTCTAACACAACTGACACAGTTTGCTAGTGTATTTTGTATGCCTGATGAAGTTGTCCAAAACAACATTAGCACATAATGTTGTTTGTGGCTGGTCAGTATTGTTTAATGGCCATCTGCTTAGAGTCTGCTCCAAATGTACGCTTTTTAAAGGAATTATGTGCAAAAAAATATGTTTCATTTTAGAATATGCTTATTAAAATCACTTCCAGTATATGAAGTGCAATTATGCACTACAATTCAGGACAGATTGTATAGTATCCTGCTTTTGATTCCAAATTAAATTATTGAAATGACAGCTTAGTATACCATCAAACATCCCCAATGAAAGATGAACAGCCTTTGAAATAATCACTTCTGAAACACAAATGCAAACGAAGCCAGAGATTACACACAAGTCTCCCAAAAACAACCACAACACTCAAACTCATCAGATATCACATTCCCTCTACTGTATTTGCCAAGACACCTTTATAGAGGTACCAATTAACAGCTCAAGCATATATTCTCATCTCCATAATGAGGTATTAATTAAACAAGGGCCATCTATTGCCCTCACTAACAGCCTCATAAACAATTGACAGGAGATTTGTGATTTTTGACACCATTAAACAAATCAATATTGGGTGTTGCAGACGAGTACTCCAGCTGGCTCTCCCTAGTCTTTGCCAATCAGCTGTGCTGAATACTAATAAGGGAATTAACTGCCTCATATTCTGCATGTGTCCCATCAAACAGATCCTTATCATGGGGGAGCTAAACGTCTAATTTGCATGGAAGAAGACTCTGCTTTGTAGGTAAAGATTTCGCAATATGTCACTCATTCTCATCATGTACCCCTTGCACTTCTTCCTTTCTCTCCGTTCTCCCTTGTTTCCCCCTCGCTCTTTTTTTAGCCACACCCTCACAGCCCCCACGCACTACAACGCGTAGTGGTCCGACGTTCAGCAACCACTAAAGTGCTGCAGGGGGGACCCTTGAAGATGCATCTTAAGGCATCTACAGAGAATACGTAGACGGGGCCGATGGAGCGTAGCGCCACGTTATAATGCAGTTTTCCGTCACAAAAGAGGCGGCTCCTTGTAATATGCTCCGGCATTCAATGCATTTTTCTCAATCTGGAGATTGAGACATGACATATCATTCCTTCCGCTGCTGCGGGGGTTCCTTGATCTGATCTAGAGATCTATCTGTTTTAGCCTAGGATAATGTTATCCCTTCTAAACAAAATACATGTTGGGTGGGATTCTATAAGGCTACAATGTTGTTTGGCTTATTGTCTGAACAGTCGCTAAGACTATATTTGGTTATCATTACAAATTAGGCCACTAACTAGGGATTACAGGCTATTGTGAAATGGTAGAACCTGTTTAGCCAACTAGGTAGCCATGTGGGAAGCTAAAAAGGCTAGCTAGCTAGCTTGCTATTTTCTTTAGCCAAGCTAAAGCCAGCTATTCAGGTTGCCAGCTAGATACTGGCTGGCTACTACTAGCAAGGGAAAGTGACACTTCCTTGTTGTTTACTAAATGAAAAGACCAAAATAAAAAACATTGCTATCACCCCCTTATGAAATGAGACCAGCGAGGATATGTTACCAAAAGGTGTCCGCTACTCCAATTATCCCACTCTCATGTAGCTCAATGGAGTGGAGCTTGTAGTAACCTTTATAGAAATGCATTACCTTTCATGCCAGCGCTGTGTTCATGATTTTTCATGTATTTTTCCAGGAAACGTTATTTTTCTAATCACGTCTGTGTTTTCTTCGAAATATTTCTGCCTGTGTTTTGAGACAGGCAACCTCACTTGGCATATTCTGCTCCTTTTGATCGCTGCAGTAATTTCATTTGATAAATATTGTTTGCTGTTCAAATCACAATGGTGAGCCTTCCAAGCCTGCCATTTTTCTTGTCAGGTATAATAGCATGTCAGACACTACAGAGACGGTCATGTTTTATGGGGTAAAAAGCATAGTATGTGTAAAATACACTAGAACTTTAGGAGCCAGAGACTCTTATTATTCATGGTCCTTCGAGACGGATTCGAACCAGAAACAGCAATTATTCCGGTCATATTTTTCAGGATGTATCACAACGCGAACAACAGCCATCCACAGATGTTTGGGTAAATTGGCAGTTGATTTTCATTGCTGATCAAATGATCACCTCAATATTACAATAATATCTCAAATAAGAAGCAGAAGTTTATAGAATTATTAATAATATAAACATGTTCTCACCAAGATCATGAAAAAATATTGTTTCTCCAGGCTTAAGTTTCACCAGGTGAACTCCAGAATGCCAGAACATCATCTAATTTAATCTAATCTAGTCTCTCTCACTGATCAGCCCAGTGAAATGAGTGACAGGGGACGGCCTGTTGTCTTTGTGCTGTGTGTGTGGCCGCGGGGGGCGGCGAGTTAATGCAGGAGATTGACTCTTAATTGCGGTGGGGGAATTATCATCTTTTCTCATTAATGAGACGCAGCGAGAGCCTGGAGATTTTCTCATCACACAAATACGTCTCCTCCACCAGTCAGGTTAAGTGCTGTTTAGATTATTGGCTGGAACTTCCAGAACATATCATTTCTAGTGCACTGTGTCTTAAATTGTTGAATTTAGGGAGACAAGGTGGGGGGTTAGAGAGTCAGGTTGGGGTTAAGGGGTGGACCTCTGAAGTGAAGCAGTCACATATGGGATATGAGACCAGAAGGGGCTAAACCTATGGTCCATAGTGAAACCTCTTCGTAGAGCCTGACAAGGTAGATGAAAAGACCATTTATGATATCAGGTTTCAATTGCGTTTTGTCCATCCTCCAGATCAAAAGGCAATCTTAATTTGAGTGCTGCTCCAATAGAAAACGAGTCCTATCCTAATGAATACAGACGATGTGGGCGAAGTAGACAGAGAGAGAGAGAGTGAGAGAAGGGGTGGGGAAGGAGTAGTGCAGGGCTGTCTGGAGGTGGGGGGTTGACCTCTGTCTAAGGAAACGACCATTGCCTCCTCATGATGCACAACCGTGAGGGATTTAGGAGCACAGAGCAGCAGACTTTTTTTTGTGTTGCACTAAAACGTGCTCCTCTGGGTCTCATTGAAAAATTATTGCCGATTAAGTAGTTGAAGTCTGCCAAAGACCAGTGTGCGTTTTTAGTGGGATGGCGATGAAACTCTATCTTTCCTGCTTATGCAGACAATTTTCCCTCTCTTTTTTTCCCAATAACTGTGCCATGATGTGTATTCTCTTGTCGCACCTGGAGTGGAGGTTGCCAAACTCATTTCACCTCTTGGACCTCGGCTTGACTCAAAGCCAGACAACCAAAAGTGATAAGACTGAATTAAGCTGCTACTCTCCTGTGGGAATGTTATTATACCGGCAGAGAGAGGCATTGATTTCCCTATGAGAACAACAGGTAATGTTTTGTCAAATAATTGAGCCTTCCTAAATGGGAGTTAATAGTGAGTGTTTAAAGATAAAATTATGTTTATGGAAATAGAGAGGATTAGATACCGTACCCTCCAAGCTCCATTTAAATATACGTTTTGAGCACCGAGTCAAATCAAATCCACCTTCCTGTTTACTATATTCCACTATAGAACCACAAACATTCGTGGAAATAAGTATATATTTTTGGGTCATTTATGTAAAACATCATTTGGTCTGGAGACAATTTAGACAGTGATGACCAGCCAAGCTTACTGTTTCCCTGATTGCCTTGAAACTACAGTTCTCCCCGATATATGATCATATTACACTTATTTGTTTTCATTATTGCATCAAAGAGGAAGTGGTCGTGAGGCGGCCATTTTCCTCTGCAGCACAACGCATGCGGGCCCGAAGAACAAATGTGATTCCGAAGTCACTTTAGGGTTACTTAAACAATAAGGTATCTGCAGATTATTAAAAGGTTACAATCACATGGTTATGTTACCACCTAAAGAGAGAAACAGTCACTGAAATTCTAGGAAATAAATCCCCTTAAAGTGGGTTGTGCCACACTGGAACTTTTATGAAATAAAAGACAAAAGACAAACCTTTCCACCTCAGAATGACTACATGTGTTGAGGTTTTGTTTAACAGCTGTAAAAGGAGCTCAGCGGGGTATGTTAAGTAGTCCGTGCCGTGACTCAGAGGAGCTGGAGGGCGAGGGGTGAAGGGAGATTCTGGCCCCAGTGGACAGGTGGAGGTAAGCTGAGACCTGTACCACCCAAGGGGAAGATGAACTTGAGACGTGTCCCTCACCGTCCTGTCGAGGTGGAGGTCAGCAGACTGCCTTCGCTGATCAGCCAAGCCGCCCCAATCAGAGGCCAAGGCTACCCCTTTTTCACCAGATGAAATGGAACCAACCACGAGGCCAGCTCAGTCACAATTAGGACTCATAAAGTATAATCAAAACCTCAAACTCGGGTGGTCGGACGAAGAACAGAGAAGATCTTTGTACGGTGAGAAATATTACTCATGCGTTAAACAGACACACCTTGTTCGAATGACTGAGATGTGTCTCTCACTCTTTCCATCACAAGTGAACTCACCGTCTTCGCCAGCTTGAATACAATCCCCTCAGACTGATACCTCAACCTTTTTTCCTGTATAAATTTACATCACAATTATACACTGGTGAAAGGGAGACAATGCGTGCACTACAAAGTCTTCAATTTATCAACGTTATGAATTGCATGAATCTACATTCACTAAGACGTAAGGACGTGAAGATAACTGTCTGAAATCACACAGGTTGTTTGTTCTTCCACAAACATCTTTATCTTAGTTATTGTTGGGTTTTTTTAGAAATCCGTTAATTAAGGCAGCCGCAAATGTGTGTTTCTGTTGTCTGAGGCCTTAGGCCAAGATTAGCAGTATTTAGCATTGTAGAGTGTAACCCCCCACCACCCAATAGGATACATGAAAACAGGGTAAGAAGTGGGGAAAGCGCATGTGGTCGCATAATCCACACAGTGAAATTGCAGACATTTTGTAAGCATATACAGTACAGTAGGTCAAAAAGATTGATGTCATACAAACCTAATGGTCAGGACAGTACGTGTTTGCTAAATAAATGTGAATGCATTACTCATTTATAGAAGAAAGTCAACAGGAATATAAGACACACTAGTCAATCGCTGGCACATTTTTACTCAGAAACCAAGGTATTGGGGCATTTGAACTGTGACCTAGAGTCTGCCTCTCCCTTTATCAAATGATGTCAGCTCTCATCACTGAGTCTAAGATTAGCTAGACTTTGGCCGACTAATGTAGACATTAACTATCTGATCCCATCGAGCACATAACGCTCTGAGAATCATACACTACCTTTCAAAAGTTTGGGGTCCATTAAAAATGTCCTTGTTTTTGAAAGAAAAGAAAGCACATTTTTGGTCCAGTAAAATAACAGCAAATTGATCAGAAATACAGTGTAGACATTGTTAATGTTGTAAATTACTATTGTAGCTGGAAACGGCTGATTTTTTATGGAATATCTACACAGGCGTACAGCAACCATCACTCCTGTGTTCCAATGGCCTGTTGTGTTAGCTAATCCAAGTTTATCATTTTAAAAGGCTAATTGATCATTAGAAAACCCTTTTGCAATTATGTTAGCACAGCTGAAAACTGTTGTGCTGATTAAAGAAGCAATAAAACTGGCCTTCTTTAGACTAGTTGAGTATCTGGAGCATCAGCATTTGTGGGTTCGATTACAAGCTCAAAATGGCCAGAAACAAATAACTTTCTTCTGAAACTCGTCAGTCTATTCTTGTTCGGAGAAATGAATGCTATTCCATGCGGTAAATTGCCAAGAAACTGAAGATCACGTACAGCGCTGTGTACTACTCCCTTCACAGAACAGAGCAAACTGGCTCTAACCAGAATAGAAAGAGGAGTGGGAGACCCCGGTGCACAACTGAGCAAGAGGACAAGTACATTAGAGTGTCTAGTTTGAGAAACAGTCGCCTCACAAGTCCTCAACTGGCAGCTTCATTAAATAGTACCCGCAAAACACTAGTCTCATCATCAACAGTGAAGAGGCGACTCCGGGATGCTGGTCTTCTAGGCAGAGTTGCAAAGAAAAAGCCATATCTTCCTCTGTCCAGTGTCTGTGTTCTTTTGCCCATCTTAATCTTTTCGTTTTATTGGCCAGTCTGAGATATGGCTTTTTCTTTGCAACTCTGCCTAGAAGGCCAGCATCCCGGAGTTGCCTCTTCACTGTTGACGTTGAGACTGGTGTTTTGCGGGTACTATTTAATGAAGCTGCCAGTTGAGGAATTGTGAGGCGTTTGTTTCTCAAACTAGTCACTATCTGAGTCGCTCAAAAATAAGCTAGCAGTGTTATTAAAAGTCTTATTGGGCCTATGTGGGCACAGTTGGTATAGCATGGCACTTGCACGGTTCGATTTCCACGGGGGACCAGTACGAATGAAAATGTATGCACTCACTACTGTAAGTCGCTCTGGATATGAGCGTCTGCTAAATGAAAAAAATATTATTAAAACATTCAATCGAAGTTTTAAGGGTCCTCAGAGCATTAATAAAACCTCCCAGGAAAACTGTCACGCAACCAGAGTAAAACGTTCTCTAAACCTCCTTGCAACCTAAAAAATAAGTGTTCCCAGAACATTTTTCACTTCTGTTCTCAGAACGTTTAAAAACGTTATGTTTTACAGGAAGCTTATGGCTTCTTTCCCACAACCAATGTGAAACCAAAAGCATACGTTCCCACAACTGTGCTAGCTGGGTTATAACATAAAGATTGAAGCTAAAAGGGATTTACAATTTCCTATTTTATGCAATCAAAGCCAACTTTGATAACTTTTACTCAACGTAACAATTTTCTTCTTACACCTGGTTGGGTTGTCGGCTTGACACAAAAAGTGACGGATGATGCCAAAAGGTATTTGGAAACGCCTTGGGTTTTTGACACTCATTACGTTGGGATTACAAGAAGACGTCAAGCTTGAACATATTTCTCATTTATAAAGTATACCTCAAACAAAGATATACATTATAGGCCAGGAATCCTCAGGCACCCACCAGGCCTTGTTTACCCAGGGTACTGCCCATGGGTGACATCTCAACTCCCAACGTTATTAAACCTGCCTATCACCTGTCAGGTCCCATCCTCGACACAACAACAGACAAACCATGAGTTGTCAACGTGGGACCGTCCTGCAACATGGACCTCTCATAAGTTTACACACAATACACTAACATACACTTCAGAGGAAATGTGTAGTGTGCATAGGCAATGCCTTTATTTTCTATTTTCATGTAGTGGGTCCTACAAATTAAACTCCCGGGCCAAAAAATAAACTCTCGGACGACAACATAGCAGATAGTAGTAGGATATCAATGTATCCAGCTTGGTTCAGGTGAATATCAATGTATCCAGCTTGGTTGAGGTGAATATCAATGTATCTAGCTTGGTTCAGGTGGATATCAATGTATCCAGCTTGGTTCAGGTGAATATCAATGTATCCAGCTTGGTTCATGTGAATATCAATGTATCCAGCTTGGTTCAGGTGAATATCAATGTATCCAGCTTGGTTCAGGTGGATATCAATGTATCCAGCTTGGTTCAGGTGGATATCAATGTATCCAGCTTGGTACACGTGGATACTTGCCTCCTCTGATTCTCAATCATCACTCAATCCACACCTAATGTGTCTTGCTTGTGCAGACAAACACTCAACTATGCTAGAGTGCATTACTGTGACTTCATGTCAAAACAGGGCTGCTGAGGGTCTGTACGTGGTAGTGTTGTGAGATCTCTCCCCCCCCGTGTCTGTGTCTTAGAAGGTAGGATATTGGTGCAGATTTGTTACATTCTTTCCCCACGTTGCGTGCAACTACCCACCACATTTTACTTTCTTGTTTTTCTTTTACCGCCCTTTTGAACTCAGGAAATGCCGCAAAGGAGGAATATCTGCCCAGGGGTCAGTGGTTGGACGATGGGGGGGGCGGGTCTTGCTCGGCGGGAGGTGGGGCACTGAGTCGCTCATCTGCCTGTAGTACTGAGATGGATGGGAGATGGAGGGAGGAGGAGTGTGGGAGTTTAGGTAGCTCTAGACCTTGGTATGCCCTGATGGTCACGTACAATCACAGGGAATCCATGTGTGAGCTGAAAGAGCAGGTCAGATGTGACCAGAAATGAACAGGAATTAATTATCTTAAGGAACAAGGGATGGGGCTGACTGAGACCGGGCCCTAATGCAGCACCTATCTTTCAGACAGAGGTCTAGAAGGACTATTTAGGACTTCCAGCCTGTTATTAATGTCCATTTACGACTTGTGGTTGTTATGTTAATTTACAGCCTGGTATTGAAAGTAAGCTCTACCTTCACATATTATATCTTAGTGATTAAATAATGGACCTCTACTGTCTTCTGGTTGTACGCATGTGTGAAATAATGTAATAACGCAAAACATACACAAAATCATACCATTTAAGTCAGCGGATTAGGGCACCATGGTGTTAAAAAGACTTTTATGACCCTTGATTGTAATGATACAGAGTATCATCTCGGTCCATATTTTCAAATAGTCAAATCAGGGAAAGTGTGCAGAAAGCTGATGGGAAATATTTAAGACTAGTAGCTGTCACTTTTAACGGGTGGATATGTTTAGTAAATAAGCTACTCATTTTGGACCATAACCAATGCATTGAAATGTGAAAAATGACTTGCATATCACAGTTTCAGAAAATTGGGACCAATCACATTTGTTTTATTTCCACATTTATTCTAAATAGTTTCACTTGCATGAAACCTGGCCGTATCGTGAACCGGCTAAGGTATGACAGAGAGTGTGTCTGAGGCTAAGTTTATTTCCCTCATACATTCCTCCACCTTAGCACTGTCATAAGCTATTTTCTGCTCCACTGCAAATCCTAATTGATCGTTCTCAATCTTAGCTTTACATTACATGGGGAGATGACATCATTTGATACCGATATTTCGTGCCACTCTTCCAGCCTAATGTTGTTTTGCCAGCTTGACAGCAAAACACTGTCTAGACAAAAAGCATATGTACACAGAAACACGGAGTGGATAAATGTTTAGACAGTCATTATTTTTAATTTAAAACATTTTAAGGTTGACTTACCTCTAAGAGAGAGTGCCAGTCATTGTTAAAGTGTTCTGTGAAGGCCTCCAGCGCTTTGCTCTTTCAAGCGTAATGCTCACATGCTTCAGGGAAGTAAGTCAAATGTGAAGAGACAATGGTGTGATTTGTGAGATAACTACAGATAAGGCCTTGCTGTCAAACCAGTGGATACTGTATGTATCCTATCCATTGACTGTTGCACCTTTGGAGCTCAATGTCACCTTTTGCCTCATTGATGAAGCAGGGACATTTTTTATTCATTTTCACCTGTCAATCCCCCAAAATATTAGCAGTCAATGGAATAAAAGTGCTAGTTTCGTCAAAATAAAGACAGAAAGGCACTGTTTGATGCAGAAATACACATAACCGCCAGGTTATTTATTTACCCTCGTCATGGCAGCACTCCCTTTTAACAGCACAATTATAACACCAACATACATCAGTGACTAGCATGGTTTATTTCTGCTAATTTTTACAGCAGCATCCCAGCAGGCTTCTGCTGTAAAACCCCTACTTCTTTCCTGCCTCCTCCTCCTTCTCCTCTCACAAGTTGTCCTCAGGCGCTTTGTAATAAACAACAGGTCAGCACCTGTGATGGCAGGTGATTTATTTGACCCTGAACAGCCATGAAGAGAGCGCTGTAGAGAAGGAGGTGCAGAGAGCCAGCAGACACACTAGCTAGCTGCAGCCCTGGAGGCCTGGAAGTCAACGCCCCCCCCCCCCCCCCCCCCCCCACTGTAAACCACTTACTGCTTACTTCGTTCTGCTTCTCATGTGACTGTTTTCTTTATTTCCTCAGCTAAAAGATGGCTGTATCGTAGCCATTTATCCCCATGAGGTCATAAAAAGCCCGGAGGATGATATAATCATGTCTATTGAGGGGGGTGCGGTTGGCTGATGTCCCTAGTGTGTGACATCACTGAACCTGGGTCCGGCCCCCTTATTTGACTCAAGACCACAGGCTTTAGGCCCCCTTGCATGGAAGTCAGGGAACGACGGGCCACAATGCAGCAGACCAATGGCTGATGATTAAAGTGCGTTACCCCTGCGTCTGTCCATTGGATTGAGCTGATCAGACAACGCACAGCGAAGGATGTTGTCCAAGGACCTAACGAGCATAGATTTATTGAGTAACAGGAAATTTAAAAATTCCTGCAATGCCGATCAAAGCAAATCTGTTGCAATCTGGCCCCTCTCTGAACTGCAGCCATTGAGGTTTATTTTTGGTTGTTTTAATATGGGGACTATTGGGGTCTCAGTACTCCATTACAGGCATGATGCTCTCTCGTTGGTTTCCAGTTAGCAAATAGCTTTTTGTAATTAGATGTGTAGTTAATAGATCAATCAATTTGATCTCTGTAGCTGCATTCTTTACCTTGATGTATGTAACACTGTGTGGAACTCAACTAGTGCAGTGAAAGGAACAATTACTAGTAGAGAAAGATGACTATTAGTCAGGCCTAATGGTCTTGTTTGTGTAATTGCAAGGGCCATGGCAATGTAAGTACCTTGTGTATTAGAACAGGGCCTCCCCTACGCCAGCATATTAATACATGTGATGACATGCAGAACTATCACCTTGGTGTTGGGATGTCAACCACTATCACATGAACAGCCCTACCAATCCAGAGTTAAAAACATGAATAGTAACGTATTTATACAGTAAGTTACCAAACCAATGTTATTTCAACGTGAAAATAACATAGCCCAAAGAGACCACAGAGGGAGGCACAGTGGCAGTAAAATCTGTGGTGATTACCTGAATAAGTAAGTTAAGCAAACTATTGATATGTCAAAGCAAGATTGTTTCTGTCAAACTGTGAGCAGCTGTAGATGAAAAGTTAAGGGGAAGCATCAAACTGCGACCACACAGCCGCCAACCCGCCAGAACCTTGTGACTCAGTAACACAGACTTAACACTAGCGCTAAACGAACGTGTAAAATATTACCGAACAGAGAAAAAAATTACAGGTGCCTTACTTTTAATATTTTAACAGCATATGGGAATGTTTAACACAGCACCGCTAATGTGGCCCCGCCTGGCTCTTCTCGATAACAGGACTGCTGGAGCAGGAGGTCACTGGGTGGCTGAGAACATTTATGCCCATTAGTCAAATACCACTCGGGGGTTCGTTAAAACTTCAACAAGGCTTAGAGCCATGCTGTTCTGTGGGGTTTTTGTGAATCGCACCCTGTTCTATATGAGCTTGTGTTCATTGTGTCACAGCTCTGAAGGCTACACAGATAATGAGGCAAAACCTGAAAACACATCTAGTCATGGATACTATCAGCCTATATCAGACTTACTGAATACTGACTGAACACCAGTTATGTTTCTGGGCTCCATCCACTTATACTGTATGGTTATGAATCAACCCAACTTTACAATTTCTGCATACTCAAATATACCCAAGCTAGTCTCTCAGACAGAGGATATGTTGTAACCCTGAGGATATGTTGTAACCCTGTGGTTATTTCAATGATTCACATATTAAAGCTGGGTAAATATATATATATATATATATATATATATATATATATATATATATATATATATATATATATATAAAATGATACCATCCTTGAAGGGGATCACAATTGCTTGGCTTAAATATTAGGATCATGGCATATCCTCCAAAAGTTACAATATCTTACCCAAGAAAAAGCTATTGTTATAATTTTGACAAGCCAAGTGAGTTATATAATTTATATAAATAATAGTTCTAAATCAATGACTCTAGTAGAATTCAAATCAGATGTCGGAGATAAGTAGAAAAGGCACCACAGTCTATAGCGCCCAACTTCCTTCACAAATATTACACACAGGTAACCTGCAACAGTTTTTCTCTCTTTCCCTAACGTAGGGTGTTTTTGTTTGAAGAGCGTAAACCTGCCAGTTCCGAAGTTCTTTCATTCCCTTACATGAGGGATGGTTCAAAGGGTGACTCTCTGACATGATGTCTGATCACTCTATCCTCCCCACATTAGCACGTAAATAAGGCTGCACTTTGGGGTTTGTACGAGCTGCAGCGCGTTCAGTGTAAACAGGAGTTGTGCCGTTATCGTTATTGGACAGATTTCTGACATTCTAACACTTCAGTTTCATTAACATTCAACAGGGCTGTGTGTTTGACACTGTTTACGTTTAGAGGAGTTTTGATATGCTAAGTTGCCTACGCAATGCACCTCAGTTGATATTAATATAACGACTTTTTCATGGGTGTGCTGCTCTCTATAAAAGTACAATTACACTGCAATCATTTACAAATAATACTCAATAAAAACTATAATAAACCAGTGTTCTTCGCAGAACTCCTGAGATTCTGAAACGAATGTGTTTTTTTAGGCCGTATTACAGCTAATGACATTTCGAATGGTTCTGTTGCAGTAGCGTGTGTGCCCAGGCCTGCGGTGGGGTGACTGTGAGGTCCTGAAACTCCATTGTGATTCATGCGGAGCTTATCACATTGGAGAGAACTGGCAGCCTCTTAGAAGGTATTATATGTACTCTCGCTCTCCTTCCTTCTGTCTGACAGGAGTCCTTGGGATGAAAGGGAAAATGCACTGGAAAAAGAGACATCGTTTCCCTACATGGAGAAGCCTTTGTTTCTATTCACTCCATCCCAAGTCTCTCCAGGAATCCTCGTTTCTGCAATTCACCCACCTATCCGCAAATAAAAGATGGCTAGGGGGGGGGGGGGGGGTATTTTCTCAATGGGGTAAGCTTGTAACCAGTCTACAGAAGGACGGTTGCACAAAGCTCAAGAGTGAGAGGAGGTTGGAACCCAGCTTTCAGACCTCTTTGAATTTGCTCACACTGTATAGGGATGTTGGCTATAGAAGAGTTTTCAAGGAGTCCAATCAGACAGTTAGTTGCAGACAGGTGCCTTAGCTGAGGCCTGATGAAAAGAAGAATCAAAATAAATCTGGATTGCTGCACTAATATGAAAACTGATTATGGAAGGGGATGATGTTACCACAATGTCTATGAGTTCATTTCAACCCAGGACCCCCCTTTTATCCCAGCGTTGGTTTGTTCAGGGCTCTACTAATTAAGCCTGTGTTCTTTTTGGGGGGGGGGGGTGGCGCTTGGTTATGTCCTGGTTCAGAGAATGCCAGACTTGGCAGCTGGCGTTCCTAAAGCGGGTGCTTGGCATTAAGACGAGGGAGGGGAGAGTCCATGCCAGTCCCTGGGGAGTGGGAGGTGTTAACTTCTAATGGCTTTCTCCGCCACAGCCCTGACATCTGCAGGGCTCCCAGAAAAGAGAGCGAGAGGTTTTTGAAAAATTAATGGAGCTGAATGCATCTCACAGCGAGTAGAGGGCTGGAGTAATCAGCACATTAAGGGCTAGAAATAATTATGGGAGCTGACAAGGTGCAGAGGTGCCAGTGCCAGCTCCTTTCAGGAATGCATCTTTAAAAAGCAGTTTAAAAAGCCTTCAGATGTTGGCATTATCTTGCGTGACCAAATTAGGGGCAAATGAGAAAAGTTTATCTGGCATTTTGGAGTATTGAAAGAGCTTAGGCTTTATAAATTATACAGCGTGTGTGCGCACGTGCGTGCGTGCGTCTGTGTGTGTGTGTGTGCGTGCGTGCGCGCGCGTGTGTGTTAGTATGTATGTATGTGCGTGCAGAGCGGGGCAGGGGATGTCGGCAAAGAGAATTGTGAATAAATCCTATTTTCCTGAAAGAAAAAAACATAGGTTTCAGTAGATTAAAAGTGGGTGGTTTGTTTTTCTCTGAGGGACTGAATAAAAATTGAAGGAGGATTAATTCAAACGGGTGCTTGAAACTATCATACTCTTTGTGCAAACGAAAAGTGGATGTCTTAACACCTAGAAAGAGCCTGAACGGTAAACTGATTAAAGTTGACCACCCATGAAAAGCAAGAAGAGAGGGGGAAAACAAAATGATTTAATAAAGCAGCATGTTTTTTCTGCCTTTCCGTATTAATCTCCTATAATTCTTCCAGGAAAGTGATTGGGCATGCGTTCAGCGTATCACTGACATTCATCATTTGTGTGATGATCGCTGTTACAGTCAAAAACAGAAGCAAGAGGACACCGTGTCATTGTATCAAACTGCAAGGTGCTGGTGTTATTTCTGTATTATCAGATCGCATCGCTTAGATAAATGTATTTGTTGAGAAACAGAGCAGTATCTCTTGGTCCTCTTGGTCTTCTCGATAATCAGAGACCTGTGATTTTTAACCCTCTATTTGCAAAATCCAACACATTGTATATACACATTAACAATCAATGTTTTGTAGCATTGTGGTGTGAATCAGAAAATCAGTAGTATGATATTATTGTATTTATTATTTTTATTTGCATTAAACAACTGACCTTCATGAACTAGTTTCTTGCTGGATTGTTCTCAATGTCAGTGAACTATGAAGTATGATACGGCAATTTCTCTCGAACTGATGAGAGAATGTATTTCCGTTACTCATGGAGAGATGTAAATACCTTTTCACCTCTGTTATCAACAAAGCTATGAGACGTCAATGATCTAACACTTACTAAGTTTTGTCATTTTTGAACGAATTGAAGAAATACATCTTGTCCTGCATGCATTTAGAATATATGCCTAAATTGATTACAGGTCATGATGTTCACGACTTTATAACACTGTGAAAAAACAATAGCTTCGAAGAGGGCAAGTGAAGTACATTAAAAGATACACATGTGGAATGCCAAACGTTTGACTGGACGTTTGATCTTTAAAGGCCCTCGATCAGATATGTAACCTTCAATAGAGAACTCCATCATGGCTGTTATTCTCTTTAAACACAACCGCGCGCTAGTTAATATCAGCGCGCCCAACGACCAATCACAGTAACAGTACAAGAGTCAAACTTTGGTCGCTGTACAAAAGGAGCAATTCCATGATTCACTACTTGTACGATAAATAACTGCAGACTGGCTTGTTTTTACCTGTAATTCTGCACGTTATTGTCCAAAGTTTAATTCTTCCTTCTCTTACCCGTCTACGCACTGTTTGTCCATAACCATGTCATTTTGTACACCATGTCATTTTGTACACCATGTCATTTTGTACACCATGTCATTTTGTACACCATGTCATTTTATACACCATGTCATTTTGTACACAATGTCATTTTATACACCATGTCATTTTGTACACAATGTCATTTTGTACACCATGTCATTTTATACTCCATGTCATTTTGTACACAATGTCATTTTATACACCATGTCATTTTGTACACCATGTCATTTTGTACACCATGTCATTTTGTACTTCATGTCATTTTATACACCATGTCATTTTATACACCATGTGATTTTATACACCATGTCATTTTGTACACCATGTCATTTCGTACACCACGTCATTTTGTACACCACGTCATTTTGTACACCATGTCATTTTGTACACCATGTCATTTTGTACACCATGTCATTTTATACACCATGTCATTTTGTACACCATGTCATTTTGTACACCACGTCATTTTTTACACCACGTCATTTTGTACACCATGTCATTTTGTACACCATGTCATTTTATACACCATGTCATTTTGTACACCGGGTCATTTTATACACCATGTCATTTTGTACACCATGTCATTTTGTACACCCTGTCATTTTGTACACCATGTCATTTTGTACACCATGCAATTGCTTAAAATAGCATGATTTTGTGGAAGTAATTACATTTTCGGAAATGTGATTTAACTAGTCCTACAGTTGTTGTATTGGAAAAGGTGAGACTGAAAAGGTTCCTAAATTGAAAAGAATAAATGGGAATGAAATGGGAATAATTACCTTGAAATGAGAGATACTCGTTGGCTGCGTTTAGACAGGCAGCCCAAATCTCATCCATTTTTCTAGTAATTGTTCAGGTCTTTTCACATCAGATCTTTTTCCAGAGCTGATCTGATTGGTCAAAATACCAATTAGTAAAGAAACATATCAGAATTGGGTTGCCTGTCTTAATGCAGCCATTTTATATGGTTTGGGTTCTAGGAACTGACAATAAATTACAGGGTACTTCTAGCAAAAAAAGTGTTTAATCAACATTAGAAAATATAATTGATTTAGTGACATAGATTGCAGATAAGGATGAGTTCATATTGCATATGAGAGAAATGATATACCTCCTTGAGAGGACCTAGATAGATTACCATTCAAAATATATAACAAGTAGAGTAGAGTAGAATTCAGCCTACGTTGTCGGATGGAAGTACAGCAGTCGTGTGAGAGAGAGAGAGTCTGCTTGTGTGTCTTTCCTCGTTCACAGTCTGTCGGTCTAATTCCTACGTTTTCACATTTGCGAAATCAGACAGGACATACATTTTTCTTACATTTACCTGGAAATTAAATTTCCCCAAATCAACGTGTGCATGGTTGTATTTCTCAGACCTCATCTTAGCCCTGCTGCTTGAGGGTCTTGGGTGGGTCAGAGCTGTGTTTTCACTAAACTAAACTAGACTGGTTCTCATCATTTTTTGTGCATTACAATTACTCATAGCAGTTATAAATACTGATTAATATGCTCTTACCTGCAGCACTGATGGTGAGACTGTGAACATTGTTTTCAGAGACAGATGGGAAGGAAAAAAAGTCTTGGAACTTTGTTAACTCATGAAACACTAAATAATTTAACCCAATTTCCCCTTCATCAAAGAACACAATTTGTCATTAAACCAATTTTTTAGGAGGAGGAGTTACAAAAGACATCCATGGCTACTCATTATGGCCTGCCATTCCTACTATGAGGTCTCATAGTCTACCTACCCCAGCCCCTCAGCTCTCTAGGCCTGGGGGACACTGAGTCAGGGTTTGATGTTTGAACACACCTCTAGCTCAGCTGTAAAGATGGCTAATCAGATGAGAGGGGAAAAATGGCTGTTATTTATAGACCCCTTAAGATGTGCATTTACTATCAACCACCTCCGCCTCCTCACACTCGCACGCATGTACGCACACAACCACACAGCAGTCAGTAAGTTGGTTACTATTCTTGTGTTACTCATTTTAAGAAAGAGGAGAGTACACGGATCTCACTTGTACTTCCCCTTCGGGTCATGATCATTGTGATAGCAACAGAACAGAAGAGAACAAATGGATCCAATTTACTATATTCAGCACCTGGTGTGTTAGTCGCCAGGCTTTTAATGAACTCTAAAGCTATAGCAGTGATCCTTATTATCCCTATTAAATTACAATGTGTCCCCTTATTACACACACTTAGTCATTAGGGTGATTGCAGCAAGGGGGAGTGCTGAAGAAATAGCAATCTGGATTCATTTTTTATTTTTTATTTTAAAGACCACACAAATGATGCTGTTTAATAAAGTCGACATGCACTGAACGTATAACTGGTGATGTGCAGTAGGGTTACAGAGCAGTAAAAGGTAGTATATTAATGCCTCACAATCCAATGAAGAGCCATGTAACTAACTTGGGAGCAGGTCGAGCTGTTCACTCATAGTGAGTCTCGTAACGATGCATTTCATTTTGTGTTTGGCATTGTGACAGATCGTTTGAAAAATAGCTTGGTTTCCTGAAAGGATAAAGGATTGCAATATAATGGCTTACTAAAGTGACTATGTAGCACTGAGGTCAGGGGCCATAGACTGGCACCTCTCTGCTAGTATGTGTCGGGCAGCACAGTATCTGGCATGGTTGGTTAGGGGTGCTGATGATAGGAGTATGGTGAGGCCATTTACCAAACATAGTCTAATGAGGGAGAGCTGAGATAAAGGCTTGCTCCTGGTATTTTTAATGAGGTAACTGCGGTAAACGGGAGGCTCAGGGATACAGGCCGCCATTGGCCTCACAGCCGTTTAATGACACCCCTAATCCCTGCAGAGACAGCGCGACCGCCACACACAATTGGCTTCCCATCCATGTGGCGAAATATCCCAGCAACACCTTTTTGATCGCACCCTGTGAAGCCAGTTAGCAGTCCGGCGGCATTGGAAAATAGGACCTAATACACTTTTGGAAAAAGGACGTGTGAATCACATAAGAATCAAATAACTGACCTCAATCAGACACTTCCAGATCATTCTTGTTACCATTGCCCTTCTTCACAAGGTTAAGAGCTGAGAACTTTGACTTGTTGCGGCAGGAGGTGTAAAGTTTTTCTTTCCGTCACGTACAGCCACGTAGTGTGGTGAAGCCCTGTGTCGTTAGCGCTTCACATGATTACTGGATTTTCTGAAGAAAGATGATGTAATGGTGCTAATCACAAAAAGAAGAACAATACTATTTTTTTAGAGTATGTTTTCAGTTTATGTGGATCTACTGAACACCAAGTGTTGAGGACGCTGAGCTTTTGTGGTAGTAATAGACCTATTTGTTCATCCAATAAAAAGTCTTTAGTGTCATTCAAAATAAAACAATCCTTTATCCACTTTAATACACAAGCTTGTGTGGTTCAAAAGCCATCTTAATTAGCTTCAACCTGAATCTAAGCTGATCTATATAGTCTGTAGCTTGAAGTAGGCTAGCTTTTATGCAAATAGTGTTCAATTTAATTCTAAACTTTATTCAAAGCTAATGCTTTACAAAACATGTGGCAGAAATCTTTTTTTTTTGCATAGTCATGAATATAAAGTGCATTCGGAGAGTATTCAGGCCCGTTGACTTTGTTACAGTGATATTCTAAAATGGATAAAATAGTTTTTTCCCCTCATCAATCTACACACAATACCCCATAATGACAAAGCAAAAACAGTTTTTTTGACATTTTTGCAAATGTACTACAAATAATAAATGGACACTTCACATTTACATAAGTATTCAGACCTTTTAATTAGTACTTTGTTGAAGCACCTTTGGCAGTGATCACAGCTTTGAGTCTTCTTGGGTATGACGCTACAAGCTTGGCACCTGTATTTGGGGAGTTCTCCCATTATTCTCTGCAGATCCTCTCAAGCTCTGCCAGGTTGGATGGGGAGCATTGCTGAACAGCTATTTTCAGGTCTCTCCAGAGATGTTTGACCGGGTTCAAGTCCAGGCTCTGGCTGGGTCACTCAAGGACATTCAGAGACTTGTACCGAATCCACTCCTGAGATAGATAGATAGATAGATAGATAGATAGATAGATAGATAGATAGATAGATAGATAGATAGATAGATAGATAGATAGATAGATAGATAGATAGATAGATAGATAGATAGATAGATAGATAGATACCTCCACAAAAGACAGATACACGATACATGATACATAGAGCGGCAGTATGAAAAAGTATAAAAATACAAGAAGTCTGGAGTGCAAAAAAGCTAAAAAAAGACATTGCATAGTATGGGTGGATGGCTGAATATGTACACTATACATTGTTACAGAGTGTTAGGTGGGGAAAAAATGATACAAATATTGCAAGTTGATATAGATAAATAAGGAGTATTTTCATGGTTAACTATACTATACAGGTCTATGTCAGAGAAATATTTAAATAGCTGAAAGTGCGTATGATATAAGTGAGGGTAATAATAGTTTACTTAATGTACAGTCTGGTTAAATGAACAGGTAAGTGAACATTTTGCATGGTTACATTAACTGTACAGGTAAATGACAGGAAGAGATACTTAACTAGCTAAATGTGTGTATGATATAATTTAGGGTAATAATAGTAATTCCCTTAAAATACAGTCCTTAGTGTGCAGGGTTTAATTACAGATAAATGCACGTATTGCACATTCGCTATACTAAAAGCAATGAAAAAATATACAACTGACAGGATACTAATATGCATTCCTGAGTGAACGGCTACGTAAGTTCAGTCCAAGAATTACTTACAGTATTGCACATGATATCGTATAACAACTGTACATGAATATGTATATACAGACCTGCATGAATAAATAAGTCCTGAGTGAATGAGTGATTACAGACCAGAGTTACTCATGGATGGATGCATAATTGTTAAACTAGGTCCTAACAACCCAACAGTTTAAGGTCTATGTTGCCGACGGCACGGCACCCCGGTGAGGCATTAAATAGTCTAATAGCCGCCGGCAAGAAGGACCTCCTGTAGCGCTCTCTGGCACACCGTGGTGGGATCAGTCTGTGACTGAAGGTGCTCCTCTGCGTCACAACCATGGCATGCAGAGGGTGGGTGAAGTTGTCCATGATGGCCAGCAGTTTGGCCAGCTAGCCTTCCTGATCAGCTTATTTACCTGAGAAGCTTCCCTGGCCTTTATGTTGGCGCTCCAGCACACCACTGCAAAAAAGATGGCACTGGCCACCACAGACTGGTAGAAGGTATGCAGTAGTTTACTGCACACTTTGAAGGACCTGAGCATCCTCAGAAAGTAGAGTCGGCTCTGGCCCTTTTTGTACAGAGCCCTGGTGTTACCAGCCCATTCCAGCCTGTTGTCCATATGGACTCCCATGAACTTGTATGACCCAACCATTTCCACATCCATCCCCTGGACTGCAGTCAGTTGGGCCTTGGTTCTCCTGAAGTCCACCACCATCTTCTTTGTTTTGCTGATGGTTCTGAAAGGTGGTTCTGCTCACACCACAACACAAAGTCATTGATTGTGCTCCTGTACTCCTCCTCCTGCCCACCCCTGATGCACCCTACAATTGCGGAGTCATCCGAGAACTTCTGTAGGTGGCATGTTTCAGAGTTATATCTGAAGTCTGAGGTGTAGAGGGTGAACAGGAAGGGGTACAGGACCGCTCCCTGGCCCCTGTGTTGCTCACTGCCCGTTCTGACACCCAGCTCTGTAGTCGCACAAACTGTGGCCTACCGGTCAGGTAGTCCTCTTCATCTTCTCACCCAGTAGCAGGGGCTGAATGGTGTTGAAGGCACTGGAGAAGTCAAAAAACATAACCCTCACAGTGCAACCTGCGTTGTCCAGGTGAGAGTAGGCCCTCTGCAGAAGGTAGATGATTGCATCATCCACCCCGATGTTGCGCTGATATGCGAACTGCAGGGGGTCCAGAGATGTACACACCAGGGGTCTGAGGTGAGCGAGGACTAACCTTTCCAGGGTCTTCATGATGTGGGATGTTAGCGCTACAGGTCTGAAGTCATTCAGGACAGTGGCGTGCGCATTCTTGGGCACTGGGACCATTTCCAGGCTCAGGCTAAGGCTAAGGTAGAAGGGTCGCTGGAGTATTCCACACAGTTGGTCAACACAGACCCTAAGCACCCTTGGACGATGCCATCAGGGCCCGCCGCTTTCCACTGATGTAGTCTCTCCAGCTCTCTCTTCGCTTGGTTGGTGGTGAAAGCCAGCCCAGGTGAGGAGGTTGGGGGAAGGGGTTGTTGAGGATCAGTCCAGAAGTGGGGGGAAGGGAGGTGTTGCAGATCAGTCCAGAGGGAGCAGGGGGGGAGGTGGGGTTGCTGATTGTCTCAACAGAGGTGTTGTGAGCAAAGTGGGGGTGGGACAGCCGTGAGGGTGTGTGGCCTGGGGAGTTGGAGGAGAGGTGGACAGGGCCAGTATCGAACCTGTTAAAAAATGGGTTCAGCTCATTGGCTCTGTCCTGGGTCCCCCCCGTCTGCCCACTGTTTGACTTTTTGAAGCCAGTGATATTTCTCATACCCTTCCACACCTCTCTCACCTGGCTCTGCCTCAGCTTGTCCTCCATCTTCTCATTATACCCTCTCTTCCCCTCAGCAATCCGCAACTTCAGCTCCCTCCGGACGTATTTCAATTTGTCCCTGTCCCCCTCCTTGAAGGCCCTCTTCTTCTCATTCAGCAGGGCCTTCAGGTCGCTGGTGATCCAGGGTTTATTATTTGGAAAACAGCGTACCTTCCTGGTGGGTACAGTGTAGTCTACACAAAAATTGATAAAGTCCGTTATGCAGTCATGAGACTCCTAATGGTCCTAGTGGTCGCAGTCTGCTGTTGGACCATAGCCTCCTCACATTGACTCTGTACTGGCACCACCTGTATATAGCCTCCTCACATTGACTCTGTACTGGTACCACCTGTATATAGCCTCCTCACATTGACTCTGTACTGGTACCACCTGAATACCTATGTAAATACGGTATTTCTGTTTTTAAGTTTTAATACATTTGAAAAAAAAAATACCTTTGTTATTATGTATTGTGTGTAAATTGTTAAGGATTTGTATTTATTTCATCCATTATAGAATAAGGCTGTAATGTAACAAAATGTGGAAAAAGTCAAGGGGTCTGAATACTTTCTCCGAATGCACTGTATGCGACATGACAGCTTTTGCCAAGTGGATTCTGTCCTGTATTTCTTATCCTACAAGTGCCTCAAGCCTCATCTAACAATGCCAACATACATGTGTTTTAGCGCAATCATCAAAGACAATGATTCCCAAACCCCTTTTTTGTTTAAATATGGTGGACGCAATTCTCTTGTTTATATTCAAACAGTTCCTAATTAGAATGAGTGGGAGAACTTGGATGGCTTGAATTCTTGATCCTCTCCCCAGACTCAGACTCAACAGGCTTTGGTGTGCAGGAGAACAGAAGAACATATGGAAAAGGATTTGCAAGTATAAATTCAAAAACACGAGAATCCAAAACCGAACATTCCATTCTTGAGTTTGGTGGTCTGAAGAAGAGAGTACTTGTCTCATCCCATTTGGCACCAACCGGTTCTGAGAAGCTATGCATTTAGCAGAGAATCTCAAAACAAATACATAAAGTCATAAAGTGCGACACCTCAATATGCTTTAAATTATCGTTTTTTTTATTATCATAGTTCAGCTGATTTCTATAGACCTACAAGGAGAACTCAAAGCACAACGCTTTTCAAATTCAGTCAGTTTGCCTTTGTCTGGAAAATATGCACATTTTCCTTGTCTGGTTAATAATTTACAGATTTGTTCTCTCACAGAGCATTTTCATACTAAGATAAGCAACTCCTTAAGTCTTAGCAAGACATCGAGACAATTAATACTTTATTCCTGCATATGCTCTTGTTTAGAAGTAGCTTCCTATACCTGAGATTCTACCATGTTCTATGGAAAGACCACTCTCTATTGGTGGTCAAGACTTATACCAAAGATAGCAAATGATTGAGAACAGACATATAGAAAGTGCATATTTCCACATTATGTGATTTTTTCGGGTAATTGTTTTCTTCAAGGTTCCAAGACATCTCCACAAGCTGCTTCCACACTATACAGACAAACAGACAAATACCTCTTTCTCTCTCCCCTATCTGTCTCTCTCTCTCTCTCTCTCTCACACACACACACACACACTTCTCCTTTCTCACCATCTTTCACTCTGAGCCCCTGATCCAGATGTCCTGTGCTCCCGGCACAGTCTGAGCTGCCAGCTGAGGCGAGAGCGTTACCCTGGTGAGGAGAGACAAGGCGAGATGAAAGAGACAGAGAGAGAGAGAGAGGGAGAGAGAGAGGGAGAGAGGACGGATCCTTTTCTCCCTGACGTCTTTATTGGGAATCCACACTAGGAGCTCGTCATGACGCTAGGAGATCCAACCCATTGAGGCACTCGCTCCAGGAAGCTGACCCCAAAATGTGTTTATACCCTGTTAAACATCAGAGAGGGCCCCCTGCTCACTTATTGTGTCATTATTGACGTATGCCTCATGCTTGTCCCTCTTCTAAAAGTAGGTGGAAAAAGCTGTGAAAATCCCTCTGAGTTTATACAGTTTATAACTAACAGTAAATGATTCTTTATGATATTGTAATGGTCAGTGGCAGAATGAGTGGGAGTTGAGTGTATTCATTGCAGGCTAACGTGTTTGTATCATAGTGTTTTCTGATTCCAGCTACGAGGGGTTTTAATCATTCTTTCCTTATCAGCCCAGTGTAAACCCATGACGATGGAACGGAGGAGTTTTTTTTCTCGTGAAGAGGCAGTCCAAGGAGGGCAAACCTCTAAGGGTGGTTCCTCATATGTCTATCCAAGAGGATTATGGGGATTTTATGTATAGTCACCTATTTGAATGAAATAGCGGTCACAGTGAATCAAATACTGTCTGTAAGACAATGAGAAAGACCATATGCTGAGTTTTGTAGGCATTTGAGAATTGGGTTTTTATAAAATGAATAAAGCTTTCAGTATTGAAATGTTTAATCCAACTCATTTTCAGATGAACAGTCAACATTGAAACTTGTTTTAAATGTGTGTTACAATTTCTTTTTGGTAGTGTGGTGTTGTGCAAACTATTTTGTGCAAACTATTTTTTTTTGTTTTTTAAGTAATAGGCAATTTTTGCATTTCTAAGACAAAGACAATTTTTATTGTATTCAAACAGTGATTGAACAAGTCAAGAGACAGGGCTGTGTTCACCCACTCATCACACTCTGAACCCCTGTAGTCTTTATGCTGTGGCAGTGCATATGATGAACTGCCAATGAAAACAGAAATAGGATGGGGCTCTTGCTCTCTCTATAGCCCTCATCACTCTTGAGAAATGGACCACTCGCAGAAAGCCCTCTTTGAGTGAGTTGTAACTTTCAGCAGCCCTTCGCAGGTGTGGGTGATCTTTCCCCACCCCCACCCCCTCTCTATCCTCCCTCCTCCACCTCAGCCTCCTATCTCTGGCCTACATCAAAAGCGAACGTGCCGCCCCAGGTTCAGATTAACTCCACTCTGACAGACCAAAGACCTCCCCTCCTCCTGCCCCTTTCCACCTCAACTCACACATCTCCTACAACAGGGGAAATTAGGGCTAGTTTAGCAGATCTTACACCACCACTAAACACCGCCCCAGATCGCTGACTGATTGCCTGGCTGGCTCAATCCATTGTCCCCCTGCTTCACTTATCTTTGCCTCTGGCCAAAGCGAGCTTCTCTAGGCCTGCTCCTACCCTCTCTCATACTCTCTCTCTCACTCTCTCTCTCTCTCTTTCGCTCTCTCTCGCTCTCTCTCTCTCTCTCTCTCTCTCTCTCTCCTTCTCTCTGTCTGTCTCTCTCGCTAACACACCCACTCCCCCTCTTTCTCCACCCTCTCTTTCCAGAAAATATATAACGCAGGTTATTGTTGAGTTAACAGGCTCTACGGGTGGAATAGATAACATCTGCTCAGAGACTTGGCCATGACACAAATGTTTGCTTTGTGGTTTTCCAAAGCAACAGACTATCAGTTAATGTTTATTTTAATTGTGGATTAAAAGAGACCCCATGCTCTGTTTATGACAAACTGTTGGAACACTTCTTCATAGGTTAGTTTTTAGCTGTTACAAATTTACCAGGGCAGGTTTTGCTCTGTGTCCCCAAGTGGGCCTGATCCCCCATGATTTCAATATGTGCCTTTAAATATTGTTCATGTTGATATTCAGGGAGATCATTTGAAAGTGTGTTACTCTCAATTACTATAGCAAAGCTTGTGAATGTTTAGTGTGTATTAATTGCTTAAGGAGAGAGTTCCATTTTAGAATTAAAACTTCATCTCTTAAGGCGTCTATTAAATTCAACAACGTTTATAATTGTCACTGTCGGGGAAATTATAGCTGATCAACCTTTACCAAACGGTTTAAACTGCTTGGGTGAGACCTATCATTTGTCTCTCTTGTCAGCTTCCTGTTTTGCTGAGCAACTCCCCTGACCTGGCAAGCCTTCTACTCCCAAAAGCACTTTCCCTTTCCCCATTCTGAGTGAAGTTGGGTGGGTGGGTGGGTGGGGGGTGGGGTGGGGAGGGGGCTAACTCAATCTGACCCATTGCTCAGGTCAGTGAGCTGCTCACTGGGTCTATCCAAACACAGAGGTTTGTTTAGCTAAATCTGTGGAAAGAAAAAGTGCCCTCTTAAATCAATGCTTTGCTTACTGCACTGCACATGCAAGGTTGTTATGCATGAAACCACAGGAGGCAGGGGCTGGCACAACACAAGCCAGCTCCTGCAAGCATTCCTCTCGCTATGGAGGGAAAAAGGCTAGGATTCAATATCAGTGTATTGATGTATATTCATTTTCATACAATTGTTTTATGTATACCATATCACGTTTTACATTTGATATTTTAAATATAGTTCATTTATGCATTTGTGTGTATTGATTCAAATCCATAACCATTTGTAGCTACAGTGGGAGTAGATTAGATGGCAAACCGCAGTGGGTTGTGGGTCCATTGTTGCCAGATTTTGAGTTGTTTCAGGTTTGACATGGAAGAGTGTGTCTCTGCTGTTCAGTTGTCATTCGATCTGAAGAGGAATGTAGAAATAACCCAGATGTATTGTTCGTGTTTGAGTGAGTGTTTGTAATGGCAAGAAGAGAAATGATTTCATTACCTGGAGGTGGCATTTAAACAGCTTTGAAGTAGCTGTGAGACTTTCAGCGCACTAAATTGCCTTGTTACGTAAAGGCCAGATGCATTTCAGATTGCAAAGGTGAATTGTCATTTAGATTGAATTTTTATGGGCGCCCGAAGGCACTTCTCTGAAATGAACAAAGTCTGGAGACAGGTACTTTGTGTCCACTGAGACAGTGGAATGTATTGCCATTTTAACAGACATTGGAAAGGAATTAAAATGGACAGTTTTCTCTTGTATCTCAAGCACACATTTTGGGTATTTTCCCTTTCCAACCTGCATAAATAACCTCTGATGAACAACTGGTCACTGGTTAAAGGGCTCTCCCGTTGTGACAGTAAACAAAGGCTCTAATTCTAGATAATGGTTTACTATGTGCCTTGCTCAGGGAGATGCAATGGCCAGTCTCAGTTGCTTAATTATCATCCTAACTTGTATTAGTGCTGGCTATCCTCTCAGGGATAATTATGTATCTAGTGTGTGGGAGTACTTAATGAGGTTAAACCTTTAAATAAAATAAGGGTTCAGCAGCCTCACTATGGGGAAAAAAACTTCCACTCCAGTTTTGTTACTAATATTTTTTGTTTTATACATATTTATGGGGCTCTTAAAGTGGTGTGAGGCTTCCCTTTTGAACATTGCACACAGGAGCACTAGCTACCTGAAGGCCACACGTTAAGGGCAGAATGCCACAGGGTTATGCTGAGCCTCTTAAAGATGACACTTCTTTTGCTAGTGGCATTTTAGGGCTCTCGCTGAGTGCACTAGCCCTATACGTGATAAAAATCAAAGAATGTGCTTATCAGATCCATGTCATCCACCTATATTCACTGTGTTGTTGCTCCCCCTCCTCCAGTGACATTTCCAAGGAACACCGACTACTTAGCTATGTGCAACAAAAGTCCAAGTACAGTGAAACTAATCCTGTTTGGTAGATGTTGATCACACTGATAAGGGCTCTTGCCTGCGTCTCGATATCTGGATTCCTCATGCCTTATCATAAAATTGCAATATCTCTCTCTATCTTTCTCTATCCTCTTGTTTGTAAACGATACCAAACCTGTAACATACTACACATTCATTTTCCCTGGAGATCGAACATGGATAGAATTTTTTTTTTTTTAAATAACGGCTAGAGATGCTTAATTTACTAACTAAACCCCACCCACCTGGGTGCTTGGTTGCTTGGCACGAGGTTGTTTTTACTGAGGGTAAGGAAGGAAAAAACATCTTATCTGTGACTGGGGGGATTTATTAGTGATAAAAAGATAATTGCTACCCATAGGCCACTGAGGGCTGATTTACAACTGCTAATATTTAGGATTCCTTGAGCCCTTCTGAGGAGAGAGGGGTCACGGTGGACGATGAGTGGTGGGCTCGGCAAACCCTCCACTCAAAGCAATTTGACTGAGACTAATGTGTGTGAGGAAGCAGCTAGCCTCCACACAACAACAGTGTAGGTCAGTTAAGAGCTGACAAGCACCTGCTGTTCTTAGCCAGCCCTGCACACAACCTGTCTAGATCTATGCCTCTCTGTTTTGGAAGGAGACTCCCTCTTCTCCACACCAGTTTCCCTTGCAGAATAGAAGACTAATAGCGTAGTCACTAAGGGTGCCAGGTAGCCTAGCGATCAGAGCATTGGGCCAGTAACCAGAAGGTTGCTGGTTGCAATACCTGAGCTGACGAGGTGAAAAAAATCTGCCAATGTGTCCTTGAGCAAGGCACTTAACCCTACTACTATTTGTTCTTAACTGACTTGCCTAGTTAATTTAAACTTCAACTTAAGAACTTGAACTATCGAACTATAAATTGCTCAGTTCTGCCTCCAGGACAAGAGTCGTGACAACAAACATCAATCAGCCATCTGTACATCCACTGGTGGATTTAGGTATGGGCGGGCGGCATGGGCGGGCGGCATGGGCGGGCGGCATGGGCATGGGCGGGCGGCATGGGCATGGGCGGGCGGCATGGGCATGGGCGGGCGGCACAAAAAGTTTTGGAATGGTGACATTTGCGCGATCGGTTTTGCGATTGCTCATTTGCACATCACGTCAAAGATATCGTGTCACCGTGTGGGACTGTGGGTCAATTAACCTTGTTGGAGTGGGCTCCCTGATTCTAGTTTGTGTGTGTGTGGGGGGGGGGCGGGGCTGGTTCTTTACCTGCACAACTGGTTTGAGAGTTTTAAGTGACAACATGCCATTTTCCCGTCACAGTAGATTTTAAGAGTAGCTCTAGACAGCAGGTGGGTATATGTGTGCAAACAGGCTTGTAAATGTGTGTGTGTTTGTGTAAACGTTTAGGTTTGTCCTCATCCAGGTCAATACTATGTTGGTAATGTTGATTATAGAAATATAAACTTAACATTTAAAGTGTTCGTCCCATGTTCCATGAGCTGAAATAAAAGATCCCCACATTTTTTCAGATGCACAAAAAAGGTCATTTCTCCTTCTCTCTCCTTTGCCAAGATAATCCATCCACCTGACAGGTGTGGCATATCAAGAAGCTGATTAAACAGCATAATCATTACACAGGTGCACCTTGTGCTGGGGACAATAAAAAGGCCACTAAAATGTGCAGTTTTGTCACACAACACAATGCCACAGATGTCTCAAGTTTTGAGGGAGCGTGCAATTGGCATGCTGACTGCAGGAATGTCCACCAGTGCTGTTGGCAGAGAATTGAATGTTAATTTCTCTACCATAAGTCGTATCCAACGTCGTTTCAGAACATTTGGCTATACTTCCAAACAGCCTCACAACCGCAAACCACGTGTAACCACACCAGCCCAGGACCTCAACATCCAGCTTCTTCACCTGAGGGATTGTCTGAGACCAGCCACCCGGACAGCTGATGAAACTGTGGGTTTGTACAACCAAAGAATTTCTGGACAAACTGTCAGAAACCGTCTAAGAGAAGCTCAACTGCGTGCTCGTGGTCCTCATCAGGGTCTTGACCTGACTGCAGTTCGGCGTTGTAACCGACCACTAGCATGCTGGAGAAGTCTGCACTTCACGGATGAATCAACAGCCTGATAAAACTCTATGCGAAGGAGATGCGTTGCGCTGCATGAAGCAAATGATGGTCACACCAAATCACGAATAGCTTTCTGATCCATGCCCCTACCTTTTTTTTAAGGTATCTGTGACCAACATATGCATATCTGTATTCCCAGTCATGTGAAATCCATAGATTAGGGCTTAATTTATTTATTTAAATTGACTGATTTCCTTATATGAACTGTAGCTCAGTAAAATCTTTGAGATTGTAGTATTTTGGGTTTATGTATTTGTTCAGTATAATACCTAAACAAAGGTACATACTTTTTTGGGGAGGGGAGCATGGTTGGAGACGAAACAGGAAATGAAACGTCTTGGGCCTGTCTGTCCACGCTGATCCTCTAGCTGACGGGGAGGCAGGAGGGCTGAACGCGCACACCCGTGAGGTCATGGGTTCAAACCCCAGGTGTTGTGCGTTGCAGCAGGACACTTCCAGTCTAAACAGTGCAAATTATTTTGTGGAATGCGAAGGCGAACCCAGAATTAATGAGGCCTGGCCTAATAATAGGCTGTTTCTTTTTCTACTGTATCTGTGAGAGACATTCATTTGGCCGCCATATGTAAATAGAGGTCATCTGTCCCCATCTATCTTCTGTGGGGTCATTTAGGCTGTTATATTGGTGTCCTCAAAGGTAATACAATTGGTCAGAGAAGTCCAGTATAACCCTGTAAGGAAGTCAACTGTCCTCATTACATCAACGCCATAAATGGCTTGAGCCGTTTGTCCTGGTTTGAAATACAGTATACATAACATGCATGTGTCCCGTAGACATATACTGTATATGTATAACGTAATACAGTACAATAAAGAAGTTTAAGAAAGTACTTTGAGCCATGTCTGCAATCAAATATTGTAATTTTGAAAATAATGTTCAATGTAGGTCTTATGAGAAATATGATTTGATTTAAAAAATGAATACAAATAAAATACTGATAGTTAAATAAATATGTGTCTCCTGGAACTCACCAGCCTTTCATTTTTTATGCCATTTCCATTGAATTTGTTTCACTTTGACAGAAAATGTACTCATCCTGCGTATCCCAGCTTTTAATAATAATCCTTTTTTTGCCAGTGCAGAAACCTTATGGAGGGATAATCTGAGATAAATATGGTTAATTGAGGCCAGGTGAACTTTCTTTATCAGCACCAACAGTCAACCAATCAGAAGTAAACGTGGTAATTAGAAAAGATCTGTCTTCCCTGTAAGAACACTGAGTTTCCTGTCTTTCTGCTGTTCACAGGGTTCCACCCATAGTCTACCCATCTTATAATAGGATATCACAACACATGCATGTGTGAAACACCTTTTACATCATTCTTTATGATGAGTTTGCGTACAGTCGTTATCTCGGTAAGCGTCTTCATATCATTAACTCTGCACACACAGAAAGAAGAATTTCCGTCAAAGTTCTGAACGATAATGCAGATGCAGATGCTCAGGATTCAGTTGTTACACAATAAGATCCAAATATTCCTTTTCCATTACTACAGCATCCATATTAGGAAGTTGTCAGCTGACTTCCTAATTAGGATGCCGTACATAACAACCTTTCTCAGATGCCAAAAAGTACTACTAATAAGATCAACGCTTTGATGAAACAGCAGAAACTAGGCAAATGGAAAACTTGCCAAAACAGTAAATCTCTCCTTTCACTAAGAGAGAGGATTTACACTATAATACATTTACGAGAGCTTTGGAAAAGAAAATACCGGCGTATACCCATATTACAGTACTATAAAGCTGCGAATTTCTCATGTCTTCTATCCCTGTAGGAAGCGCACGCCACTACCACTAGAATTACCCCCCTCCGAGCAGAAGAATATAAACAGAATTGTCTCTTCAAGCCAAATGCTTGTAGCCCTTTCCTGCAGTAAAATGACAAATTGGCCTCATGGGTAGAATGTTATTAATATTTTTCATTTTCATTAATCAACCTTAAACTAATTTAAATGCTGAAAATCCGGTGTTTCTATGTCAAACTGTTTTGTTTTATTTCAGTCTTCTGTGATGTATTTACATCTTAATATTGGGATGCAAAGCTCATAACCATGTATGTGAGGTGTATACTTTTGTTTCAAAGTAGATTTGTTTAAGACTACCAAGAAACACTCTGTGTGACCCTGATTTAGCCCATTGCAGTAAAAGAATAAACAAAAAATCTTAATAGCATAGCTATGTTTTTGAAACACCAGAAATGTATACACATTTTCCTTATATTTGAGACTTGTTTTATTGAGTTTCTACCAGAAATTGCAGTAATAGCCTGTTACATTTTGGAAATTGTCACAGTTATCTAAAGAAAATCTCTAAATGCTGGTTATTTGAATGCAACAGCATGCACGATCAACTTCCCAATGAATTAAACATTTTTTGTTGCATTTAGCTTTTTGCTCATATAAGGATTTGCATGATAAATAAACCAGACTTTTGGTAAAATAAAGTCTGGTTTGTTCTAAAGTAACAATTTGCTTTTATGTAATGTAACGAAACGCTATCTTGCTATGGTTCAGCTAACATTAGCCAATGTTAGCATTCCGCTAGCTAGTAGGTAATAGGGCCTAATCTATGATGAGAGGAGGATGCAGAAATCATTTTGTTAAGCTTCATACCTAGCTCAAATATAAATGAAAACGTTACTGTACTTCTTTATTTGTATGAGAAGGACTAGACAGCAGGGTCGGCTCCAAGGGGGGGGGCATTGACGGGCAATGCCCACCCAAATGGAATGCTGTGCCCCCTCAAAAAAATGTATATAATGTTGTTAAAGTATAACTAAGTGTGACATACATTTTTCTGAAAATGGGTTGATATGATGACACTTTAAAAATAATATATAAAATAATAAATTATTATAAAATGCATTATTACAATTTTTAGTTATTAGATTGCTTGGTGTAAAACTCTTGTGAAGTTTGCGATCATGCGCAATGGTGTGATGTGATAGTTAACTGACACCAACTAGCTATTTTTATTTCTATAGAGTCGAACACGCTTGTTATAGGAGTAGATTGATAGACAATAAAAAATGGACATCCGAAAGTGGCTTTCTGCCACAAAGCCAACCGAAAGTCTCCCATCGAAAGAGTGGGAGAAGATGAGGTAGGACATTCTTCGAGATCATCGATATCACTGAGCCTGAACGACAAAAGCGGAGGGGCACCTGCTAACCATGAAGCTGTAGCTAGTTCAGCGCCAGCTAGCGCTACTACGGTTATTCCTGTCCTGGAGCAGATACCCCGGGCCCCAGATGATCTTGGGATAAATAAACCAAACCAAGTTTTGTTGCAGCAATACCCAAACTGTATGTACCAGGGTAAAAAGTGGTCATTTGTAAGTGATTGGTTGGAATACAGTGTCAAGGCAGACGCAGCTTACTGCTTTCCTTGCCGCCATTTCGGTAATACTGCTCGGGGAACAGTAGACTCGGCTTTCCTGGTCCGGGGCTACAATGATTGGAAACATGCAGTTGAAAAGGATAAGGGTTGTCATAGACATGCAAACTCCAAAGAGCATATCACCTGCCAGGCATTGTGGTATGAGCGAGTGAAGCGTGAGAGGCAAGGCAAAGAAATCTCAACACTTGTTAACGCAGAGCAACTAAAAAAAAACAGGTATTATGTTTCCTTCCTGATTGATGTAATAGCATTTCTGTCTGAGAACCAATTGCCTTTAAGAGGTAAACTGGAGGCTTTTGATGACATGTCAGAGGGAGGCAGTGGCCTTTTCCTCTCACTACTAGACTACACAATTAAGAAGGACCCACAATTGGCCGAAATATTGAAGTCTATCCCGCGAAATGCAACATAGACATGTCACAGCATACAGAACGAACTCATTGGTATACTCAGCAGTGTGGTGACGGAAGCTATAGTGGGTGAAGTTGGCAATTCATGGTATACCATAAAGGTTGATGGCACCCGGGACCCGAATGGCTGCGAAAACATATCAATTGTAATTCGTTATGTTTCTGAAGAAAACCAAGGTACAGAGCACCTTCTTACTATAGCAACTGCCGATGCAGGAGATGCAAAAACACTGGCAGACACTATAATAGCAGAACTAACCAAAACGGGCCTGAACACCTCCGAGATCTTAAGCCAAGTGTATGACGGAGCCTCACTCATGTCTGTAAGTCGTGGTGGAGTACAAAAACTCTTACAAGAAAAACTAGAGCGAGAAATACCGTATGTGCACTGTTTAAACGGAAAAAAAATGACCACCCATTTAATTAGTTCTGGAGCCGAGTCTGCTACACAGGACTATGTGCAAATTGGAAACTGCATAGTCTAGGCCACATTTATTGTAACTGGGGACTTTAATAAAGGAAATCTGAGGAAAATGCTACCAAAATTCTATCAACGCGTCTCCTGTGCAACACGCACATCACAGACTCTGGATCATTGCTACTCTCCCTTCCGGGACGGCTAAAAGGCCCTCCCCTGCCCTCACTTCAGCAAATTAGATCATGCCTCCATTCTGCTCCTCCCCACCTTTAGGCAGAATCTTAAGCAGGAAGCACCCATGGTAAGAACTGTTCAATGTTGCTCTGACCAATCGGAATGTATTCTTCAAGATTGTAATGATCAGGCGGACTGGGAAATGTTTCGGGTTGACTCTGAGAATAGTATCGATGTATACACTGACTCAGTGACTGTGTTCATCAGGAAGTGCATAGAAGATTTTGTTCCCACTTGTAATGATTAGAACTTATCCAAAACAAAAACTGTTGATAGATGGCAGAATTTGAATTTGACTGGAAACATGGACGTGTACAAACAGACCAGTTATGACCCCGTAAGGCAATCAAAGAGGCGAAACGACAGTACAGGGACAAAGTAGACTCACAATTCAACGGCTCAGACACGAGACTAATGTGGCAGGGACTCCAGACAATCATGTATTATAAAGGGAAACACCTTTGCCCGCTTCGAGGAAAACAAAATCGACCTGCCAAAGCGGGCCCCCACCTCTCACCAGGACTGTGTGATTTCGCTCTTTGTGGCCAGAGTCATTTAAGCATGTTAACCATTGCAAGGCTGCCGGCCCAGATGGCATTCCAAGCCGGGTCCTCAAAGCATGTGCAGACCAGCTGGCTGCATTGTTTACGAACATATTCAATCTCTCCATATACCAGTGTGCTGTTCCCACTTGCTTCAAGATGTCCACTATTGTTCCTGTACCTAATAAAAGCAAAGATAACTGAACTAAAATACTATCGCCCCGTAGCGCTCACTTCTGTCATCATGAAGTGCTTTGAGAGGTTAGTTAAGGACCATATCACTTCCACCGTACCCAACACCCTAGTCCCACTACAATTCGAATACCGCCCCAACAGATACACAGACGACACTATCGTCATTGCACTGCACACTGCCCTATCCCACCTGGACAAGATAAATACTTATGTAAGAATGCTGTTCATCGACTACAGCTCAGCCTTCAACACCATAGTGCCCTCCAAGCTCATCATTTAGCTCAGGGCCCTGGGTCTGAACCCCACCCTGTGCAACTGGGTCCTGGACTTCCTGACATGCTGACCCCAAGTGGTGAAGGTATGCAACAATTCCTCCGCCATGCTGATCCTCAACACGGGGGCCCCACAGGGTTACGTGCTCAGCTCCTTCCTGTACTCCCTGGTCACCCATTTTTTTATCACTTAACACTCTGTAACAATGTATAGTGTACATATTCAGCCATTCACCCATACTATGCCATGTCTTTTTAGAGCTTTTTTGCACTCCAGACTTCTTGTATTTTCATACTTTTTCATACTGCCGCTCTATGTATCATGTATCATGTATCTGTCTTTTGTGTATTTTCGCTCTGGCATTTTGCACCTGCCCTGTGTTTTTTCGTAGCTGAAATTTCTATCTATCTATCTATCTATCTATCTATCTATCTATCTATCTATATCAATCAATCAGTCAGTCAACAAAAGGGTTTCTGCCCCTTTGATGCTAGGACCCAGCTGCAGTCCCACAGCATGGCCTATCATTCAAACTGGCCTGTCATTTAAAAAGGAAAGGAAGCTAGAAAAGGATAAAAGGAAAGGCAACTAGGAAAGGAGGAAAGGAAGCTCGGAAAAGATAGGAGGATAGGAGTTATGCAAGTAAAGGAAGAAAGGGAGCTGGGAAAGGAAGCTAGGAAAGGAAATAAGGAAAGGAGGCTAGGAACGGAGGAAAGGTGAGGGAGAGGGAGCTAGGAATGGGAAGGGAGATAGGAAAGGATGGAGGGGAGGAGGAAAGTAAAGGAAGCTAGGCTAGGATTAAAGGAAAGGAAGCTAAGAAAGGAGGAAAGGAAAGTTCACATGTACAGTACCAGTCAAAAGTTGACACACCTACTCATTCAAAGTTTTTTTTTTTTTTTTACTATTTTCTACATTGTAGAATAATAGTGAAGACATCAAAACTATGAAATAACACATCATGTAGTAACCAAAAAAGTATTAAACAAATCAAAATATATTTGAGATTCTTCAAAGTAACCACCCTTTGCTTTGATGACAGCTTTGCACACTCTTGGCATTCTCTCTGGTAAATTCAAACGTGTAATAATGCAGTAGCGTCTGTTTCTTTACTGAGCAGCCTTTAATTCTCATTCCTACGTTGTGACAGCCTACTAGGGCCAGGGTTACCAGGTCAGGACACAAACTACAATTTCTGGGTGTAAAGTTATTAGGTTTGTCACATCCTAGGAAATGTCTGATCAATTTTATCATGAGATCAGATAATAACTCTAAAACTAGAAGTATAGTGGTCTGTCATGGTAGCCCATCATTATTTTTAGCCGACCATAAACCGGAAAACAAACTGATACGTGAAGAGGCCGTCGCGGATCAGACCGGGCCGAGATGTGTGTTGCCGAGTAGATCAGAGACATGAGCTTCGAATGTCTTTGGTGATAGTGACATCAAAGGCTCCTACTGTGGCGGAGCTCTCCATGGTTCTGCAGTAGCCGTTGAGTGCCGCCTCCCACCTCTGCCAAAGCCTACTGTGCCACTGGAAAACGTGGCTCCGACCTAGGCTATTGACCACTGTTTCTATACGGTCTCTACTGCATGTAGGCGACACCACTATGTGTAATCACACTAAATGGTAGAAAGGGGCTCTTTATCCCCTCTGTTGAAGTAGGCCTATGTAGACCTACACTATTATTCCTATTTATTAAAACTGAGAAGGGCTTCACATTTCTGACTTTTGAATATGGATACAGCAAAATAGGACCTGGCAACCCTTTTTAGTTTATTTGTTGTTTGGTGATGTATTTCATAAAGAAATGATTTGATTCCCAGGCAATACTGCTGAACACCACATTGACGATTGGGGAGGAGCGTGAGGACTGGGTCAATCTTCTACCCATCCCACTCCAGCCTGTTCCCGTGGATGCAGTACATAGAAAGGGATGCTTTTTTTGTATTTGTTTAAATAGCAGAAAGTGAAGATAAAGAACAGCTGCAGCTACACTTTCATGCAGCCACAGCACACCTTATCCTAATCAGCCCCATAATATAGAGATGAGTCCTGCGTTATGAATAACAATGGGGAAATGAGACATAAATGTGTGTAAAGAAAATAAAAAATAAATAGCTTTGTATTTTCATTAGGCAGTAAAATACATGTTATAAATGATTTATTATAAACTGGGTGATTCAAGCCCTGAATGCTGATTGGCTGACAGCCGTGATATATCACACTGTATACCACAGTGTGATATAGATAGATAGATAGATAGATAGATAGATAGGTACTTTATTGATCCCCCGGGGGGGAAATTTCATTATCAAGCAGCTACAACAAAAACACAGGGCAGGTGCAAAATGCCACAACGAAAGTACACAAAAGACAGATACACGGTACATGATACATAGAGCGGCAGTATGAAAAAGTATAGAAATACAGGATATCTGGAGTGCAAAAAAAAGCTATAAAAGGACATTGCATAGTATGAGTGGTTGGCTGAATATGTACACTATACATTGGTGGATGTTGGATGGTTAACTATACTATACAGGTTGATGGCAGAGAAATACTTCAGTAGCTAATGCGTATGATATGAGCGAGGGTAATAATAGTTTACTTAATAGACAGACTGGGTAAATGAACAGGTAAGTGAAAATTTTGCATGGTTAAATTAGCTGTACAGTTAGGTATACAGTTATATTTACAGATAAGTGAATACTTGCATGTTTACACAAACTGTACAGGTAAATGACAGGAAGAGATACTTTAATAGCTAAATGTGTGTATGATATCATTGGGGTAATAATAGTAATTCCCTTAAAATACAGTCCTTAGTGCGCAGGGTTTAATTACAGACGACTGCACTTATTGCACATTTGATATACTAAAAGCAATGAGAAAAGGTGCAACTGGCAGGATACTAATATGCATTCCTGAGTGAATGCCTAGGTCCAATAATTACTTACAATATTGCATGTGATATAATATAACAACTGTACATGGGTATGTATATACAGACCTGTATGAATAAGTAGGTCCTCAGTGGATGAGTGCTGACGGAACAGAGTTACTCACGGATGGATGCATAATTGTTAAACTAGGTCCTAGCACCCCAACAGTTCCAGATCTATGTTGCCGACGGCACGGCACCCCGGTGAGGCATTATATAGTCTCATAGCCGCCGGCAGGAAGGACCTCCTGTAGCGCTCTCTGGCACACCGTGGTGGGATCAGTCTGTGACTGAAAGAGCTCCTCTGCGTCATAACCATAGCGTGCAGAGGGTGGGTGACGTTGTCCATGATGGCCAGCAGTTTGGCCAGGATCCGTCTCTCCGCCACCTCCTCTAGAGTGTCAAGGCTCATCCCCAGGACAGAGCTAGCCTTCCTGATCAGCTTATTTACCCGAGAAGCATCACCGGCTTTGATGTTTGCTCCCCAGCACACCACTGCAAAAAAGATGGCACTGGCCACCACAGACTGGTAGAAGGTATGCAGTAGTTTACTGCACACGTTGAAGGACCTGAGCCTCCTCAGAAAGTAGAGTCGGCTCTGGCCCTTTTTGTACAGGGCCCCGGTGTTACCAGCCCATTCCAGTCTGTTGTCCATATGGACACCCAAGAACTTGTATGTCTCAACCATTTCCACATCCATCCCCTTTATAGGGACTGCAGTCAGTTGTGCCTTGGTTCTCCTGAAGTCCACCACCATCTCCTTAGTTTTGCTGATGTTGAGCTGAAGGTGGTTCTGCTCACACCACAACACAAAGTCACTGATTGTGCTCCTGTACTCCTCCTCCTGCCCACCCCTGATGCACCCTACAATAGCAGAGTCATCCGAGAACTTCTGTAGGTGGCATGTTTCAGAGTTATATCTGAAGTCTGAGGTGTAGAGGGTGAACAGGAAGGGGGACAGGACCGTACCCTGGGGGGCCCCTGTGTTGCTAACTGCCCGTTCTGACACACAGCTCTGTAGTCGCACAAATTGTGGCCTACCGGTCAGGTAGTCCGTGACCCAGGAGACTAAGGGTGCTTCCACTTTCATCCTCCTCATCTTCTCACCCAGTAGCAGGGGCTGAATGGTATTGAAGGCACTGGAGAAGTCAAAAAACATGACCCTCACAGTGCAACCTGCGTTGTCCAGGTGAGAGTAGGCCCTCTGCAGAAGGTAGATGATTGCATCATCCACCCCGATGTTGCGCTGGTATGCAAACTGCAGGGGGTCCATTGATGAACACACCAGGGGTCTGAGGTGAGCGAGGACTAACCTTTCCAGGGTCTTCATGATGTGGGATGTTAGCGCTACAGGTCTGAAGTCATTCAGGACAGTGGGGTGTGCCTTCTTGGGCACTGGGACGAGGCAGGATGTTTTCCACAGCACAGGGACCCTTTCTAGGCTCAGGCTAAGGTTGAAAAGACGCTGGAGTATTCCACACAGTTGGTCAGCACAGACCCTCAGCACCCTTGGGCTGATGCCATCAGGGCCCGCCGCTTTCCACTGGTGTAGTCTCTCCAGCTCTCTCTTCACTTGGTTGGTGGTGAAAGCCAGCCCAGGAAGGGGGGTGTTGAGGATCAGTCCAGGGGGGGCAGGGGCGGAGGTGGGGTCACTGATTGTCTCAGCAGAGGTGCTGTGAGCAAAGTGGGGGTGGGATAGCCGTGAGGGTGTGTGGTCTGGGGAGCTGGAGGGGAGGTGGACAGGGCCAGTATCGAACCTGTTAAAAAATTGGTTCAGCTCATTGGCTCTGTCCTGGGTCCCCTCAGTCTGCCCACTGTTTGACTTTTTGAAGCCAGTGATATTTCTCATACCCTTCCACACCTCTCTCACCTGGCTCTGCCTCAGCTTGTCCTCCATCTTCTCCTTATACACTCTCTCCCCTCAGCAATCCGCAACTTCAGCTCCCTCTGGACGCATTTCAATTTGTCCTTATCCTTCTCCTTGAAGGCCCTCTTCTTCTCATTCAGCAGGGCCTTCAGGTCGCTGGTGACCCAGGGTTTATTGTTTGGGAAACAGCGTACCTTCCTGGTGGGTACAGTGTTGTCTACACAAAAATTAATATAGTCTGTTATGCAGTCAGTGAGTCCATCGATGTCCTCCCCATGAGCCTCACAGAACACATCCCAGTCTGTTGTTTCAAAGCAGTCCTGTAGGGCCTCATTCGCCTCCGGGGACCATCTCCTAATAGTCCTGGTGGTTGCAGGCTGCTGTTGGACCATAGGCCTGTAGAGTGGGGTGAGGTGGACAAGGTTGTGATCCGATCTACCGAGGGGAGGGAGTGCAGTGGAGTTGTATGCATCCTTCACATTAGCATATAACAAGTCCAGAGTTTTATTATTCCTGGTTGGGCACTTCACGAACTGTTTGAACGTGGGCAGCGTTGAAGAGAGAGATGCATGGTTAAAATCCCCCGAAATTGCAAAGAAAGCACTGGGATGCGCTGTCTGTAACCTCGCGATAACAGAGTGGATGACGTCACACGCTGCGTTTGCGTCAGCAGAGGGCGGGATGTAAACAATAACAGCAATGGCCGCCGTGAATTCCCTAGGTAGATAGTAGGGTCTCAGGCTAACGGCTAGCAGTTCAATGTCCGGGCTACAAAACTTTTCCTTAACAGTAATATGTTTGGGATGACACCATCTGTTGTTAACTAATAAAGCCAGCCCACCACCCTTACTCTTACCGGAAGAGACGCGATCCCTGTCCGCTGTGATGGTCTGGAAACCGTCGATAGTGACGTTCTGTATGGGGATGTTATCGTTCAGCCAAGTCTCAGTAAAACACATTAGGCTCGTTTCACGATAAATCCTTTGTCCACGAACAAGTCCCGCCAACTCATCCATCTTGTTATGTAGACACCTCACATTGCCCATAATAATAGATGGTATAGCCGGCTTGTACTTGAACCTCCTCCGCTTTGCCTTACATTTCAATCCCGCCCTGCATCCACGGCGTCGTCTTTTCAATTCGTCCGGAATATCAAACTTTTCCCTGGGGAGCAGCAGCGCTGCGTGGGCTAAATCCAGGAGCTGGGCTCTGCTGTAAACAATAACAGTTGACGACTCCTGTCGACGTTCAGCTGCGATAAAATCCATAATCCTGAACTGTTATAGTTCGACTGTAGCAAAATAAAAAATAAAACTAAAGAAAATAGACGAAAGAAAACGAACTAAAACAACAATTAATGCACGAACAACGGGACAACGGTAGCTGCTTAAAAGGCGACCACTCAGGGCGGCGCCAAAATATCGTAATTACTGCTTTAATTACGTTGGTAACCAGTTTATAAGAGCAATAAGGCACCTCGTGGTATATGGCCAATATACCACGGCTAAGGGCTATATCCAGGCACTGCGTAAGAACTGCGTAAGAACTGCCCTTAGCCGTGGTATATTGCCCATATACCACACCTTTCGGGCCTCATTGCTTAATTATACAGTATGTCCTTAGAGAACCTTATAATAGTCTTTATTTGGTGTAAACATAATTATTGTAAGACTTATAGGTTTTGAAACTATACAAAATGCATGCATGTCTGAGATGTCTCTGACCCCTCAAAGTATAGTTTGGCATCCCTATATTTCAAGTGGACCTTCCCAATCAGAGAAGTCCATAAAGAGGCAATTCTGTTTCATAGAGTATACATACCGGTTGGGCAGGAGACACAAATATGGTGTCCTTGGTAGGCTTTTCAAGGACATAAGGAATGTGAAAAACTGAGGCTGTGATCAATATGGTTGTGACCATTTGAAATGCTAAACTTGTGTAGCACCCCTATGCAGCACAAACCATGCACATACACAATCACCATGATCACGCCATTCTTCAACTGGTCATTCAGTACTGCAGTGTTTCCTTTGAATTAAACATTGCACACCATTCTGTTGAACTGAATGCACCCCTGGCAATATTATGCACAGAAAAGATGGGTGGGTGATATTCAAGTAAAGGTCACAGAGATGAAGAGAAAGGTGGAGCTACTTCCCTTCCAACTAAGAGAAGCGGAGAAACATGTTGTCCTTGTTGAAGGATAACAGTACCTTCTTACATTAGATAGTGCCGGTACTAAAACAAATGAATTAAACTAACATGTTGCTGTAATATCTCTCTCAGCCTTTAGCCATTAGGCCAAAATTGTTGATAGACAATGTTGTAATTTTTGTAATTAAAAGATTGATTTAAAAATGATGCCTTCATCACCAACAGAAAAGACAAGTTCAAGGTTAGTGATTGTTTGTTACCCTCGATTAATTTCCCCAGGTGCTCAAGTGTCAAAAGGTCATTTGAGTCATCCCAACAACAGTTGCACATTTTAATGTGTTAAGTGGTTATTGTAAATGAACTTAAACAGTCTTTAACTTTATTTAGATAGTCCCAATCCATATCTACATAGAACGTTAGTGAATGCACTGAACATCAGTTGATACATATTTGAATATGAAGTAGTTAGTATGCAGACAGTCAACTAAGCTCAACTTGTGTTTCACTTCATTCGGATAGTCCCAGAGCATATCTATGGATAGTTACTAGAATGAAAAAATATATGTTGTTAAGTCTTAACCAGTGCTTGACTTGGATTGAAATAGGTGCCGGTACTCATTTGAGGTGCCGGTACTCATTTGAGGTGCCGGTACTCATTTGAGGTGCCGGTACTCATTTTGGGTGCCGGTACGATTTACATTTAGGTGCAGGAGTTCCACAATAGTTTTCAGGAACAGGAGTAGAACATTTGAGGTGCCGGTACTCAGCTCCGGTGAGTTCCAGCCCAAGTCAAGCCCTGGTTGTAACTGACATGCTGTTGAGATGCTGCTGATAGTCTTCTGATTGTTTTTGGTCATCTGTTACCAAGCCACCATCGAAAGGATGTAACGTAAATAGAAAAGTTGAACTTCTGGTGACCTGCGAAAGAAGACGGTGCAGCAACAACTCTAGAGAAAGTAATTACGCTCTCATATTCATCTCTGCTTTTCAAGCTACGTTATATTGTACATCCAATCTGTTCAAGTGGCTCAAAATAAAACATACTTCATCATAGACACTTTAAGGGCCTTTTTTGGTGACATTTATAAGTGTACATTCTAGTGTAAACTCTGAGCAAGCAGCCTTTCCCAGGATGCCTAGAGCACTCTTCTTCCTGTTTTTGGCCCCATGGAGAGGTCTGAAAGGGTGCTCTCCCTGGTCATACATACAGCCTCTGCTGTGATGAGATTGGACCGCTAACACCCCCCAAGAAACCATGTTCTAATTACCCATTCAGCCTGACAGAATCTCCTTAATTACAACCTTCATTAGCTTATTGGACTTTGTTTTTCTCCAGAAAAGGGAGGGGGGCAGGGGATGGGTTGAGTGGGTTGAGCCAAAGTGCAATGGAGGGGAATAAAGGGTTGGTGTTTTAGCACCTTTTTTCCCTCTGTGCAGTTCTTTTTTCTAAGGAAATGTTAAGACCTCATTCAGAGATCTAATTAGGTTCATGGTGAGAATCAGACACATTTTAACTAGCCTCTGGAGTCCCCTAAAAGGACAGCAAGAGCCTGGGTAAGAGAGGCGTAGAGAATCAAACATAGCCACTGACTTCCATGTGCGAAGTGATCTGATTTGCTCTGTCCTCACCTTCAAATACAAAACAACCTCAAGCACATAGACCCTTTAGTCATTATATACAGTGGCAAGAAAAAGTATGTGAACCTTTTGCAATTACCTGGATTTCTGCATAAATTGGTAATAACATTTGATCTGATCTTCATATAAGTCACAAAAATGGACAAACACAGTGTGCTTAAACTAATAACACACAAATTATAGTATTTTTCTTGTCTATATTGAATACATAATTTAAACATTCACAGTGTAGGTTGGAAAAGTATGTGAACCCCTAGGCTAATGACTTCTCCAAAAGCTAATTGTAGTCAGGAGTCAGCTAACCTCGAGTCCATCAATGAGACGAGATTGGAGAAGTTGGTTAGAGCTGCCCTGCCCTATAAAAACACTCACATAATGTGAGTTTGCCTGATGTGAACAATCCCTCGAACAAAAGAGATCTCAGAAGACCTAAGATTAAGAATTGTTGACTTGCACGGTAAGACAAATTGTCTATAAATGGAGAAAGTTCAGCACTGTTGCTACTCTCCCTAGGAGTGGCCGTCCTGCAAAGATGCCTGCAAGAGCACAGCGCAGAATGCTCATTGAGGTTAAGAAGAACCCTAGAGTGTCAGCTAAAGACTTACAGAAATCTCTGGAACATGCTAACATCTCTGTTGACGAGTCTACGATACATAAAACACTAAAACAAGAATGGTGTTCATGGGAGGACACCACGGAAGAAGCCATTGCTGTCCAAAAAAAACTGGACGTCTGAAGTTCGCAAAAGAGCACCTGGATGTTCCACAGAGCCACTGACAAAATATTCTGTGGAGTTGTTTGGAAGGAACACACAACACTATGTGTGGAGAAAAAAAGGCACAGCACACCAACATCAAAAGCTCATCCCAACTGTAAAGTATGGTGGAGGGAGCATCATGGTTTGGGGCTTCTTTGCTGCCTCACGGCCTGGACAGCTTGCTATCATCGACGTAAAAATGAATTCCCAAGTTTATCAAGACATTTTGCAGGAGAATGTGAGGCTATCTGTCCAGGCCGTGAGCTGGACAGCTCAACAGAGGTTGGTTGATGCAACAGGACAACGACCCAAAACACAGAAGTAAATCAACAACACAATGGCTTCAACAGAAGAAAATACCAGGTCTGGAGTGGCCCAGTCAGAGTCCTGACCTCAACCCAATTGAGATGCTGTGGCATGACCTCAAGAAAGCGGTTCACACCAGACACCCCAAGAATATTGCTGAACTGAAGCACTTTTGTATAGAAGAATGGTCAAAAATTGTTGTCTGATCCGCAACTACAGAAAACGTTTGGTTGAGGTTATTGCTGCCAAAGGAGGGTCAACCAGTTACTAAATCCAAGGATTCACATACTTTTCCACACTGCACTGTGAATGTTTACACGGTGTGTTAAACACGATGTTTGTGTGTTATTCGTTTAAGCAAGTGTGTTGTCTATTGTTGTGACTTGAAGATCAGATCTGTGACGGTGCGAGGACGGTGAGAACAAAAATTAGGAGGTAGAATTTTTAAAAAGTAAAACAGGAACGAATGAAGATGATACATAAGGTTTTTAATCTGTCAAGCCACATGCACACCACAGGGAGGGGAACATATAAAGGGTGTGCAATTATGTGAGTGGACGCCAGTGTGCGTGAGCGCGGCTGCCATCATACTCATGCCAGTGGTTAGTATACCGGCGAGTCGGAGCGGCGGGGCGGGAGGTGCACCGTCGAGGTCAGAGGCACCGTCTCCACTCTGGACGAGAGTCCAGCACCGTCTCCACTCTGTACGCCGGACCACCGTCCACCTCCACCGGAGGCCGAGGCACCACAGCAGGAACCACCAGCCTGAGGAGAGAGACATGGAAAGTGGGAGAGATGTTATTGTATGGAGGGGGCAGTTGGAGGGTGACTGACACGTCATTGACTTTCCGGAGAATTTTAAATGGCCCCACACACCGGGGGCTTAACTTACAGCAGGGCAGGCGCAGGGGGAGGTCCCGCGTGGAGAGCCACTCTCTGTTCTCCAGGCGGTAGTCCGGGGCCTCGCTCCACCGCCGATCCACCTCCCTCTTCTGACGGGCTACCGCCTCCTGCAGGCGGACATGGGCAGTGGACCAAACTTCCTCCGCCGACCGGAACCAGTCCTCCACCGCAGGCACCTCACTGGGCTCGGTTCCAGTCCAAGGACACAATGGAGGTGGCCAACCCAGGGCGGGCTGAAATGGAGTCAGCCCTGTGGATTAGTGTCTGGTGGAAGACACACTTTTCTCCTTTGACGTAGAGGTGGTTCTCCAGGAGACGTCTCAGGACAGCACGAACGTGGGCCACATGTTCCGGGTAGGTGGTGGAGTAGACCAGGAAGTCGTCGATGTAGACTATGAAGTGTCTCCCCACCATATCCCGGAACACTTCGTCCAAGTACAACTGGCTAAGCCGTACGGCATTTCCAGGTACTCATAGTGGCCCGACGTCGTGCTGAAAGCAGTCTTCCACTCATCTCATTCCCGAATGCATATAAGGTTATACGCACTCCGGAGGTCCAGCTTGGTGAAGTAACGCGCCCCCCTGAGCTGCTCTATGGCCGGCGGGACAAGGGCCATCGGATACCAGAACTTGACCATCACGTTGTTGAGGCCCCGTTAATCGATGCTTGGTCGAAGTCCCCCGCCCTTCTTTGTGATGAAGAAAATGCTTGCTGAAGGAGGCGATGTGGATCGGTGGATATATCCCTGCTCCAGTGACTCCATGATGTAGTTCTCCATCGCCAAAGACTCGGCCACAGAGAGTGGGTAGATCCTGTGCCCAGGATCTGTGAGGAGGGAGACACTTAGCCTTCTCGCGGGAAAAAGCCTCTGAAGGGCGCACTCTGGGCTCTCCACCGATGTTGACCCGCAGGTGATTTTCAGGCAGGTCCTCCGGCATCTGGGTGACCAGTCCTGGATCCTCCTCTTGCTCCAAGAGATGTTGGGGTCGTGCCTTTGGAGACAGGGAAGACCCAGGATGATGGGTTGGATGGATGATGTTATGACCATCAGTTCCAGTCTCTCTTAATGGCAGCCGTTGATGGTGAGGGTGAGTGGTCGAGTCACGTGGATAATGGACCCGGTACCCACCGGTCGGCCATCCAAAGCCTTCATGGGAAGTGAGGACCGCAGCCTGAGCACCGGCAGTCGGAGAGCAGATACTAAGGACTGGTCCACGAAACTCCCTGTGGCCCCGGAATCTATTAGGGCTATGGAGACATGAGGGTAAGCACCTCCAGACAGCACAACAGGACAACAGAAAGGGCTAGTGATGTCGGTGACACACAAAGCACCTGCCGTGCCTGTCCGTGCAGTCTGAGTACTCACGCCCTTTCTGCTCTGGTCCCATTCGGAGGGGCAGTCCCTACGACGATGGCCTTCCTCCCGCAGAACAGGCACTGCCCCTTCATGGCGCGGCACCTATCCTCTAGCCCGGAAAGTCGACCACCCGAGCCGGATCCCCCATCGCGCTCTCCCGTGCTCATGGGGAGGGAAAAAGGGACAAAAAACAAAGGTGAAGAGAGGAAAAAAAAGAATCAACAAAAAACCTCTGGGGTGGCGGTGGATTATTCTGTGAAGGTGTGAGGACGGTGTGAACAAAAATGAGGAGGTTGAAGTTTTTTAAAAAGGAAAACAGGAACAAACGAAGATGATACATAAGGTTTAATCTGGCACGGCAACACTGAGACGCAGCTCAAACAATAATCCACACGCACACCACAGGGAAGGGAACATATAAAGGGTGTGCAATATTGTGAGTGGAAGCAGGTGTGCGTGTAGAATCAGGTGATGGGAATCAGGTGTGGGCGCGTGAGCGCGGCTGCCATCATACTCATGCCGGAGCACCGGGGCGGGAGGGGCACCGTCGAGGTCGGAGGCACAGTTGTTACAAGATAAACTTTTATGAGCAATTTATGCAGAAATCCAGGTATTTCCAAAGGGTGCACCTACTTTTTCTTGCCACTGTACCACTCCTATAAACTCATAAACCTAGGGAGGCCTGTCAGAAAGCCTTGAATAATAGCATTCCTTACTCAATTTAAAGAAAAAATCACACTTAGAATGATATTTCCTGTAAAAACACAAATAAATCAAGTGTTCATATTAACCTGTTTCTCGGATAAACTGATTTTAAAAACCACACATTTGAAAGATCCAAGCAGAAGACATATATACATTGCTGCTTGTTGTTTTTAATAGGATTCACATGCAATTATTTGAGTATATCCGTTTTTTTAAAGTCTATAATTTGTCATAATATCATAACGATCAGATGACATGCACAGATATAACCTGTTAAAGTAGAATTACTTTCCACTTTCTGCTGTGAAATGTACCTTTTACAACCTTTCAAGACAACTGCTACAGCACTCTGGCTCAGACAGCAATGAACAGATGCTCTCTAAGCCATTGCCAACTAAGCTTCAAAGTCCTTGCTCTCAGACATCGTAAGAACAGTGCAGCAACACAGAGTAATAATTTTACCTTAAGCTTATACAAACCCTTGAAATGAGTTATGTTTGTTCGTAATTAGAGGCTCCTCTCGGAAACTCCACTTGAGATCATTAGCCATGTCCGTGTCCGTCTCCTTTAATGGCTAAAGCCACGCAAGGTGTTGTTGTGACTGTAAGCCTTTATTACATAATGAAAGTGTTTTAAGTTTCACCAGAATAATGTATGAGATGCGAGATGTGAATTAATTGTGAAAAATGATGAGTGAGAATAAAAAAAAAAGCTAACCTCCACTGTTATTGTAATGGTTTTAAGGTGTATGATATTTGTGCATCTCTAACTTTCTACTCACAATTCATTCAGGATTATCCGTAATCACGGTGGCATCCACATTAATATAGAAGTTTCTAGAAACATTATTTACAATAAATAAAACAAAAAACAAAACCAAAATAAACAGCAAATGCATCCAAGTTTGTAGAGTCACAAGCTTGGTGTAATCATTGCATGCTAGGAATATGGGACCAAATAATAAACATTTGATTACTTTACTAATCCCAAAACTTTTTGTCCCCTAAAATGGGTGGGGGGACTATGTACAAAAAGTGAAAATACCCTCATATTAAAACTGATCGTCTGCACTTTAACCTCATAGTTATTGTATAATTTCAAATCCAAAGTGCTGGAGTACAGAGCCAAAACAACAACAACAAATTGTCACTGTCCCAATACTTTTGGAGCTTAGCGTAGATATCTATCTATCTATCTATCTATCTATCTATCTATCTATCTATCTATCTATCTATCTATCTATCTATCTATCTATCTATCTATCTATCTATCTATCTATCTATCTATCTATCTATCTATCTATCTATCTATCTATCTATCTATCTATCTATCTATCTATCTATCTATACTCAATAGCATCCTTACCTTATTGGCTCGTTCTGTCCTACAAGGCATACAGTGGGGAGAACAAGTATTTGATACACTGCCGATTTTGCAGGTTTTTCTACTTACAATGCATGTAGAGGTCTGTAATTTTTATCATAGGTGCACTTCAACTGTGAGAGACGGAATCTAAAACAACAATGCAGAAAATCACATTGTATGATTTTTAAATAATTAATTTGCATTTTATTGCATGACATTTCATATTCATATATGACATTCATATTCAAATATGACATTCATATTTTAACCTTCTTCATTGTGATCTAAAAGTCCACATTGATCCTAGATCAGCACTCCTACTCTGAGACGCTTTGTGAATACGGGCCCTGACCTTGGGTTGACCTGCTGCACCTTGCAGGAGACTGTCATCTGAGAGAACTCTGTCGTTATAGCTGCTTCAAAGCGTCGTTCAACTGTCAAGAGGTCTCACTTATGAACACATAACAGTTTAACAGACAGATCTATTCTGTGCAAGTCAGTCAATTAACATAATCTTCAGGAGAGTGATGACATAACATTTCCATAGGTGACAATGACTGAGTTTCTACTATTTTTGTGACGTATAGAAATGTTATATTGAAGATAAATGTGTTATAATATGAATGCTGTACACAATAAAATCTACAACTTACCCATATTTGACATTTCAGAATGCACAGTAGAGCAGTAGACTACACCTAGAATGTAATACGCATACAATAATTAGGCCTCTTAATAATGAAGACTCATTTCTGAAATGACTTTACTCCTGAACTTTGCAGCTGACAACAAACAAGTTGTTTGTATACATTAATAAATGTATTAATCACTTAGCATACCTAAAGTTTGATTATAAAAACGAAGTAAACCAAATAGCTGCATTCGTAAAGCAAAAATATTACACAAATGGTTACATTGGGTACATATGTAATCCCAGGGCAGTCAGGCCAATCATCTCAATCACTTTGCCCTCTTATAGTTGCTCCAGAACACCAGAATTCTGCTTGTTTCCACGTCTGCACTGAGACGATTCTCTCATGCTGCACGGAATTGTGGTGGATGCATCCAGCCCACCCAACATAGTATCCTCCAGCCAAAACCACTTACTCACTTACTCAATCTATCCAGATTTCCACCAGCCCACATCGGCAATAGTTTGATGATCCCAACCAGAGCCAGCCAACACCATCCAGCTCCACCAGGCAATGCCAACGCCTATCCAGCCATATCCTCAGAGCAACCAGGAAGCTCAGTCTAGCCCGTCTGGTTGAACCAGATCTTATTCCACACCAGTAAAGGAGAGACTTGTCTATGCCCAAGCTACCACCCAAACCACTTAGAGAGGGTAGAACTGCCAAACCTGAATTGTTTGCACAAAAGAAGAGTAACATCCCCTCAAATTCTTCCGCCTGCCCATTAACTCCCATGACCTCCCATGACCTCCCAAACACATTTTACATATTTAAAGACACTATCCTGAAGTTGTTTACCTCACTTGCAAAATATACTAATTAAAACCTCTGTGATCTCCATCCTGCTAGCTCCTATTTTGTGTCTGGGGGATGGTTATGCTTGGGCTTGACGTGAGAAAGCTGGATTTCCCAACTCCTCCCTTTCCAGTTGCCAAACTGATGTTGTCTACGTACAGACGTGTAAGCCGGAGCATTGGTTTATTGTGGGAGACAACCCGTCTGTCTAGAGAGATTATAAACCGAGTGACATTGTAGCATTTTGCTACAAAGAGTGCAAATGATCAACTAATTTCATATTATTAAAATACAGTCCATAGTGTTCAGGGTTTAATTACAGATAAATGCACTTGTTGCACATTCGATATACTAAAAGCAATGAAAAAAGATACAACTGACAGGATACTAATATGCATTCCTGAGTGAATGACTACGTAAGTTCAGTCCAAGAATTACTTACAATATTGCACGTGATGTGATATAACAACTGTACATGAATATGTATATACAGATCTGAATTAATAAATAAATAAGTCCTGAGTGAATTAGTGATTACAGACGGCACGGCACCCCGGTGAGGCATTAAACGGCAGGAAGGACCTCCTGTAGCGCTCTCTGGCACTCCTCTGCGTCATACCCATGGCATGCAGAGGGTGGGTGACGTTGTCCATGATGGCCAGCAGTTTGGCCAGGATCCGTCTCTCCGCCACCTCCTCTAGAGCGTCAAGGCTAATCCCCAGAACATAGCTAGCCTTCCTGATCAGCTTATTTACCCGAGAAGCAGTTTACTGTCATCACATGTTGCTTTACATGTTGTCACATGTTATCACATTAACTTCACATGAGATCACGTGATCACATGAAAACGTGTTTTTGGAACACTTCACGTGTGTTCACGTGAAATTCGTGTGGTTTTTCATGCAGGAGGAATTGTGCTCATGTATAGCTAAGGGCAAAAAGCGGATGCAACAGTGACTTTACAGACGACGTGGTTCCCATTTCCCACTCGTCCTCTCTGTCTCTGTCCCAACTGACGCAGGAACCCGCTACAGACGTGTCAAGCTGGAGCACTGGTAAATTGCCAGAAGCAATGCGCCTGGCTAGAGAGGCTACATTTAGGCCGTCAGATCACTACCTGATGATCACAGTAAGGGAAAAAACATTTCCAGTAGCGACATTGCCATTGGTAAAGGCCTCTGTGGGTTAAACCTATTGATTTTGTGTTGTTACAAGGTATCTTTACCGCCGTTTCACCCTAAATACGCTAAAATACCTATTGGGTCCTGATACGACAACAAGGAATTGTTACTTTTTTTTTATTGTGTGGCAGTCTATAGACTACTGCAGAAGAGGGTCTGCTGATATGCCATCTGAAAGACAGTGATTGTCAGCAGACAGAAACACATTTATTAATCCTGACGTGAAACTCCAGGTCGACAGACGAAATAGCTTGGCTGCACATGTGATATATTTAGGGAAGCCATTGTTTGTTTTATTTAGAGAACGAATTGAGGATTTTCCAAACTGCAAGGCCCCCAAGGTATTTTATCAGGTGTACAGTCCGGCCATATGTTACATATTAGAGCTCTGAGGGGAATGTTGGTTGCCGGTATATGCTGTAAAATGTTGTATTTAGTACTTCGGAAGACAGGGGAATGATTTGTTCTCTGACAAAAGGGTTCTTGGACTATATGAGAACGTGAGAATATATTAATAGGCCTACAGGGGAGCAAGGTAGGCTAAAAGGGAAGCTGTTTAGTGAAACCTTTCAAATTCATAAACCTCAGTCAAATGTATTAATTACGTGTTCTCTAGGCCTAATGCAAAGGTTTAAATCAATCTAGATATTTGTTTTATAGCTGAGCCATTAGCCTACTAATATGACTTGTCTACGTTTCGTTCTATAGAATCACGTTCATTGCAAAATATTTCTGTATTGACAAACAAAACTGATGAAATCAAAAAACTAGATTTTCCTGTGTTTTATATACTGAGTGTAGAAAACATTAAGGACACCTTCCTAATATTAAGGACACCCCCCTCACCCTTTAGGCCTCAGAACAGCCTAAATTCATCAGGGCATGGACTCTACAAGGTGTCGAACGCCTTCCACAGGGATGCTTGACTCCAACGCTTCCCACACTTGTGTCAAGTTGGCTGGATGTCCTTTGGGTGGTGGACCATTCTTGATACACATGGGAAACATTTGAGTATGAAAAACCCAGCAGCGTTGCAGTTCTTGACACAAACTGGTGCGCCTGGCACCTACACCCCATTCAAAGGCACTTAAATATTTTCTCCTGTCCATTCACCCTCTGAATGGCACACATACACAATCCATGTCTCAATTCTCTCAAGGCTTAAAAATCCTTCTTTAACCTGTCTCCTGGATTTAACAAGAGACATCAATAAGGGATCATAGCTTTCACCTGGATTCACCTGGTCAGTCTATGTCATGGAAAGAGCAGGTGTCCTTAATGTTTTGTACACTCAGTGTATACAGTATAAAATGGGGGGACTTTTACAAAACGTGCTGTAACCCGATATGGATGAAAATACCCTCAAATTAGAGCTGACAGTCTGCATCTTAACCTCATGTATCACATTCAAAGTGCTGGAGAGCTAAAACAACAACAAAAATGTTCACTGTCCCAATACGTTTGGAGCTCACTGTATTTCCACACTATGAGGATGTAATAACACTGTGAAATTGAGAAGATTATGATAATATCCTATTAGTGTAAGAGCTGTTTAAAAAGACAGCCTGAAATTTCTGCCTGTTTTGGTGGGATGCAGTTTTGGCTTTCCATGTTGCCATGCTTGTCACAGGCCTCTAGTCGTACAATGACAACTGTGCGCAACCCTATGGGACTCCCAAACACGGCAAGTTGTGATACAGTCTGGATTTGAACCAGGTTGTCTGTACACCTCTAGCACTGAGATGCCGTGTCTTAGACCACTGCGCCACTTGGGAGCCTCCTAGTTCTTTCCATAGATTTTCAATGGGATTTAAGTCAGGTGATTGGCTGGGCCATTCTAGCAGCTTTATTTTCTTTCTTTGAAACCAATTGAGAGTTTCCTTGGCTGTGTGTTTGGGATCATTGTCTTGCTGAAATGTCCACCCTCGTTTCATCTTCATCATCCTGGTAGATGGCAGCAGATTTTTGTCAAGAATGTCTCGGTAAATTTGCCCATTCATCCTTCCTTCAATTATGTGAAGTTTGCCAGTACCATTTGCTGAAAAGCAGCCCCACACCATGATGTTCCCACCTCCAAACTTCACTGTTGGTATGGTGTTTTTAGGGTGATGTGCAGTGACATTTCTCCTCCATACATGGTGTGTATTATGACATCCAAACAGTTCAATTTTGCTCTCATCTGACCACACTATATTCTCCCAATATTTCACTGGCTTTTCCAAATGTTGTGCAGCAAACTTTAAACAAGCTTCAACATCAGCAATGGAGTCTTGCGTGGTGAGCGTGCATACAGGCCATGGCGGTGGAGTGCATTACTTACTGTTTTCTTTGAGACAACAGTACCTGCTAATTGCAGGTCTTTTTGAAGCTCTCCACAAGTGGTCCTTGGATCTTGGACAACTCTTCTGATTATTCTTTTCACTCCTCTGTCAGAAATCTTGCGAGGAGCACCTGGTCGAGGCAAATTTATGGTGAAATGATTGTCTTTCCACTTCCGTATTATGGCCCCAACAGTGCTCACTGGAACATTCAGAAGCTTAGAAATGCGCCTATAACCAATGCCATCATTATGTTTTGCAACAATTAGGTTGCGAAGGTCTTGAGACAGCTCTTTGCTTTTACCCATCATGAGATGTGTCTTGTGTGACACCTTGGCAATGAGACCTTTTTGTAGGCCATCAGTTGGGACTGAACCAGCTGATATTAATTTGCACTGACAGGGGGCTGGATTGCTTCTTCATGTGTTCAATACTTTTTCCCTGTGTCATTTCACATTATTACACATAACTTAATTTCTGGACTTATTTGTTTTGGTTTCTTTGTATGTATGGATTACTTGGGTTGTTACCAACATCTGGTGAAAATTTCATGTCAATAGCACCTTTGGAAATATATTTACTGAGAAAGATGGTGACGTGTTCAATACTTATTTCACCCGCTGTATGTTTACTTAGGGCTTGGTGAGAGCCTGGTTGTCCTATGGTTATTTTTCATACAACCTTTCCACAACTTTCTGGGAATGGTGCAAGATAGTTGCTTGGCTTTGGAACATTCTCAGCACATACACTACATGACCAAAAGTCTGTTGATACCTGCTCATCGAACATCTCATTCCAAAATCATAGGCATTAATATGGAGTTGGCCCCCCCTTTGCTGCTATAACTGTGTCGACTCTTATGGGAAGGCCTTCCACTAGATGTTGGAACATTGCTGTGGGGACTTGCTTCCATTCAGCCACAAGAGCATTAGTGAGGTCGGGCACTGATGTTGGCCGATTAGGCTTGGCTCGCAGTCTGTGTTCCAATTCATCCCAAATGTGTTCGATGGGTTGAGGTCAGGGCTCTGTGCAGGCCAGTCAAGATCTTCCACACCAATCTCGACAAACCATTTCATTTCCATTTCTGTATGATGAAACAGTAAGGGCCTTCCTCAAATTGTTACCACAAACTTGGTGAAGTGTGATTCATAACTCCGGAGAACGCGTTTCCACTGCTCCAGAGTCCAATGGCGGCAAGCTTTACACCATTCCAGCCAACGCTTGGCATTGTCCATGCTGCTCGCCCATGGAAACCCCTTTCATGAAGCTCCTGAAGAACAGTTATTGTGCTGACATTGCTTACAGAGGCAGTTTGGAACTCGGTAGTGAGTGTTGCAACCGAGGACAGATGATTTTTATGCACTACGCGCTTCAGCACTCGGCGGTCTCATTCTGTGAGCTTGTGTGGCCTACCACCTCGTGGTTAAGCCGTTGTCGCTCCTTGAAGATTCCAATTCACAATAACAGCACTTACAGTTGACCGGGGCAGCTCTAGCGGGGCAGAAATTTGACGAACTGACTTGTTGGAAAGGTGGCACCCTATGACGGTGCCACGTTGAAAGTCACTGAGCTCTTCAGTAAGGCCACTGCCAATGTTTGTCTATGGAGATTATATGGCTGTATGCTCAATTTTATACACCTGTCAGCAATGGGTGGCTAAAATAGCCAAATCCACTAATTTTAAGGGGTGTCCAAACACTTTTGTATATAGTGTGTATGGAACTTGACCAAAATAGGTTATTTTCTTAGTTCTGTTAATTTTTGTGAAATGTCAGAATAATAGTAGAGAGAATGATTTATTTAAGCTTTTATTACTTTCATCACATTCCCAGTGGGTCAGAAGTTTACATACACTCAATTAGTATTTGGTAGCATTGCCTTTAAATTGTTTAACTTTGGTCAAACGTTTCAGGTAGCCTTCCACAAGCTTCCCACAATAGGTTGGGTGAATTTTGTCCCATTCCTCCTGACAGAACTGGTGTAACCGAGTCAGGTTTGTAGGCCTCCATCCTTGCACACGCTTTTCAGTTCTGCCCACAAATGTTCTATAGGATTGAGGTCAGGGCTTTGTGATGGCCACTACAATACCTTGACTTTGTTGTCCTTAAGCCATTTTGCCACAACTTTGGAAGTATGCTTGGGGTCATTGTCCATTTGGAAGACCCATTTGCGACCAAGCTTTAACTTCCTGACTGATGTCTTGAGATGTTGCTTCAATACAGTGGGGAGAACAAGTATTTGATACACTGCCGATTTTGCAGGTTTTCCTACTTACAAAGCATGTAGAGGTCTGTAATTTTTATCATAGGTACACTTCAACTGTGAGAGACGGAATCTAAAACAAAAATCCAGAAAATCACATTGTATGATTTTTAAATAATTAATTTGAATTTTATTGCATGACATAAGTATTTGATCACCTACCAACCAGTAAGAATTCCGGCTCTCACAGACCTGTTAGTTTTTCTTTAAGAAGCCCTCCTGTTCTCCACTCATTACCTGTATTAACTGCACCTGTTTGAACTCGTTACCTGTATAAAAGACACCTGTCCACACACTCAATCAAACAGACTCCAACCTCTCCACAATGGCCAAGGCCAGAGAGCTGTGTAAGGACATCAGGGATACAATTGTAGACCTGCACAAGGCTGGGATGGGCTACAGGACAATAGGCAAGCAGCTTGGTGAGAAGGCAACTACTGTTGGCGCAATTATTAGAAAATGGAAGAAGTTCAAGATGACGGTCAATCTCCCTCGGTCTGGGGCACCATGCAAGATCTCACCTCGTGGGGCATCAATGATCATGAGTAAGGTGAGGGATCAGCCCAGAACTACACGGCAGGACCTGGTCAATGACCTGAAGAGAGCTGGGACCACAGTCTCAAAGAAAACCATTAGTAACACACTACGCCGTCATGGATTAAAATCCTGCAGCGCACGCAAGGTCCCCCTGCTCAAGCCAGCGCATGTCCAGGCCCGTCTGAAGTTTGCCAATGACCATCTGGATGATCCAGAGGAGGAATGGGAGAAGGTCATGTGGTCTGATGAGACAAAAATAGAGCTTTTTGGTCTAAACTCCACTCGCCGTGTTTGGAGGAAGAAGAAGTATGAGTACAACCCCAAGAACACCATCCCAACCGTGAAGCATGGAGGTGGAAACATCATTCTTTGGGGATGCTTTTCTGCAAAGGGGACAGGACGACTGCACCGTATTGAGGGGAGGATGGATGGGGCCATGTATCGCGGGATCTTGGCCAACAACATCCTTCCCTCAGTAAGAGCATTGAAGATGGGTGGTGGCTGGGTCTTCCAGCATGACAATGACCCGAAACACACAGCCAGGGCAACTAAGGAGTGGCTCCGTAAGAAGCATCTCAAGGTCCTGGAGTGGCCTAGCCAGTCTCCAGACCTGAACCCAATAGAAAATCTTTGGAGGGAACTGAAAGTCCGTATTGCCCAGCGACAGCCCCGAAACCTGAAGGATCTGTATGGAGGAGTGGGCCAAAATCCCTGCTGCAGTGAGTGCAAACCTGGTCAAGAACTACAGGAAACGTATGATCTCTGTAATTGCAAACAAAGGTTTCTGTACCAAATATTAAGTTCTTCTTTTCTGATGTATCAAATACTTATGTCATGCAATAAAATGCAAATTAATTACTTAAAAATCATACAATGGGATTTTCTGGATTTCCGTCACTCACAGTTGAAGAGTACCTATGATCAAATGACTTCTACATGCTTTGTAAGTGGGAAAACCTGCAAAATCGGCAGTGTATCAAATACTTGTTCTCCCCACTGTATATCCACATAATTTTCCTTCCTCATGATGCCATCTATTCTGTGAAGTAAACCAGTCCCTCCTGCTGCAAAGCACCCCCACAACATGATACTGCCACCCACGTGCTTCACGGTTGGGATGGTGTTCTTCGCCTTGCAAGCCTCCCCCTTTTTCCTTCAAACATAACGATGGTCATTATGGTCAAACAGTTCTATTTTTGTTTAATCAGACCAGAGTACATTTCTCCAAAAAGTACGATATTTGTCCCCATGTGTAGTTGCAAACTGTAGTCTGGCTTTTTAATGGCGGTTTTGGAGCAGTGGCTGCTTCCTTGCTGAGCGGCCTTTCAGGTTATGTCGATATAAGACTCGTTTTACTGTGGATATAGATACTTTTGTACCTGTTTCCTCCAGCTTCTTCACAAGGTCCTTTGCTGTTGTTCTGGGATTGATTTGCGCTTTTTGCACCAAAGTACGTTCATCTCTAGGAGACAGAAAGTGTCTCCTTCCTGAGCGGTATGATGGCTGCGTGGTCCCATGGTTATTATACTTGTGTACTATTGTTTGTACAGATGAGCGTGGTACCTTCAGGGGGTCTTGGCTGATTTCTTTTGATTTTCCCCATGATGTCGAACAAAGAGGCACAGAGTTTGAAGGTAGGCCTTGAAATACATCCACAGGTACACCCCCAATTGACTCAAATTATGTCAATTAGCCTATCAGAAGCTTCTAAAGTCATTAATTAATTTTCTGTAATTTTCCAAGCTGTTTAAAGGCACAGTCAACTTAGTGTATGTAAACTTCTGACCCACTGGAATTGTGATATAGTGAATTATAAGTGAAATAATCTGTCTGTAAACAATTGTTGGAAGAATTACTTGTGTCATGCACAAAGTTGATGTCCTAACCAACTTGCCAAAACTATAGTTTGTTAACATGAAATCTGTGGAGTGGTTGAAAAATGAGTTTAAATGACTTCAACCTAAGTGTATGTAAACTTCCGACTTCAACTGTAGGTCTGAATCTCACTGATGCTGTGTCACAATAAAAAATAAATGTATTTGCGTGATTACTGCCTAATATATTTCTATTTGTGCTTGGAGTTTATAAAAAGGTTTACCGAAAACAAGCTACGTTTTTAGGAAGTTATTCAAAAACCTCCAAATAACCTATAATTTCCTGCAACCCCCAAAAAACATTCCCAGAACACATTACATTTTCACTTCTGTTCTCAGAATGTTTTTAAAAAGTTTACCGGTCAGGAAATGTATGGCTTCGTTCCCACAGCCAATGTGAAACCAAAAACATACGTTCCCATAACTTCAAAGGAACCATATATGCTAGCTGGGCGGCGAAAGAGACGTCTACAGGTGGAAAAAGTTTATTGTTTCTTAGTCCCATCTTGCTGAAACACTATATAAATGTTTACTTATAAAATGGGCCATTTGTCACTACTGCACTCTAGACGTCTCTTGGCCAAATAACAAACCTGACTTTGACCTTGTGTGCAGGCTATGATTTTGCTGTGTCAGTAATATTTAGACCTACGGAGAATATATACATTTTTATAGTTGATTCCAATAGTGAGCTGATTTACACCACTGCCAGAGTAATTTATTTGAAAAGGTACGTGTTCCTATTGTCAAACATGGCTTTTTTGCAACGTGCCGACTTGTTCCGTAGAATAATATTCAGATGTTCGTTAATTAAAGTGTTGGAGAATAGGATCTTTTTATGTTGAGAAATCATTACTCTCTCTCTCTCTCTCTCTCTCTCTCTCCCTCTCTCTCCCTCCCTCTCTCTCTCTCTCTCTCTCTCTCTCTCTCTATCTCTCTATCTCTCTCTCACTCTGTAGGCTATCATCAAGGAGAGGAAAGGGGATTCCTGAATAACCAAATTTGCCATTAGACATAAAATGCCCAAAAAACAGTAACAGTCAGGGACCCTACATTACATCATGATTCAAGTATTTGGCAATATTTGCAAGGAGCATCACAAGTCTAGACCTATTCTGTAGTAAAGGAATTTCTCAAAAACTGGCTAATAGCTTGCGATATACAATCTTAATAAATACTGCATGGAGAACATTTTAACAAAACCTTCTGAGCATCAATAACAACAAAAGGGTCCACGCTGAATATTTCATGCAGTCCATAACCATGCATATACACTGTAAAACCAAATGTATAGTATCTGAACACATAACTAAACACTTTTCAAATGCCTCAAGGCATTTAGAATTTCAATGAAAATGTGTCACAGTGTTTAGATTGTAAACACCAGAACATGTGTATTCGCTGTAACATTTGTTAAACAAATGAACACGTTTATTCAGCACAAGGAGTTTAGGTTTTCAACACTGAACAAGGGGGGTGTTGTTTTAACACTTTGGGTGTAAAGCCGTATTTGTATATTTCCCAGCATGCCTTTCGAGTGAATGCGAGAGATACCCACCCACGACTGTGTTTGTTAGTGACAGAGATATGGTCGTTTCATTCCACAATTCCTTTCTCTGAAGGCTTCACCAAGTGCTTACCTAAGTGATTGTGTTTCATTTAAAAACAAAACCCTTTATGAAAACCTATTATTCACTTCATTGTGGTTTGAAAATCCAGTCTTGTGGGCCATGTCAAATCTGCAAGTCACAAAATGCTGGTTTGTGAAGTGATTAGTAATTCCTATTGGAATCCAGCTGGAGGAAGGACAGCCAAGAATTTGAATATTTTATCTACCACAACCTGCAATCAGAATTACTGCTATGGTGAAGTACTTAACAAATAAGAATAACTAAACCATCTAAACTGGAACAACCATCTCAGTAATATATTTATCTTTGTATAGTGTAAGATCAATGCTATACAAATCAATCAATGTGCATAAGGAAACAGATATTTAAACAAACTATTCTAAAAAGCCCCCCCCCCCCCACACACACACACACCTTGATAGAGTTAAAGATGCAATGTGCAGACATCGTTCAGCCATTTCCTGGTTGCTAAAATTCTAATGATACGGCTAATTTCAGTTTATGTGACAAAATAAACAAGTGTAGTTTAGAGAATCTAAACAGCTTTGAAATGTATTTTTAAAAAACCAAAAATATAGTATTTTCAGCTGTTTGAAGCTGGTGTACAAAACCCTGAAGTAAAAGAACGGGAAGTATAGAAATAGAACAGGTCTACCGCTTCTTAGACATGCTTTCAATGAGAATGACAGAACTATAACTCCATTTCTATGTGAATTTGGACAGGGGTCGCCCAAATAGTTACATATTTCAGCTTTAACGGTTGGTTAGAAACTGACTGGAAAAAGCTGACTTTAAGATGAGAAGACTTATTGGCAAATTCAAATGCCGAATGTTTAAGTTTTAAACACTGACATTTAGGCTATAAACATTTTGCGTTTCATGGTTTTACAGTGTGGGCTACAGTCTTGTACCCAAATAAAAGTAGGCCCTATTAAAACATTAGTGAAAAAATAAGCAACAAAATCATGATAGGCTAATTTGGATAGGATGCTAAACTAAACGGCACAATATTTGTAGTTGTATGCTATCCTGAAGCTAAAATGTTACTGTAGCCAATGGTAGGTGTAAATGATTAACAAAATAGTCATAATGAACCTCTGGGAAAAAGGTCATTAAAGTTACCAGTGTTTCTTACTTTATCATAGGGCAGTTGAAGAAAGTGTTAAACATTAAAATATGAATATTACAAATAAGGTGTTACTGTAAGGCTACAGAAACGGTGGCAGTAGTAGTTGAATAAGCTATATAGGGCCTAACAGTAATCAATGGTATTCCGTGATAATGAAAATTGTTTACCTCGGCTGATTTTATGACCTATAGGTCATATGCAGCACCATCCACCGTATAAAGTAATAATCCAAAAATGGTAGATTGCACTTCTAGAGTGTATCTGTCTCCTAGATGTTATATAATATTATCCAAATTAACAACCTCAATGTGTGTGTGTGTGTGTGTGTGTGTGTGTGTGTGTGTGTGTGTGTGTGTGTGTGTGTGTGTGTGTGTGTGTGTGTGTGTGTGTGTGTGTGTGTGTGTGTGTGTGTGTGTGTGTGTGTGTGTGTGTGTGTGTGTGTGTGTGTGTGTGTGTGTGTGTGTGTGTGTCCGTGTTTCCTCAGTTATATCAACTACATAACAACATTACACTTACATGTTTTAAATATTATTTTGAAAAGGGCATTTAAAATGTATTCAAAATCTCTGTTTCGTAGTTATTTTTCCCAGGTTTCCAATATAGAGTAACAATGTGCTCTGCCTTATGCATGGTAAAAAGAAAATTGTGTTTGGTAAACATAATCATCTCAATAGGCCTATCTATGCACCATACAAACCCCGCCCCCCCGCCCCTCCCCCCGCCCCTCGTTAATAATAAAAGGAGAAACTGTATCCGAGAAACTAGAATGTTTAATTTATTATTATGTAAGCTATTTGGCGGGTGATTATATGGTAATTGCTCATTAGTCTTGTATATTTATCGCTGTACCTTATGTCAAAGCCAGGGGAATTGTTTAGGGTTCATTCTCTCGTTTCAAGGATCAATTTCACATGCAATTTGTGAAACAGGACAGATCAAGTTTGTCGTGACGTCAGATTCTGACAGTGCGACGGCAAACTATAAGTATCGGCTCAAAGACGTTTTTTCTTCTCTGACACGACTTTAGCCTACTATTTGAGATGAGAACGTGAAATGGCAGTAGCTGTCACTGTAAAAAAAGTAACTGCCTAACTCATTACAGAAATTGAATAGTGGCAACTCAAACACCTCCAACGGTCAGTGTATAACAGTCAAGTATATTTCTAGAATAGAGGTGTAATTGATCATGATGAAATAATATCAAAACCATCACACAAATTGACGGTCAATAATGAGACAAGCCAAGGTCATGTGACTAATCTTTTACAGAGTGCTTGAGATTTAAAGGCAATGTTCCTACTTTAGTGGACACTGCGTTCATGGTAAATGTTGCATATGTCGGCTCAATAGGAAATGACCTTTATATTTCTAACGCAGAATCTGTAATGCTTCAGATTCACAGACTGAATAGAGACCTTAACGACAGAGGCTTAATGCTTACAGCTCTACCTCCAGCTACTGCAAGAGGAATACGCACTGTGCTAAAATTACAAATGTTAAACATTAAGACACGACCACTGACAATTAACCTACTAATAAGAACTACTTATACCTACTATTTATACTTGAACAAAAAATGGTAATTAAGATTCCTAATTTAAATAGAAGGGACCCTACATTTGTATGTTCACTACAGCAAATGTTAATGTTCAAGTAACTTCAATCATTATGGTTCAGAATACATAATGCAATTTACAACTTCAAAAGATATCTGTGGTGATGTCACTCTATTACTTCAAGTATTGAACACTGAAATACTTTGAGTTGGACGGGTTTCCTCAAAATAATTGAGTTGGCAGAACTAACGACTTTTTACAGTGTACCTAGTTTCAATCAACGTGAATCAGAGGATGGACGTTGGCATGCAACACTATAGCCTATAGGCCTACCAGTAAATGCAAACACGTCTTTAAAGTCTTCAAGAACAGGATCATGAATCACACCTGATAAACCATGCTTACACAAGACTAAACCATGCTTACACAAGACTAAACCATGCTTACAGTCGCTCATCTGGGCATAAAGGTCATGAAAGCTATCCTATATTTGTAAATGCGAGCTATACGTAGGCTATAGGGCCTGTGCTGCGGATTAGTCTCGTTGCATGTTTTATATAGTGGGCTTCGTTTAATATGTGTTTGTTTTTGCAGATATACTTGTTTTCAGTATTCAGGATATAGTAGGGAAGTGGGGTTATTGATATGTAATGGTCGCCATCCAAATGCCATTCACATTAGCAACGGACATAATTATACCTACTAATTGCAGATTAGGGGTTTTGGGTCACTGGGATCATTTGATAGGACGGTTTTTTAAATGGCGAATAATTATTTCGCAGACAGCTATGATCTGGCTATAGTAACGTAATAATAAACCGAAGCCATGCTGCTTGGATGATCGATCGTTTCCCATTAAGCGGGGCCCCAAAAAAAACTTTAGCCTCTGTACGGCCTAGCAGCGCAAGGTTAGATAAGCGGGTCACAAGGTCCCCTGCACTCCTCATTTACACAGCTTTACTGTTTGAGAAAGGAATCGATTGATACAGTAGATAGTGTCTACTATCAGAGCAAGTTTGAGTGGAGGAAACAGTAGTCCTACCGGAACCACTAAAGATGAACAATGCCAAACAACGTCTTCACCTGCCTTGTTCAAGAAGACAGGTGCGCTTTCCTGCGCACATTTGTATTGTATTCCTTGCGCTGCTCAGTGAAAATTGTAAATTGTCAAAACACAAGATCTTTAAATCCTTGCCATTTAAGGCCTTGTTAAAATGAGAAGGGCGTGGCTTTACGCACAGGCACAATCATAGGTATGCACACAGACTTCTATGCAAAATATAGGCCTATAATAGCCTTTATCACAAACAACACCGAGTTATGTTGCAGAAAAACACCAAAGAGTGTGCAGTGTTAATCCAATAGCCTATTTGACGAATATATCCACTATAAAATTAAATACATTTCAGGCCTGTAATGCAAATGTGAATAGAAATGTCCTTCCCTAGCTCCAAATTAGCTATGTGAATAGCCTGTATAGGCCTACTTGTGTAGAAGTGCTAATGCATAGGCTATTCATTAGAACCCGTACATTTGAACAGATCCGTTTCTTCATTATAACATTTATTTAATTTCCGTTGTATACAATAATCTACCATTAAATTCAAAAGACTGGCTCGTTTAAATCTAAAGAGTGCACAATTAATACAACGAGACACAGTCTTAATGAGGGGGCTGTCCTGCCTATTGAGGCACCGCGGAGGGAGAAAGTGCGCTAAATTTGTTTGCAGCGGATCAAGGCTCACCGCCTTCACTGCGCTTTCTTTATCTTAATTCCAACTTGAAAATATATAATTATCTAGTTCGAACAGGACTGCTATCAAATCCTTCTTTGGGCAGGGTAGGGAAAAGCTCGAGTGGATAGCGCGCTCTGAGCCGCTCGGTGTTGCCCGAGATAGGAGTAATGAAGTTGTGGAGTCCGGAGATACAAAGGGCATTGACCTCATTAGCATGAAACCTTTTCTTCTAACCATTGTGGGACCCTTTCAGCCCTCTAATCCCCCTATTTCAAAGCTGGGTTTGTAATAAAGCTTTTAGGGTTTTTTCAAAGCTAATGGTATTCTCTGAAGATTTTTTTTATTGCTGTTATAGTCCATGGGCCGATTAAAATTCCCCATCCATATATGGGGACTATAGTTTGTATGTAGGCCTTATAGCCCCGCCACACCACCCTCTCCGAAAAGCTCCTTTTCAAGATGTGAAACAATTATAGAAATTAACACCTCACGTCATACAATGTGCATGGTGGGACTTCACGTGTTTTAGGAGATGCATAGCGTAAATATAATACAGTTTCATTTTGCAACGTTTAAAACAATTGTATGTGCATTCCCCCCATGTGCATTGGACAACACATGTATTAATTGAATGCTTCTACCATTGATCGGGTTCCCGCTTTATAAATATCTGTGGATTTGGATTGGCAAGGATTTAATGTTTAAAAAACATACTGATGAGCTAGTTAAAAGATAAGTTTTAAAGACATTGCCTCTCTCTAAACCGCATGAAGCAGATTGTACAGTCAACGTTCCTGCCAGTTCTATGGTGACACCATTAACCAGAATGCAGCAGCCACTACTCTTAAACCTTCGGATGCCGTCTACCATGGCGCCCTTCGCTTTATCACAGGTTACAGTTTTAATACTCGTCACTGCATCCTGTATCAAAAGGATGGCTGGTCCTCCTTAAAGTCCTGTAGGTCACTTCAATATTGCCTTTTTGTTTACAAAGCTCTACTACACAAGCTTCCGACTTACCTAACTTCGTTGCTGAAGTATAAAAACGTGAGATACCAAACCCCTTTACAGAGTTGGTTAACTCTTGAGGTTCCTCGGGTCTCCACCGAATTAGATCAATCCTTTCTTAGTTTGAATGCACCTCACTGCTGGAACAATTTACAAAACTCATTACAATTGGATGTTCTGGTGCCGCTCTGGCAATTTAAAGTATTGATTGAGGAACTAGTATCAGAGGAATGTAACAGTGTTTCTTAAATTGTGTTGTGCTGTATTTTTTATTTTATTTTACATTGCGTTACTGTGATCAGGGCTGCCTTGTGAATGAGACCTTGGTGTCAATGGTTTTCCCCAGAATAAATAGATAATTAAATGTTATGTTTGAATCACTTATAAAGAAAGATGTTGGTCTGTAAAGCTCTTAGATGTAAAAACAAAATAATTATAATCATATTATTGTATTTTTGCCGTAACAAACATAACAGGCTACACATAACATTGGAAAATAGTATGGGTTGATGCTGTTTTGTTTGTGATCAATTTGTGGGAAGTGCGCGTGTACTCATATCCTACTCGTCGGAGACAAGATTTTAAACAAAGATCTAATTTTGCTTCACATTGCAACCTCCCCTTATCGCTTCGTGAGGGGTAGTCAGATTGTACTAAATTATGTCCAACCAAGCCCCCTTGGATGCACGGATTAAGAGATTAAAGTGGACTACTGGGCAATGCATCCCCTTTCCCCCTCATATTACGCGCATGATAATTGCCTAAACTGATTTGCACTTTCACAAAAGCTCGTAGGACTCTTTGTAGCCTGAGCAGACCAGACGCTGCCCCTCTATATAAAAACGGGTTAATGCAGTCTATCAGACTGAGGAGCAAATGAACCACCGGAAAAAAACAACCATGCGCTTGGCAACAGAAAAATAATATTGGATTTAGTCGTTATAGCATTATTTATAAATTACCTTTAACAAGCCACGTTGTCAGGATTCCTTCTAAAAATGTGTCATAGGCCTACCTCAAGTGTCGGCTAACTGTGAGACTGGTTTGACCAAAATCAATATATACGAAGCGGTGATTGGTGGCAGCCAATAGCCTATAAAAAAAAGTGGGAAATAATACACGCTTGAATTGAAGAGCTAACAGGTCTCACTGTAAAATGTCAAGATATGAAAGCTGATCTTAAATCAAAACCCTACTTTTACTCCGCGAGCAACATATTGATAAAACTTTATTGACAAAATATTGACAATTACATACTTCTTGGAAGTATACTTTGTGTTAAAATTGTAGCAAACTTAACACAAACACAAAAGTATTTACATTCTGGTAAAAGAGGGTTTAACAGAAACATTAGCTTTTAGTATCTCTGTACACGCATACGCTCAGTGCTTGACGTTTTTCTCGCCTCTACGGCAGTGTTTAGTCCTTTGTGGCAACTCTCAAGTCCTGACACTATGCTCGGGACAGAATAACGGAGACATGGTAAAGCTTTAGGTTTAAGGAATGTCGTGAATACTTTCCCTTTGAGTACTTTATCTGTGGTTTGATAAACTTTCATAAAGTTTTCGAAATGCATTTTCATTTAAAAACACTATAACGCAGCACTGCTACTTCATACTGTTTTCACAATCACTTTAACACGAGAATCATTAATTAAAAGACGGCACACTTTGTAAAAAGTAAGAAGCACAACATCTCTGAGATTGAAAATAGAGTTAAAACAACGTTGTTTTTGAGAAAATCATCAAATTAAAACAACTACCAGAAAGTCTACCATGCAATTTAAGTTTTACAAAAACAGTTGTGGATTTTGGTATCTTGAGTGAAAACGTTCATATTTAGAAACTTTCGGAAGTGCAAATGTCCAATGTGAATTGGAGATTAATTTTTGGGTGGTTCGTGAGAGATTGTAGTGGTGGGTTGATGCGTGGAAGGGGGGTCAGGTAGGTGGACTGCGATACTGTCAATCACTTTTGCCTGGGAAATTTGATATGGTTTGACAGACCCATGGTAGTGACAGCACCAATTGGATCTCTCACCCTCAGCTGCCGATCTCCGTAGAACCGAAATGTGACATTGGCTTTACCCTCTCTCTGTCTCTCTGTACACAGCATCCTTAGCCATGTCATCCTTCACGCCACACGGCTGTCCCAGGTTCAAACAATTTAGTATTTTAATCGTCTGAAGTTACATCAATTTCCTCGGGGCTTCCCGATCCTTGTTTAGTTGCGAGTCTCCATCGGTTTATGTGATGGGTCCCCTTCTTCTTCTGTTGCGAATCTGAACCCTCCTCCTCCAACTTTTGCCGCTTGAACTTGGTTCTTCGGTTCTGAAACCACACTTTTACCTAAGGGAAATAAATAAAGCCAACAATAAATACCAACATACATAACAAAATCCATCCATGTGCGTAAAGTGAGAATTCAAACAGCAGAACAGCAAAAGAGATACAAGCATAGGCTATAATAAGAATGCAAAGGCCTTACATTTTTGCATAAGACTCTCATAGATCGCTGTGTGAAAATGTGCCCAATAGTTGCCTATAGGCCCTAAAGGTCTTACAAGTTAGGCTATAAGTATGGTTATTTTTCAAATAAAAAAATAGGTAAAATGCTCAATGCTCTATTTTTATAGTACAAACATATGACGATTACCAGAAATGTACGTCCCCTTGGTCGAAAAAAAAAAAACAGTCGCAAACAGTCCCATGAATACGCCGCGCATAAGAATTACGTTTAATTTAATGTCTAATCATTTCCCCCAAAAAATGTAAAAACCACATTGCTTGTTAATTTTAAGTCTTTTGTAAATGCATATAAATAGACTAGTGGGCAATATTAATATATACAAGACATCCGCCTGACAGCTTGGCAAGTGAGGTGCATTTAATGTGCTTTCAGTCCGCTAATTGAAGTGGGTGATGGTTAATTTCTCCCTCATTCCCCTCTTAAAGCCTCCGTTTAGAGAAGAGCCGGTGGTGACACTGGGACAAAAGACACCGACCGTTCCACAAGCTGATAGGCACAAATACGATCTTAAAGATGGCCAGGGAAATTCATTGAGTCCATCTCATTCTTTTTACCGTGCCAAATATCCTATAAAATGGTTAACTGCCCTCCATTTTGAATGGAAACCTTTTCCTCCCAAAACAAAGTAATTCAATCCAACGAGGTTGTATAATGATCATGGATTCGATCCAACTAATAGCCTCAAGGCCGATGATGGTGTATACATGTATTTTTGTGTCGCTCTGAAACTGTGTAAAATGAATAAACTTGTGTTTTCAATTTGTATAGTTTCCCCCTCTTCATTTCAATTCTTAAAAGAGAATCGCATTTATGCCTACATGTGAAATTCATACATTTGACTTGCTATATGGATTAACCATAGCATGTGTGCCGATTCCTCCAGTAGACAACACATTGTCCTGTTTTCAAGAAATGTTTAATAATTCCTGTAATGACACTTATAGGCAGGTTTAAGAATTCCCAATAAGTAATTAGCCTATTCATAGAAAATGTCGCACATTCCCAGATTCCGTAGCCAACACCAAAACAAGTAGGCTATTATTGTCCTATAGCCTAATGTAGGTAGGCCTACAGGATATAAACCACCCCTTGAAAAACACCCCACAAACCTTTGCGTCATGTCAGGTCTGATGCAACTTGACATGATCGTCTTTTAAATCCATTCCCTATTCAAAGTAGGCCTAATGCGGATTTAACGACAAACGTGTGAATATATTCAATTCATTTTCTTACCTGAGTTTCTGTGAGGCTAAGGGTGTGCGCAAGCTGTTTTCGTTCGGCACCTACGACATAATGGTTTTTTTCAAATGCGTGCTCAAGCCGCAGAAGTTGCGAAGGGGAAAAAGCTGTCCGAATTCTTTTGGGCTTTCTGGCCAATGCATTGTGCAAAAGGAAGCTCTCCGGGCTTGTTTCGTTACCTGAAAACGACAATGGGAGGGATATTAATTATGACCACTCTTATGTTGCAAATTGAGTCTAAAGAGACGATGATGCTATGCTCATATTTTGGCAATACCACAGACTTGGGCCTTCTAACTTTTAACTAAAGTCTACGGCAACACTCAATTGAACAATGAGACCCATTTAGTCACAAGCAACACCTTGACAATTATTTTAAATAATTGTAAAAAAAAAAAATAGCAAATTGATACAGTTTATATTCTTGAAATGGCAACAGTAGGGCTCTGCAGTAGCTAAATTAAGCGCCGTTTGGAAACAGTCTTTGGTTATCCTAAAAACACTAGGCCTACACGAATAGCACCACAATGGTCTACAATGACAAAGTGGCCTAGAAGCCTCTATAGGCTAACCCTCCTCTAAAGGCTAACCCGTTTCTAACTTTTATTTTTAACATTAGCCTACAGCCACTGGTATATTTTAAGTATATGGTGGAGAATAACACAGGCTACATTAGACTACATTTTTGTCATTATTATTATCAAGACCCTTATTAAAATAACCACTATCCGTTCCAAATGAAAACAGATCGTTCAGTTATTATACAATTTGCATGTCACTGTTTTTAGAAAAAAGAGCATGTGCGTCCACCAGCAAAAAATATAATGTTTTAAAATGACAGTCCAATTTGGGGGCCGATAAATTCCTAGTGCGATTTTAAAAAGTGCATTGTGTACAATTCCTTACACAGCAGTTTGGGCTATAAAAACATAGCCCACAAATACGACCCATGGCACAGACGATTGCAATAAATTACACAGGCATCTATCAATGTAGTTAAGTTGATTTGCACTCAGTTTAAACATAAAAAGATTGAAGTTAAAATGAAGTAAATATCTAACCCTAATTAAATCATTGTTTTTCAACCATTTTGTTCAAAATAACAAGCTAGTTAATTATATAGGCATACACTTCCCAGTTGGTTTTATGCTTATTTTTGTTTCAATTAAAAGTTTCAGATGTTAAAGGACTTTTTAAAAGTCCAGTCTTTGCAATGAATTTTTTTAAACAAAATGTAAAATTATAGGCTATAGGCAACCAGCAAAATAAATGTGAACCCGTGTCACCACATTGAGAAATACTATGCCCTACATCAGGATACTAAAAGTACCGTAGTCTATTCCAGTTGAACGATGTTCGAATTATAACAGTCAAAAACAGTCTCTAAAAATGTTCGAGACATGACGATAGCCCATATATTTCCAAAATTCGATAGCTCACTGATATTTAGCATTCGTTTCTTTATTCTCATAATTACATTTTATATTGGCCTACAGAAATGCTATGGAACATCCAAAAGGGTTACACAGAATAAATACGTAATACATGCGTTAGGGAGACAAACGTAACTTCAACCTACCTTGGAATCTGTGACCCAAGTATCTATATCTATGTATTAGCCATGGGTAAAAAGTTGAGGGGTCCCTTTGCTGGCTGGCAAAAAGATGGTGCGGACTGTGTGAGGATGATAGTGGGTGAGCCAAAGAGTGTGGAGGGGGCACCGAATGAACTGGGATACCGGAGTTGTTCTGATGTGAGACCGCCTCAGCGAACACCAAGTCCGGATTAGAGTAGACGCCCCTGCCGCTGGAATGAAACCCGTTCAGAAATGGATTCATCTGGCTGGAGTTTGCATAGCTCAGAGCCGCTGGTCGTATGGGCTCCTCAGACCTCGACACTGGTAGAGGATTATCCTTTGCTACCAACGATTCTATAGTAAAACACCTCTTCGGTGTAGGTTGAAACATGGTTTGATAGTCAAGATTCCCCAGTTTAGAGTTTAAGAGGTGCAGGCGTTCTTCGTAAAAATAGGTTACTACTCCACACCGAGAAAGTTTGTCAGCATAAATAACTTTGGAACGAAGAGTGCAGCAAGAATAGAAGCCAAAGTAATAACAAATCAACAAATAGCCATAAAGGTGGGCAACTGCGCCAGACAATCCATGGATGTGATCGGTTCCTCACCAGTTGTGCAAGCGATTTGTTAGTTCATGAGCCTAATTAGAGCTGGAGTCACATAAACAGCTTCCTCTGAAGCCTGTAATGGCATGGTGATTGGTCGCTGCTAGTCGCCTTAAGGTTGAGGGAAGAGTCTTTAAGTGCGTCAATAGGAACAGGCACGGAGAGGCGGACTCGAGCAAAACGGAACGGATTCGTTCAGAACCAGATCTTCAGAACATTTTTACATAGGCTACTCAGCTGCGCCAGTAGAAAAGCTCAAGGTACTTTACGTTCGCATTTATGTCTACCGATAAGGCCAGAGGACAGTTGGTCTTAAAGGGGCCTTTATGTTTATCAGTATTGATTTTTATGTTGAAGTATAGGGCTGAGTTTAACATTCTTTGACATAAGTGTGATAGGTTCTTGGTATAAAATGTAGCCTAAACCGTGGACCTGGGTGTGTTCACCAATAGCCACAACATAGTTGTGTTTAAATAGGGGTTTACCGATTCCACATGTTTTATTGATTTTCTTTTCACCATTATTATGGTAATTACAGCATACACCACTACATACCCTGGCCTCGTCCCTCCGTGTTTTCATTTTCTCCGATCAGTTAGTGATTAGTTAGGGGTTGAAGTCTCCCCAATTTCTATTGGCCAGAATATTGGGACGATGGATATTGGATCCACACTATGTTCCGTGCAGTTGTTGTTGTTTTGTATTGACATATAAATTACCCATTCATTTAGGCCCTGCCCTAAATGACCCTACACACAACTTTTTTGTGTAGGCTAATTCCTGCTCCATGCAAGTCAAGCATTCACTGATGAAATATGTATCATTTGTATTTTGAGGTTTACAAAGTGCACAGGAAGATATAGGTCTATACACGTGCACGCACGAATTTAGAAAAGTATTTGATATGCCTTTCATTTGATTATTAATTTAGCACAAATTAATGTACCATAATGATAAAACCACCCGTAATACATGGCCTATTATATGCCGCAATAGGCCTACATGTCTTAGTGGTATCTTCATTATTTTGCTATTGCTGAATTCCATGAAAATGCGCATTAGGGGTTTTCTTAATCCAATAAAGGAGCTCTGTTGGAATAAGGTAACTCTGTTTTTCTTTCATTTAACTGTAGGTTCGGGGACATATGATTCAACCACAAGTAGGCTATAAGAACATGTTATGGGGGTGTGAGTTTAACTTTGTTTGAGATGTTCTGCTGTTTAGATCTACGAAGCCAACCCCTCCTGCATTACTACAAGCCCATGCCATTGATGGTAGAAATTATTATGAATAACAACAAATCCATTTTCTTTTTTATGATTATGATTATGAATTAGGCCTATTTATATTATGCCATGGTTACACTTTTTGAAAAGTACATCTAAGATTTAAAAATATAAGAAAGATATCATGATATCATACCATGATAGCACGGTGAGCTAGTCATGGCTTGTACCTGAAAACTGGGATGATGAAAATTTAACTGGTCAGAAAGCATTGTGTTATTTTAATTAATTATAACCCCAATAAGCATTTGTATGTGTTGCACATCGATCATATAACATTGCGCCATTGTAGGCAATTGTCTCCTTGCGTAGTAATATGCACAATTTCCATCTATGTAGTGTCTTTGAAAACGTCCTGTGCAATATGACATTTGATCCGCTGTAGGCCTGATTTGATTTATTTCATTCATGCTCGCAGTCCACAAGACTGAATTTTGCAGAATGCAAAGTTACGTTTAGACAATACTTAAAAAACACAGGATATTGCATTCAATTGAAAATGTCCCGTATGTCTTTCAAAACGTCCTGTGCATATGATTTACATTTTTTTATCTGCTGTATGCAGTCCACAAGAATGCACAGTGGCATTTAGACAATATTTAAAATGACAAGATATTACATTCAATTAAAAAGGTTCCATATCTTGTAAAAATTACAGTTAAAAAAAATCACAAAGTCTGATTGTAGTGGCTATGATAGAATTGTCCAGCCTTTTTGTCCTTGCGTTGATTTTGGACAGTCGGTTCTGGTTTCAGAAGACTCTGCCAGTACTGTCTTCCCTTCTCTGTGGTAGGAGATCATGTGGCGGGTGGTCAGGTTGGTGCATGGCAGTGACCAATCTTACTGCTGCTTGCTTTCTCCGTGACTGTAGTTGTGAAAGGGTCAGTGGGATGTCTCTGTTTTTTGTTATTATCTTGCTTGCCCTTTTCTGTACCCAGTACAGCTTGCTGCTTCTTTGTGCAGCCCAACAGGAACGCACTGTCTGGCATACTCAAGGCATCAGATGGCCTATATAGCATATTGGCCTGCATTACTCAATGAGGAAACGGACGTTTTGCAGTTACAGACTGATAAACAGCGGGCAAATGCATCTACTACAGCACTAACGCAGAATATTAGTGATAATAAAATAATAATATTATTATTATCATCAGTTAATCAGTATTATTGTTACAGAAATTACAACATTAATAGCCTAGTAATAACATGTAGTAACTAATATATGTAGCTCTACTTTAGTGAAATGATGCTAAGATTAAAATCAATAAAAACATTATTTATTATAGCTCGCAAGATCCCCTTATATCACACTGGTCTCATTCTTTGGATTGTTTATTATTGGAATCCATTCAATTAACCAGGGATGAAGGAGAGTTTCTCATGTGTTTAGGCTTAGTAGACTAGCTGTTTAAAACTGCGTCACCTACTGGTAGCCTTGTCAATGTAAAATATGTACTTACGCGGACAATCGATTTTTTAAAAAAAAATTCCCCCTGTTGCATATCTATTTTTATAGTCCTGGATTATTATGAAAACTCACGGAGTTTTTTTTTTTACAGCATCCATGACGGACGGTTCGAAGCCATCATGGTTCGTGCCACTGCTTGGTTTGGACCATAGAGATGGATAGAGGACTCTAGTACCCAAAAGCCTATTTTATAGCATGAGCAGCACCATTGACGGTTAAGGAAGGATCACATGATTCCATCCGGGTCACAGGGGGATCATCCAATGATTTACAAGTGTGAGCAAAAATTCCATAACGACAGCTGGCAGTAAATCAAATCACATTTTATTCATCACGTGCTTCCTAAACAACAGTTGTAGACTAACAGTGAAATGCTTACTTATTGGGCCCTTCAACAATACAAAGAAAATAGAGAAATAACAGAAAAGTGAAACACGTAATAATAAAAGTAATAAATGATACACAATGAGTAACAATAACTTGGCTAAATCCACGGGTACCAGTACAGAGTTGAGTGACCTATAAGTGACCTATAGTAAACAGTAGCAGCAGCGTATGTGATGAGTCAATAAAAGTTAGTGCAAAAAAGGGTCAATGCAGATAGTCCGGGTAGCTATTTAGTTAACTATTTAACTAACTATTTCCAGTCTTATGGCTTGGGGGGTAGAATCTGTTCAGGGTCCTGCTGGTTCCAGACTTGGTGCATAGGTACTGCTTGCTGTGCGGTAGCAGACAGAACAGTCTTTGACTGGAGTCTTTGACCATTTCTAGGGCCTTCCTCTGACACTACCTGGTATAGAGGTCCTGGATGGCAGGGAGCTCGGCGCCAGTGATATACTGGGCCGTACACACCACCCTCTCTAAAGCCTTGTGGTCGGTTGCCAAGCAGTTGCCATACCAAGCGGTGACGCAGCCAGTCAAGATGCTCTCAATGGTGCAGCTGTAGAACTTTTTGAGGATATGAGGGCCCATGCCAAATATTTTCAGCCTCCTGAGGGGGGAGATGCATTGTCATGCCCTCTTCATGACTGTGTTGGTGTGTGTGGACCATGATAGAGCCTTAGCGATATAGACACCGAGGACTACAGCCCTGTTAATCTGAAATCGCCAACCTTGGCTTTATACTTGTTCAAACAACACCCTTTCTGTTTGTTTACCAACTCACAGGATAAAAAAATGACTACTTAAAAATGGAGATGGCCTCAAAGGCGCTACAGGTACTCTAACAAAAGCCATAATCGGATAGATACAAACAATAGTCCTCTATCATTCTCAATGGTTTTGACCAATATTCAGCCATGGTGCTCTGCCGGCCTCCAGTGGACATCTTGTGAAAGTGCAGTGGAATTATTAGTTGCCTTAAACACCCGTTATTAAAATGTTGTACTAACTATTCTTTGCTAAATCTTTAAATGTGTTCATTTCAATTACAGGAAACAACAAGAAAGTGATACAAATGGTTGAACTGTGTCTTCGAAATTGTCCTCATTGAGAAACATATTCTGTCATCGCTTTGTATAGTGCTTTCAGAAAGTATTCACACCCTTTGACTTTTTCCACATTTTGTTGTGTTACAAAGTGGAACTCAAATGTATTTAATTGTAAAAAAATGTGTCAACGTTCTACACAGAATACTCTGTAATGTCAAAGTGGAAGAAAAATTCTAACATTTGTATAAAAATAAAAAGTTAAGAAAAATAAAACACTAATATATCTTGATTAGATAAGTATTCAACCCCCTGAGACAAAACATAATCACCTTTGGCAGCAATTATAGCTGTGAGTCTTTCTGGGTAATTCTCTGAGCTTTCCACACCTGGATTGTACATTATTATTTTCAACATTCTTCAAGCTCTGTCAAATTGGTTGTTAATCATTGCAAGACAACCATTTTCAGGTCTGCGATAGATTTTCAAGCAGATTTAATTCAAAACTGTAACTCGGCCACTCAGAAACATTCACTGTCTTCTTGGTAAGCAACCCTAGTGTAGATTTGGCCTTGTGTTTTAGGTTATTGTCCTGCTGAAAAGTGAATTTATCTCTCAGTTGTCTGGTGGAAAGCAGACTGAACCAGATTTTCCTCTAGGATTTTGTCTGTGCTTAGCGTCATTACATTACATTTTTTTAATCAGGAAAAACTCCCCAGTCCTTAGCGATGACAAGCATACCCATAACATGATGCAGCCACCACTATGCTTGGAACTATGGAGAGTGGTACTCAGTAATGTGTTGTATTGGATTTTCCCCAAACATAACACTTTGTATTGCAGTATTACTTTAGTGCCTTATTGAAAACAAGACGCACGTTTTGGAATATTCTGTACAGGTTTCCTTCTTTTCACTCTGTCAGTTGGGTTAGTGTTGTTGAGTTACTACGTTGTTGATCCATCCTCGGTTTTCTCCTATCACAGCCATTAAACTCTGTAACAGTTTTAAAGTCACAATTGGCCTCATGGTGAAATCCCTGAGCTGTTTAGTTCCTAGGAAGGACGCCTGCATCTTTGTACTGACTGGGTGTATTGATACGCCATACAAAGTCTAATTCATAACTTCACCGTGCTCAAAGGGATATTCAATGTTTGCTTTTTTAAAATATTTGTTTTACCCATAGGTGCCCTTCTTTGCGAAGCATTGGACAACTTGTTGGTTGAATCTTTGTTTGAAATTCACTGCTTGGCTGAGGGACCTTACAGATTATTGTATGTGTGGTGTACAGACATGAAATAGTCATAAAAAAAAATATGTTAAAAATGACAATTTAATCAATTTTATATTCAGGCTTTAAAACATAAAAATGTGGGAAAAGTTAAGGGGTGTGAATACTTTCTGAAGGCACTGTACATTTCTGATATAGGCCTAGCCTATTTAATTCCCATAATGATGTGTAAATAACTATTGCCCCCCAAATAATAAAGTAATCGATTGTTAAGTCCCAAAATAGGCTATGATGCATTGACATATCTAATATGGTAAGCTAGTAAGCTAGTATAGTAATGTAATATTTTTTCATGTTCATCAAATTGAAACGGATGAAAATAGCTGTTGAGGCAGAATAATTCCTACAAACTATTATAGAGCAAACATTTTTTGAAACAATAAAATATTGTTGAGTGATAAACTGTGTAAAGTAGAACTAGTAGGTCAATAGCCTATGAATTATCAAACGTTCTGTAGGCTACATGTAAAACTAATAAGCTATATCATATAATTTGCACTGTTACACTTTTGCGAACTAATTCTGGCCAAAGAAAAAATAAGCAAATAAATGTTCTATCTTCATAATCATAGACCTAATATTGTACAATTTAATCGGCCGTGATTTACGAAACTGAATATTTAAGCCTACGTGTGAGTGTGTGACTGCTGTGTTAGGCCGTGAAAAACAGTTTTCCCCACTTCCCTTCAAGTTAACTTTTTTAATATAAAAATAAACAACAACAGATGGGTATGTACATGTCCACCCTTATATAGAGCGACTTACAGTTTGTGCATCCATGTTCATACTTTTTTTTTTTTTTTCGTACTGGTCCCCGGCGGGAATCGAACCCACAACCCTATCGTTACAAACGCCATGCTCTATCATTTACATGGGACTACAACTGAATAACATTTCTACATTTGACAGCCCTTTTAATGCTGCATCATATCTCAAACAATCTTGAAAACTATATTAGGCCTATGTTTTATTAATTTTCTTATTACCTTTATTCGTATTGTATTTATACCTCACCTATGCCTTTCCGATATAGGCTATTATAAGCTACTTTACATGGCTTTGCTTCAAACACAACTGCATTTCAATACCTCAAGAGGAGAGGAAATAATTCTAGCCCATTCCTTGCAGAGATCACTGCAAATAGCTGACTCCCATGGTGGCAAAATAATATCACATATTTTGGTTGTCCTTTTGAGGCATAATCTACACGCATTTCAAACAGATCACAGTTGGCCCACCAATAATATATCAAATAGGCGTAAGATCCAAAATCACACACATATTTGCTCTAATGAGGGTGTTTTGGGTAGTTAATAGTCCCCGTAAATAAGGGGAAATGACTGGTTGCATGAACATGTAAGATTCTAAGTGAAACCAATCCTAGCTTCTTTACACGTTCTTACGGATATAATACAAAGGTCACACTCAAGGGGGATGGCATTGGTAGATGGTACTGGTAGATGGTAATAGTAGATGGTTGAACGGTTTGTTACATTGACTATGCCTACATAATTGTATAGCCAGCCTAGGCGACATATACCCACAAAGAGCTGTGTTACTCTTTTTTACATTCGCAAATATAAAACTAACGGGGAACAACTTTTCTCAAATGAACTAACCTCTGAATTTAGATAGGCAGCCATTTCAACTGAGATATAAGATGAAATGCGATTCTCTAGCTTTCACTCCCCCTAGTGGATTTAAAAGGAATGGACTGCTTTAAGAATGATGGTGGAAACTCCCTCCAGCCATGAGATTCCAGCAAAAATCGGCCTTTCATTTATCTGACTTTCATTTATCCAGCTCTTATATTTAGCCTCACAACAGGACAGCCAGGACTACAAGTAGAACACTAAACTATTCCATAGTTGCATTCATTACTTTTAAAAGCCTGATAAAAATGAAATTACGTGAATGCTGCAAGTACAGAAACGATTTGCTCACTGGGAAATGAATATTCAAGTAGTCAGTGACAACTGTGTGGCGTTTGTGACAGCAACTAAACTGTACAGTTTTATCTCAATCTCTTCAATCAAAGGCTCAATCATGGTCACTCTTACTGACAGATGTGGCTGTTTCTAGTGATATATTGATGTCTCTACCTTCTTGCCCTTTGTGCTGTTGTCTGTGCCCAATAATGTTTGTTCCATGTTTTGTGCTGCTACCATGTTGTGTTGCTACCATGTTGTTGTCATGTTGTGATGCTACCATGCTGTGTGACATCATGGTAGTCTCTCTTGTCGTGATGTGTTTTTTGTCCTTTATTTGTATTTTTAATCCCAGCACCCTTTCCCTGCAGGAGGCATTTTGCCTTTTGTTAGGCCTTCATTGTAAATAAGAATTTGTTCTTAACTGAGTTGCCTAGTTAAATAAAGGTACAAATAAATAAATATATATGAGCTTATTACAGTATTTTAGACACTATGTCCTGGGATTTCATATGATCTATGTAGAAGAACCCCTTACCTTCTAACGACTTGTGTAGCTTGTGAGCGTCATGTCACGTGTAAGTTTGTGAGCGTCTCAGCCTTTTATGGACAGCTTTTAATAGTTTGTAGCTCGAACCATTATGACGCTACATAGGTTTTTGTTTAAAAGGATCTGAAACCTTTTTTCAATTTTCGCCTAAAAATACACCCAAATCTAACTGCCTGTAGCTCAGGACCTGAAGCAAGGATATGCATATTATTGATACCATTTGAAAGTAAACACTTTGTGGAAATGTGAAATTAATGTAGGAGAATATAACACATTAGATCTAGTAAAATATAATACAAAGAAAAAAACATGCGTTTTTTTTTTTGTCACATCATCTTCGAAATGCAAGAGAAAGGACATAATATTACTTAGGAGTCCAGAAGCACTTTTGATTTAAACCACTAGATGGCAGCAGTGTATGTGCAAAGTTTTAGACATATCCAATGAACCATTGCATTACTGTTCAAAATGTTGTATCAAGTCAACCCAAATTTGCCTATACATTTTCAAGTACCAAACTGTGCACTCTCCTCAAACAATATCATGGTATTCTTTCACTGTAATAGCTACTGTAAATTGGACAGTGCAGTTAGATTAACAATTGAAGCTTTCTGCCCATATAAGATATGTCTATGTCCTGGGAAGTTTTCTTTTTACTTACAACGTCATGCTAATCAAATTAGCGCACGTTAGCTCAAGCGTCCTGAGGGCGGGAAACGATCCTTTAGAGAATAAAGTATAAAAGACCCGGCCCTGGGCCCTGCCCCCGTCTCACAAACAACGCTCTAGATCAGCCCCCATTAATCACAGACAAATGGTTTATCTACGGACGCAGAAAAAATTGACAAATCCTATGGTACAACCCAGAAGTCTGTTGTTCAAACAACGTTTAAAAGGAGTTAGAAATCTAAAACCTGCCAACGTTACGGCCGGACTCATTTGGTTAAATTCACCAGGGGGGCGTGAACGTGAACACTTGTGGGTGAAGGGTTGAGAATCAGAAAGCATCCATTGCCTACACCTTCATTTTGAAGGATATGGATGGGATTTAATAGAGAAACTGTCTTACCATATAAAACAATTAAGGACCTGTTACCCCTTTGTTTTATAAACAAAGTAATGCACTCATTGAATGTCACTCCTTGAGGATTACAGATATGGAAATCACCTGACAGTTGCATCTCAAAATGACCCACACTTTAATGGTAATTTATTTTAATTTAACCTTTATTTAACTAGGCAAGTCAGTTAAGAACAAATTCTTGATTACAATGACAGCCTACCCCGGCCAAACCCGGACAACGCTGGGCCAATTGTGCGCTGTCCTATGGGACTCCCAATCACAGCCGGATTGTGATACAGCCTGGAATCAAACCAGAGTCTGTAGTGACACCTCTAGCACTGAGCTGCAGTGCCTTAGACCGTTGTGCCACTCAGGAGCAGGGAATGATGATTGAATAATGTCCTGTATATACATTTGTCCAGGGCATCAGGGTTTCAAAGGTGGGTCAAGACACATCATGAAAACCAACCTCTTCTGTTCCTGGGACAGCACCAATGCTTCACACCCAAAAGAGAAAACAACTCTTCTTCATCTGTGCAACTATTGAATATAAGGTTGCATGATGAAACACAAGGTTTAATCTTATAATCATTTATAAGTGCTTGATAACTCAAGGAAAATATTGGCTTACTATTTGGCGAACACTTGTTTTGACCAATGCGATGGTTGATGGTTTAGAATGCCGCTTGTGATACAGCCCGGGATCAAACCAGGGTCTGTAGTGACGCCTCTAGCACTGAGATGCAGTGCCTTAGACCGCCGCGCCACTCGGAAATGCACAATACAGTGTGGCTTTAAAGCCACTATGATGCAGCCAAGTAAAGAAAACCTAAAAGTTATTAAAATGTGTGTTTTAGAAGGGAAATCATGAATCTGGCCCATTGTTTAAAAAGGACCAAGTGTAAGAAAAGCTCTACAAAGTAGCTACTAGCTATGCTCTAACCAACCCTTGAGCCTTAACAGAAGAAAACTGTTGCGCCAGGTACTTTATTAATAATGGCTTTATCTATGAAGGTGCAATATGGTTGAATGATTCAAGATAGAACCACAGATATTGAGTGAGTCCAATAATACTGAACAAAAATATAAACCAACGTCAATAATTTCCAAGATTTTACTGCATCACAGTTCATATAAGGAAATCAGTGGAAGCCGGATGTGGAGGTCCTGGGCTGGCGTGGTTGGACGTGGTCTGGTTGTGAGGTCGGTTGGACGTACTGCCAAATTCTCTAAAATGACGGTGGAGGCAGCTTATGGTAGAGAAAATGAAAAACAGCTCTGGTGGACATTCCTGCAGTCAGCATGCCAATTGCACGCTCCCTCAAAACTTGAGACATCTGTGGCATTGTGTTGTGTGACAAAACGGCACTTTTTAAAGTGGCCTTTAGTCCCCAGCCCAAGGTGCACCTGTGTAATGATCATGCAGTTTAATCAGCTTGTTGATGTGACACACCGGTGGATGGTTTGTCTTATCAAATGATAAATGCTCACTAACAGCTTTGTTACTCAAATTTGAGGCAAAAGAAATTGAGAAATGTGCGTTTTGTGCGTATGGAACATGTCTTGGATTTTTTATTTCAGCTCATGAAACCAACACTTTATATGTTGCATTTATATTATTGTTCAGTGTAGATACTCTAAGAACGCACATCAAAATGGGAATCAACTCGTTTTTAGGTTAAGAAGCCACTTTAACAAAATACATATTCAATGGCAATAGAAATAGTTGTTGATGAGACATTTCATTTAACAATTAAACAGCTTTGCTATGCCAAAGTTTTAATAAGATTATGCCAAGGTTAAACCACTAGGAGGCTGGCGGCAACAAGGGGTACATTAGCCATTGTGGGGCCATTTTGAAGCAGATGCTCAGAGAGGGTGGCTTCAACGGCGGGCCACAGTGGTCCAGCCGTCATCGTCGCACTCTTCGGTGATCTTCTTGGCGCGACCAGCGCTCTCTTTGTCTTTCTCCGAGCGCCAGGAGCTCTTCTCTCCGTCCTCTTCACGCTCGCCCTCTCTGGGTACGGGGGGAGTCGGACGTTCCTCTTTACGCTCCTCGCGCTTGTTTTCACCGGCACGGCGCCAAGAGCCTCCTCCTGTGTGCACAGAACCCCATCTCGTTAGGGGATGGCATCTTAACTCTAAGTGTTGTTTAAAAAGACCTCCTCCAGATTGGAAATACTGCCAGAGGACAGGGGTCACATTAGTCGCGATTTTCATGGTATAGGCAATGAATGACAGTACTGCTGCATTAGCAGGTTGATGCTTGATACTGTTTGACGCTTGCAATGAATACAGAGCAAGTGGGGACACCTGCTGGCTAAATGGTTTAAAATTAAATCTTTAGAGCAAAACTTTAAACATGTGCCTGCAGAGGACTGAGCAGGCTTGTCTTACCTTCTTCAGGCTCTCTGCTGGGTGGGGGGCGGTCACGGTCATCCCTGCGATCAGGTCGTTCTCGACGGATAGGAGGGCGGTCCTCACGGTCAGGCTCTTCCTGACGAACAGAGTCTCGCCAGCTTTTCTTGGGCGCCTCATCAGCACCTGGTCTTCTCCAGGCACCACCACCTCCACCCTCCTCTCTGAAAACACCGGTCCCCCATTACTCCATAAAAAAAAAAAAAAATACACCTCGCCAGAACACACACACGTGACTATTTTCACAATAGCAGTATAACCAACCACCCGTTTAGGGCCACTCCTGTTCATACGGTATATGAGCCTCCATATCACAGTAGTGCCGTTTGTAGTCCACATACTGTGTGTCTGACCTGGGTGGGCGGCGCTCTGGGAAGCGTTCGCTCTCCTGTCTTTCCTCTCTCTCCTCCCTCTCGCCCTCTTCGTCCTCCGTGCGGCCGCCACCTTCGCGGGGTGGACCCCAGCTCTCCTCGCGGGCCTTCTCCCTCTCACGCCAGCCACCACCTGAAGCAGACACCAGAGCAACTACCCATGATTCAGCACAACGTGTGAAAAGAACTGGCAACAGTTGCCACTAGACAAACATTTACTAGAAGTTCGATAAATAATGAACAGAATTACAGGAGAACAAGTAGAATTACAGGAGAACAAGTAGATTTACAGGAGAACAAGTAGAATTACAGGAGAACAAGTAGAATTACAGGAGAACAAGTAGAATTACAGGAGAACAAGTACAGAGCTGCTTTCAATGACAACACACAAGACAAAACATGCAACCACATTAATTCAAATTAACCATATTTGGAAGAGATTAAACGAAAAACGCCTCCATACCGGGCCGGACAGCAGGCTTCCATGGCTTGTCGTTACGGGGCCCGCCCCTCTCGTCATCTCCTCCTCTCCTGGGGCCCCTGGACTCGTCCATGCCTCTGCGGGGGCCGTCATCAAAACCTCGCCTGGGGCCATCGTCGAAGCCTCTGCGGGGAACGCGGTCCTCGTCCCCTCCCCTTCTGGGACCACGGTCATCATCCCCAAAGGTTCTCCTTGGTGGATGGTCCTCATCCATGCCTCTGCGCAGGGGGCGGTCGTCATCCCCGAAGCCCCTGCGTGGGGGCCCACGGTCGTCGGCTCCGCCACGGTGAGGGCCGTCTCCTCCTCTCCTGAAGGGTAGCTCTCTGTCTCGGTCCTCGCCGCCCTCCTCGCGGCCCTCGGCTCTCCAGTCCCTAGAGAGAGTGAGTCAGAGGACAGCACCGTTATAGGACAGATAGGGACGTTTCACTTTGAAAAGTGAACATTAACATAAAGTAGTTTAAAGCGGGTAAAATACTTAAAATGTGCAATCTGAATGAAATCCCACTCACTTAGATGGTGCGGCGAAACTATAGAGAATAATTTGAAAAAAATGTTGACCAATGAACAGAAAGTATTTTTAACCAAATGAAGTTTTTCAAAAATTACAGTCTGAATGTAATCACACTCACTTATCAGGCACGGGGCGACGCCTCTCTGATTCAACCTCGGTACGCCTCCTCCATCCTCCTCCTCCCTCCTCCTTCTCAGCACCCCAGTCCTGGAGAGGAAAAGAGTGTCCAACACTGAGTGACGGGTTTCATTTATTTTTTTAAAATATAAACTTTATCCTACTCAATATACCTTTATCTAAGCTCATTTTAGGGTACAAAGTTGACAGGTTAAAGGACTACATTCATGTTGCATTTTTCACCCAAAGTGTCAAGACACTTTACATTGTGAAGAGGAAAAACAGCTGTATTTTACTTTCAGACGGGTGCCTGTGCTTGTCGCTCTCAGTTCGCCGGTGAAATAGAAGTGCATTTAATTTCATGTCGCTCTTTGAGCCATCGACGGAGGAGAGTCATCACTGAGCAAACAAAACGTAAGCCACTTTGGGTCCATTAAAAACGCTAGATAAAACCCATTTATTAATATTACATATTGATCTGAACACTCCTTTTAGAGTGAGTCATGTGAGGCTGTGTGAAACTGCTCTGGGAGGAGACGATGGAGAGGACGTGTAGTAGGGCTACCTTGGTTTCTCCTCTGGGTTTCTCCTCCGACCTAGCAGGGGCCCTCATCTCCTCCTCCCTGCGGCGCTCACGCTCCTCGATCTCCTGCTGCCGGGCGCGCTGCTTCCTCTCCTGCTCCTCCAGTTTGGCAAGGCGCTCCTGGTACACCGCTTCCTCCGCCTCACGCGCCTCCTGCTCCACGCGCTCACGATCCTCGCGCTCTGCAACAACACATGGATAATACGTTGATTCAGAACACAGGACCACTGGGGACCGTAGCGTCACATGGAGACTATAGAACACACTGGGGACCGTAGCGTCACATGGAGACTATAGAACACACTGGGGACCGTAGCGTCACATGGAGACTATAGAACACACTGGGGACCGTAGCGTCACATGGAGACTATAGAACACACTGGGGACCGTAGCGTCACATGGAGACTATAGAACACACTGGGGACCGTAGCGTCACATGGAGACTATAGAACACACTGGGGACCGTAGAGTCACATGGAGACTATAGAACACACTGGGGACCGTAGCGTCACATGGAGACTATAGAACACACTGGGGACCGTAGCGTCACATGGAGACTATAGAACACACTGGGGACCGTAGCGTCACATGGAGACTATAGAACACACTGGGGACCGTAGCGTCACATGGAGACTATAGAACACACTGGGGACCGTAGCGTCACATGGAGACTATAGAACACACTGGGGACCGTAGCGTCACATGGAGACTATAGAACACACTGGGGACCGTAGCGTCACATGGAGACTATAGAACACACTGGGGACCGTAGCGTCACATGGAGACTATAGAACACACTGGGGACCGTAGCGTCACATGGAGACTATAGAACACACTGGGGACCGTAGCGTCACATGGAGACTATAGAACACACTGGGGACCGTAGCGTCACATGGAGACTATAGAACACACTGGGGACCGTAGCGTCACATGGAACACCCAGATGAACAAATTCCAACTAAAAACCACATTGGACACAAAATCGAACCTACCTTAATCTGTGAGCATAACTCAAGTTTTTGCACACATCTTCAATTGACATCAATTAAACTAAACTATTCCACCAAGGCCTAAAAGTAACACCCGCTACCTGCCAAACTAAGGAAGATTGTGACATTGGTGGGTATGATGTCTATTTCACCAGCCATGTTGATGGCAGGTCAGGGCTCTATAGTGCCAGCATTTCACTCGCATTTGTGAATAAAAATAGTCAAGTATGATCACTTATAGCAAAATAAAATGCTGCGGTAGCTGTTTTCAAACTATTTCCTCCATTTTGTTTCATAGCTGGAAAATTAAATTAAAGTCAAAGAACTATGAATCCTATATAGCCTATTCCACCTGGCGCTGCAACACTGCCTGGCTGGGGGCTGTCCGCACGTGACGAGCTGAGTGAAAGATCCATTTTTAGAAGCTGCGCACAGGCATAGAAGTTAGTCTGATTTACTTGAATTGAAAAGTCTACTGAAGTTAGACTTTGTCCTCGTGTTTCTTGCCTATTTACATAGTTTTGTTCACAAGCTAGGTTGTTTTTCTATACTCGAGTTTCAACTGCTGGGGAAGAGAAGACAACGCTTCTACTGGTCAGGCACAAACATGAGTCAGGTTACCACGGTAACCTCTTGTCCTTAAAGTGGCAGGTGAACATTTTTGTCTCATCTGTGATATTTTGGTTGAAAGACATGTCCCACATTTGTTTTATTAAACAATATACCACATTACTTCTTAATAGTAATATATTTATTGTGTTAGAAACATTTACAAAACATGCTCATCTGTTTTTCTTGGTGTAATTGTAGCGGTATTTTGGTATTTTGGCTGACTCGCTGGTAGAGTTACAAAGTTACATTTTAAGCCCTATATTCAACCATTTACGAGAAACTCAGAGGACTAGATCAAAGTTAATTTGACTATATACTATATATCAAGTCATCTCTGGGCCTGAGAGGTAACTATGAGGTACCTTTCTTGAGCTGTTCCTCGTGGATGCGCTGGGCCTCCTCCTCCTTCTGGCGGTAGAAGGTGTTGCGACGGTCCTCCTTGCGGTGGATCTTCCTCTCCTCCAGACGCTTCTTCCTCTCCTCCACCAGGCGCTCCTGGAACTGTTTCAGTTTTTCCTTGGAAGGTAAGAAGAACAAAAACATTTTAGGCCAACTCTTTCAACTCATTACATTCTTACTGAGGTGTTATTAACAAACAAAAAAGCCCTCTGACACCGGCATCACATCTGTGGTTTCATGCACGTTCAAATGGCGTTTACCTCGTAGATGAAGCTGCGAGCGTTGGTTATTTTGTCCACAAAGTTCTCCTTGTCTTCCATCATTCTGGACATTCTCTCTTTGTGCTCCAAAGCCTTCTCACGATCCACCTTCATGTTGCTGATCTACAACACAAAACACACGGACCATAACCGTTGACCGTTGTGTAACCACACGTTATTATTATTTATTTTATTGCACAAATAAATAAAAAACATTGACCAGTCAGCCTGACATCACAGTTTGCGCACCCTTATCAATGGCTTTTCGGGATGACACCATTTAGTCGACTGGTCGATTGTTTGGTCGATAGGCTGTTGGTCGACCGGGATTTCTGAAGTCGAGCAGCAAATAAAAATATCATGGTGTACAAAGCCCCCCCCCCCCCCCCCCCCCGTCTTATTCACACCTGTCTAAGCACAGTCCATCAGTCTAAGACATGCGCTACTGAAATTGTACATGGTTATATTACATAAGAACAATGGAGAAACGCTAATGGAAAGAAACTCTCCCGCGTTTGATGGTGGTCACCGCCCGCGGTTCAGAAACACATCGGTTGAATTAGCGCCTCTGTTGTATGTCCATAATGAGGAGATGACAAAGCAGGCCTTATTGTCTAAGAAAAGTAAGGAGAGAGGAAACCCCAAATTAATTTATAGGGCGGCAGGTAGCCTAGCGGTTACAGTGTTGGGCCAGTAACCGGAAGGTCGCTGGTTCGAATGCCCGAGCTGTCGATGTGTCCTTGAGCGAGGCACTTAACCCTAATTTGCTCCAGGGGCTGACCCTGTAGGTAGGCCGACTTGCCTAGTTAAAATAAGGTTAGGTCTATAATCAATAGCCTAACTGTTAAATGTGCCTGGCTTTATACATCATCAATACATCTAGAGAAATAAGACAGATGCTGTTTAATAGCCTACTGATCCAGAGCACCAAACCTCACCCAACCACATTTCAAGTAAACAAATTTGTCTGTTCTTAACCTTTGCTCTGCTGTAATAAAGGCATCATACTTTTCTTCCTTAGTCTCTCTGGTATTATTTATAATTTATTTAGTGTGGTTTACATTGTTCCAAATTGTCAGAAAAATTATATTTATAATATATAATAATTTGTATATTTATAATAACGTTCCTTTTTCGTCATCTACTTCTTATTACTATTACTATTACGATCATAGGGAATATCATTATCGTTAGTAGGCTTAGTAGAGCAGCCTTGTATAACCACCATCAAGCTGTAGGCCTAAGAGCGCATCCTGTTCTTCTTAATACCATAACTTACTTAAGCCTACATTTCAATACTTATATAGGTACTGTATCAATCAATAAGTCTTTCATGTCATCACACGGCATACGATTTGAAATGCAATCAAGCATTTTAGTTTTAAAAATAATAATTAAGCAAGCCTTGAATAATTAGCTTAAACATTAAATCGTTCCATTTCGGGAATTGCATTCATGAATAATAAAGGGTTAGAAGAAAAAAAAAAAAAAAATATATATATATATATATATATATATATATATATATATATATATATATTACATTACACACATCTGCCTTTCCCTTTACCTCCTGATCAACCAGTAAACATTCCCGTTTCGAGTTTATTTGTCACGTCCTCTGCATCCGTTTTTACTGTCACATGTATTACGGTGTTCTGAGTTTGTTAGAACCAATTTATTGACGTGATTATGCTCCGTTATAGGTCCGTCCCTATTGTGTAATTATGAGCACAAAACACCACATCTGTAAATTTAGTCCCGTCCCAAATTTTTACAATTATGATCACACTTCCTCAATTCAAATATTATGGTGACACTATACCAACGATAGTTTGATATGGTTTAGAAACTTGGGAAGCAAGCTTCAGTTATCTGTGTGGTACTATCTTCACAACTAGAATAAAAACCTCTAGTCTTTAGTCATAACTGTCAATTTATATAAAAAAATAATAATAATAATAATTACAGGGGGCAGATTGGAAAAACTAATCCTGTCCGAATCATCCTCTGGAATACCGGACATTCGGGAGTAATAATTACATATCCAACATTCTCTAGTTATACTAGTCACATGCGAATAGGTCTTTGGTCACGTGCATTTAATTCATACATGTGTCACGTAAAGAGAGCAAGGGTCGAGGGAATGTTTTTCCTAAACAAATGAGGGATTTCGGAAACATAACTTTTCAGTCAGAAATGGCTGTAATCATGCAGCTTCAGCAACACGGAGAACGCGATAAACACTTTGATGTTCTGTGGTGGTCGCTGCAGCTGGGAGGAGAGAGACAACAGGTGCTAGTCACACAGTCACTCACGGTCTTTATTTTTTAACACAGTGCAGCAAGTCTGAGCACGGACCAGCACAATTAAATCAATTTCTGGTCGGACTCCCTCTAGTCATTTGTGTGACTAAAAGATTTAATCAAACAGTGTGATCAGACAAGCTCAGTGAATATAATTGATTTGATTAAAACACATACATGTTTTAAGAACAAACGACTCGTTTGACCAATATTTTGTTTTTGTCGGGGACAGCCCTAGATGGCTTTCTGTTTAGGTATTTACAAAAGGCATATACACTGAAGAAATGGATTGCCATACCCTCGCCTCCTCTTGGAGCTCCCATAACTCCATGTCTTTCACACGCTGCTCCTCATAGGCCTTCTTGATCAAGGGGATCTCCTCCAGACGTTTGGCACGCTCAAAGTAGTCAATCTGCAAGTGGACCAGTCCACACACGAAACAATGTTGAATGAGTCATTTCCCAACCCCCCCTAGTAGAGGTCTTTACGTATCACCTGTTTGTGTAACATTCAAGACAGAAGAACACGGAATCGCCTAATTTGTTGAACATTCTACGTCTTCACCTTTTTCTCCTGGTTCTTCAGACGGTCCTGGAGTTCTCTCTTTTCCTTCTCCAGCTGCTCCACCTGCTTGGACATGATGAAGTCAGGGTCCAGGTCCTCAAGGTTCTGTGTAAAAAGGGTGGTTAAGAGTTAACTTCATCATTGAACATCCACACTTCTTTTCCCCAAACCCATTCTAGATTGTATTCACATTCCAGGTTATGCCAGAGCTGTAATAAGACAGTGTAAAATAATGAATTTGAAGAATTTACCTGCACTGTATGTTTGTTAGATAGCCAGCCAGTTTGAGTCCATTGATTTGTCAAATAAACTGCCAATCAGCCAACATGCCATCCAAACAATGACGTCAACCCGCAGCCATACACTAGCTGAAATCAGTCAGTTGATGATTGGACTTAAGACTAGCTGTAAACGCAACTAGTGCTGATATTGTATCATATATACTGAACAGAAATATAAAACGCAACATGTAAAGTGTTCGTCCCATGTTTCATGAGCTGAAATAACAGATCCCATTAATTTTCCAAATGCACACAAATTTGTTTTCACCTGTTAGTGTTCATTTCTCGTTTGCCAAGATAATCCACCCACCTGACAGCTGTGGCAAATCAAGTGGCTGATTAAACAGCATGATCATTACACAGGTGCACCTTGTGCTGGGGACAATAAAAAGGCCACTAAAATGTGCAGATTTGTCACACGACACAATGCCACAGATGTCTCACGTTGAGGGAGCATGCAATTGGCATGCTGACTGCAGGACAGGAATGTCCACCAGAGCTGTTGCCAGATAATTAAATATTTATTTCTCTACCATAAGCCTCCCCCAATGTGGTTTTAGATCATTTGGGCAGTATGTCCAACCAGCCTCACAACCGTAGACCACGTGTACGGCATCGGGTGGGCGAGCGGTTTGCTGATGTCAACGTTGTGAACAGAGTGCTGTGCTTGGGGCTGTGCTTGGCAGAGTGGGTGAGGTTATATCCTGCCTGGTTTGGCCCTGTCCGGGGGTATTGTCTGGGTATTGTCGGAGGGGGCCACAGTGTCTCCTGACCCCCCCTGTCTCAGCCTCCAGTATCTATGCTGCAATAGTCTATGTGCCAGGGGGCTAGGGTCAGTTTGTTAAATCTGATGTTATTATCCAGTGTCTTGTGTGAATTTAAGTATGCTCCCTCTAATTCTCTCTCTCTCCCACTCTACCTCCTCTCCCGGAGGACCTGAGCCTACCCGGAGGACCATGCTTCAGGACCACCTGCCCTGATGACTCCTAGCTGTCCCCAGTCCACCTGGTCGTGCTGCTGCACCGGTTTCAACTCCTCTGCCTGCGGTTATGGAACCCTGACCTGTTCATTGGACGTGCCACCCTGTCCCAGACCTGCTGTTTTCACCTCGCTCTCTTGCACTGAAAAACCAAGTGACATTCACTCCTGATGTATTTACCTGTTGCAACCTCCACAACTACTTTTATTATTATTTGACCCTGCTGGTCATCTATGAACATCTTGGAGAAAGAAATTGTTGCATGTTGCGTTTATGTATTTGTTCAGTATAATAGCACTCACAGCTTTCCAAGAAAACAACATCTGAAACATTTATGGTCTGTTTACATATATTTTAGAGGCTATTTATACAGGAAACTGGTATAAAAACAGTATTGTACCTTCCTAATATTGAGTTGTACCCCCCCCCTTTTTGGCCTCAGAACAGCCTCAATTCGTCAGGGCAGGGACTCTACAAGGTGTCGAAAGCATTCCATAGGGATGCTGGCCCATGTTGACTCCAATGCTTCCCACAGTTGTGTCAACTTGCCTGAATGTCCTTTGGGTGGCCTGAATTCTGTTGAGGGTTAAAAACCCAGCAGCGTTGCAGTTCATGACACAAACCAGTGCCCCTGGCACCTACTACCATACCCCGTTCAAAGGCACTTCAGTCTTTTGTCTTGCCCATTCACCCTCTGAATGGCACACATACACAATCCATGTCTCAATTGTCTCAAGGATTAAAAACCCTTCCTTAACCTGTCTCCTCCCCTTCATCTACACTGACTGAAGTGGATTTAACAAGTGACATCAATGAGGGATCATAGCTTTCACCTGGATTCACCTGGTCAGTCTATGTCATGGAAAGAGCAGGTGTCCTTAATGTTTTGTATACTCTGTGTATAATTATATGACAATATTTTAGGTTGACAATTATATTACATAACATGCCTTACGTTTATTTCCCTGCATATATCAAATCACGATAATGCCTCTACTGCCATTCATTCCAATTAGACTGGTTTGGATGTCTCCCCCGACCAATATGGCTGCCACTGTCACCCAATTCTGGAACTTTGAGGGTTTATGACATAGTAATTGAAAGATGCACTATGCAGAAATCGCTCCGTCATTTCTAGTTGCTAAAATTCTAATAGTTCGGCTAATTTCAGTTTACGTGACAATACAAGCAAGTATAGTGTAGAGAACCAAACCGCTGTGAAATATATCAAACCAAACTTAACACGAAGCATAGAAATAACACACATAGAACAGATCTACAATTTCTTAGACCTGCTTTCAATGAGAACCACAGATTTATAACGCACATTTCTAAGTGAATTTGGTACGGTCGATCAAAAGTTACATATTGCAGCTCTAATAGGATCTCTAAGGTTAATATGTTTAATGAGAGCCCAGAATGCACAGCTTTGTTGAGCTTTATGTGTAGTTTACCTCTATATCGAAGTCTTTGAACGCCTTGGCTCCCAGCTCTGTCTTCTTGATCTGCTCCAGCCGCTCGCGCACCGTCTTCTTCTTGATCTGCTCGTGCTCCTGCATGATGCGCTCCTTCTCGCGCTCCTTGGCCTCCTGGCGCAGGCGCTCCTCCTCTGCTTTGCGCACCTTCTGCAGCTCTGCCTCGCGTTGTTCCAGCTCCTCCTTCTCCCGCTGGATGTTGAGGTTCTCCAGGCGCTCCTTGCGCTCCTCGATGGTCTGCCGGCGGGCCAGGACGCGCTGGTGCTCCTTGCGGCCGTTCTTCAGGTAGGCGGCGATGGCCAGCTGCCTCTGTTCCTCATGCTCTTGCTGGAAATGGTAGACAAGAGGGCAGAAGAGTGGGATATAGAGGGACAGGTTTGTTCGAGCGAGAACGAAGAAGAGCAATAGAGATGAATGGGGGTTTCATGCAGTATCAACGTGAATTGGTGTTGTGTTTATATAGGCATGGAACAATACATACAGTATTGGCCATAAATACCATAAAATCATTTATGGAATGTGCATCGGGATGATAGAAAAGAAAGCAAGTTTTGATATTTGATCAGGGAGGACAGCGACATCGTCGACTTGACGCTTTTAGGGCTAGCAGTCCATATCCAAATGCTATTTCGAGGGGGGGGTGGGGGGGGGCTGTACTCACCAGCATGGCTACAGGCTTTATGACCTGGATCGCCTTGGCCAAGGACGACGACATGGCTGTCAGCTGGTTCCTGATCTGCGCAGAGGGCATGTTCTGCAGGAACGGCCCCACTGGAGAGTCCTCTTTGGTCGAGTAGTTCAGGTCCGAACCAAAGCTCAGGTTTCGAGTGGTGTGGTCAATTCGAACCTAGAACAGACAATTCCAAAGATATTTTCAATGTACCATTCTCATAATAATGTCCGGAATGGTGGAAATGGAATGGCATCAAACACCTGGAAACCATTTGATGCATTTCATACCATTCCGTTCCAGTCATTACCACGAGCCCATCCTCCCCAACTAAGGTGCCAGAAGAGTTCCTATTTTAGTTGTGGAAATACCGACTGAATTAAAAGTGTATAGGTATGAAAACACAAAAATGTATTTAGTTGAAATGTTCACTTTGTATGATTTTGGCACAGAGAATCTCATTGTTCAAGGCAAAATCCATGTCCAGTACTCTACCTGCAGATCGCAGTGTCGGGCAGCATCCACAATGGAACGCTCCAACTGGAAGTCATCCACAAATGGAACCAAGGAGGCCAGACGGCTGAACTCAATGCTCTGATAGATTTGAGCCACCTAATATCCCAATAGAATAAACAGTTTTCAGTGATTAGCTCATAGGACCACAATTTAAATACGTGTGTTACAAAGCATTTTGTTAAAACGATAACATGCATTAGACCCTAAAAACAGGGAAAACATATTGAGGCTCGAGGGCTGGAAAATCAATTTGTGGTCCGGAACAAGGGCAGTTATTTTAAAACACAGGTACATTATAACTTCTCCATACTTTTTATCAGGTTGTAGACGCTCAAATGTAGCCTGTAGTCATTTTTTTTTATTTACCTCCTGGAGCCCAACATGGTTAATAACAAAGTTCTATTGTATTTGATTTAGTTATTGTTTGACACATATTCGTGACATTTAACTACGAGTGAGATTAACAGACCATCAAGGTATACAGTTGAAGTCGGAAGTTTACATACACCTTAGCCAAATACATTTAAACTCAGTTTTAACATTTAATCGTAGTAACAATTCCTAGTCTTAGGTCAGTTAGGATCACCACTTTATTTTAAGAATGTGAAATGTTGTTTAACTTGGGTCAAACGTTTCGGGTAGCCTTCCACAAGCTTCCCACAATAAGTTGGGTGAATTTTGGCCCATTCCTCCTGACAGAACTGGTGTAACTGAGTCAGGTTTGTAGGCTTCCTTGCTCTCACACGCTTTTTCAGTTCTGCCCACAAATGTTCTATAGGATTGAGGTCAGGGCTTTGTGATGGCCACTCCAATACCTTGACTTTGTTGTCCTTAAGCCATTTTGCCACAACTTTGGAAGTATGCTTGGGGTCATTGTCCATTTGGAAGACCCATTTGCGACCAAGCTTTAACTTCCTGACTGATGTCTTGAGATGTTGCTTCAATATATCCACATTATTTTCCTTCCTCGTGATGCCATCTATTCTGTGAAGTGCACCAGTCCCTCCTGCAGCAAAGCACCCCCACAACATGATGCTGCCACTCCGTGCTTCACGGTTGGGATGGTGTTCTTCGGCTTGCAAGCCTCCACCTTTTTCCTCCAAACATAACGATGGTCATTATGGCTAGTTTTATTTTTGTTTCATCAGACCAGAGGACATTTCTCCAAAAAGTACGTCCCCATGTGCAAGTAGTCTTGCTTTTTTATGGCGGTTTTGGAGCAGTGGCTTCTTCCTTGCTGAGCTTGCACTTTTCGCACCAAAGTACGTTCATCTCTAGGAGACAGAAAGCGTCTCCTTCCTGAGCGGTATGACGGCTGCGTGGTCCCATGGTGTTTATCCTTGCGTACTATTGTTTGTACAGATGAACGTGGTACCTTTAGGCGTTTGGAAATTGCTCCCAAGGATGAACCAGACTTGTGGAGGTCTACAATTGTTTTTCTGAAGTCTTGGCTGATTTCTTTAGATTTTCCCATGATGTCGAGCAAAGAGGCACTGAGTTTGAAGGTAGGCCTTGAAATACATCCACAGGTACACCTCCAATTGACTCAATTTACATCAATTAGCCTATCAGAAGCTTCTAAAGCCATTTTCTTGAATTTTCCAAGCTGTTTAAAGGCACAGTCAATTTTGTGTATGTAAACTTCTGACCCACTGGAATTGTGATATAGTGAATTATAAGTAAAATAATCTGTCTGTAAACAATTGTTGGAAGAATTACTTGTGTCATGTACAAAGTAGATGTCCTAACTGACTTGACAAAACTATAGTTTGTTAACATGAAATCTGTGGAGTGGTTGAAAAATGAGTTTTAATGAATTCAACCTAAGTGTATGTAAACTTCCAACTTCAATTGTAAGTAAGCAAGCAAGCAATCCAAAATGAGCAATAAGTCACCTGCTGCAGCAGCCTGAGGATGGTGTTACTCTGCAGGTGGGGAACATACTGCTGGAGGTCCGCCTCTTTCTCAGACTGGTCTCTCACCCAGTTCAACACCTAAGAGGAAGCGGGGGGGGTGCAGGCAAGTACCACAGATGGAGAAAACAAAACGGTAAATGAAATCAGCCATGTAATAAATAGCTGTAATTTTAGAGGAATTGTATGTCCTGTTTTTTTGTACAGTTGTAAGTCAAATTGCCCCAATGTGGCGACACTATAGTTTTCCCCGAATCTGAACTCATATCACCTTTGCTACTCTTTGGCTCAGCTTCAGTGGGTGGAAGTCCATCTCCAGCCAATTGTACAGCTCCTTCACTTCAGGTATAATGTACTGCAGCAAATTGAACCTCACCTAGAGGTAAACATAACACGCACATAGCACTCAGTGAACAAACCCTGACAAAAAAACAACAGCAGTTGGTTAAAGCTGATTGTTTACTACAGAATTGAAAATGAACCAAACACCTGTATGGGTTTGTTCACAAGTCTAGCACTAGAATACAAACACTGTCACCAGCCTCTTATACCCAGCCTGCTCACAAACATGAAGCCCAATGGTTATTTACATAGTCTGTTGCATGCATGTGTGTATATACCATGTCATTGATGAGGCTCTGGCGGGTTGGTGGAGACTGCAGGCCCAGTAGAGTGGCCAGCCTGCGGTGTTTCTCCACGATGATGCCGTCCATGTCCAACAGGCGGGCGATGTCTGTGCGCTCCGGGGTGATGGGAATGGACAGGGTGGCCAGGAGGACCCTTGTGGACATCCTGAGGAAGAGCAAAAAGAGACCAGTGAGCACCTGCTTGACCTGCAACCTCAGATCTATCTATCAAACGTTGGCTTGAGAATGGCCGTTCTAGTAATTATATTTCTACGTGCCACGCGTTCCAGCAGAGACTGGTAAAGACTGGGCTTAGCGTACCTCTGCATCTCCTCCTGGGTGAGGTTCTTGCGCATCTCCCTGGAGAGGTGGTAGAGACGGTGGAGGGTGCAGGCGTGAAATAGAGCGTTCCCAGACTTCCAAAACACAGTGGACACCTTGTTGTAGTAGTTGGCCATAAGTTGAGGCTTGGGGGGCTTCTTGGAAAGGGCGAAGAGACCATGGATGTCTTCCACTGCCTTGAAAGCTTCCTGTAAAAAAATAAAACAATTTCACCATTCATAAGACATCAAATCAATATTCATAAGAATATGTAGATACAAATTAAAAAAATGGCTTATTGAAAACTAAAATGGACAATAAAGTATTCTTCTTCTAGATGCAACAGTTACAATATTGCAAGCTGATCATATATGCAGTGATGGAACTCGAGGCTTTCGGGCACTGGCCAGCCCAGGTAGTAGACTGGAATTGCTACTAGCCCAGTTTATATAGCTACGTCAACATGAACACTATTTTTATTTTTATTTTATTTAACTAGGCAAGTCAGTTAAGAAAAAAATATTATTTTACCCGGACAACATTGCGCCAATTGTGCGCTGCCCTATGGTACTCCCAATCACGGTCGGTTGTGATACAGTCTGGATTTGAACCAGGTTGTCTGTAGTGACGCCACTGAGATGCAGTGTCTTAGACCACTGCGCCACTTGGGAGCAGTGGCCAGCTAAGTAGCCCACAGCTAGCCCGCCAATCCCAGAGCAGTAATTCAACTTTTAAGATGGAGTCGTTCTTGTAGAGCATTTTAATACATGTGCAAATCACTGCGGTTCATAAAACACCTTAAAATGTGTTTTCCCTTGCTCTATGAAAATCTAAATTGCCTGACGGGCTAGTCAGCTGCTGCCGTTCTGAAAAACACTTGCCTCAGGCAAGCAGGCAAGCTTCATTTCCATCCTTGCATATAAGACATCATACCTGCCAGAGCTCCATGGCGATGGCGCTGTCCAGCTGCACCAGGCGTGTCTCCAGGTGCATAGACTGGCTCTCAGGGTTGTTCAGGTTGATGGCCGTACTCTGGTTGTGGTGGCGCTGGATCTGACCCAGATGCATGCGTAGATTGTCGCACAGCTTCCGGAACTCTGCCTTACGGGTGTACTGAAGGCAGAACTTGAAAGCTGTGGAGCACATCAGGATATGGTTAGGATGCGGAGCAATATATATATATATTTTTTTTTTTACATTTACATCAACATTCAGACCACTGACAATTGTTGACTTTAGCTTGAACTATGAACCATAATAACACTTCATACTGTGATATGGTGACAGAGTGAGTAAACCTAACGTTAGGGGGAAAAAACTAAGTCACAGCTCAGGACCCGAAGCAAGGATATGCATATCGATACCATTTGAAAGGAAACACTTTGAAGTTTGTGGAAATGTGAAATGAATGTAGGCGAATATTGACACGGAGGGAGTGTTGGGATTTTCAACACTGACAGGCCGCAACTTTTTTGCATCTCATGATTATATCTTCGGTCATCGTGTTAAAAACATTTGTAAACAACTGGTTGCAGTTCAGAGCCGCCCTGGATACTAAGGAGATCCTGAGGGAAATCGATGGGTATCAACAGCTTTATGCGATGGAGGAACAACATACTCCATCGTGGAAAGATCCGGCTACCTCACAAAATAACCCTAACCCGACAAAAAAAAAATGAAAGACAGATTAATCTATTGACACGGACGATTTACTTCCCGGTGAAGTAGAGGCTAGTGCTCTTGCTGGAATCTATGCAACACTTGAAACGTTGTGCGAGGAGGTTAGCAGGGCTGAGTGGGAGAACGAGGCACTCACAGCCAAGGTAAAGGCCCTCGATTCCAACATGGATTATCTACTCAGGGAAAGCAGGGTGATGGGGGAGTCACTACTAGACAGGCAGAGCCATAGCATGTATGAAAATCTCCTATTTTCGGGGATTCCTGAGGACGCATCTAATAATCCAGAGGGGGCGATCAGAGAATTCATGCAATCCCCGACCTATCATCGCAAAATTTGAACACTACCAACAAAGGGAGCTGATCAAAAGCAAGGGGAAGGGAGCTTAAAGGGACCAACTTGGGTCTCAATTACCAATTTCCACAGGAGATAAACTAACGACACAAGAGGCTGTATCCTGTGCAGAGACAACAGAGGGAGAGGGGTAAGCGTGCCTTTTCTCAAACTCTTTATAGATGGACAGCTCTTCTGAGACAGCTCCAGAACACCATGGCTTTACTAAACTCTACAGGTTTACGAAAATAAAAAAAATAAAAAAGTATGGGATCTGTTAAATTCTGAACACTATGAAGTTGATATGAACACACGCACTCAATTACACGCACAGACTTATACACGCACACAGACTTATACACACACACAGACTTATACACACACACAGACTTATACACACACACACACAGACTTATACACACACACACACAGACTTATACACACACACACACAGACTTATACACACACACACAGACTTATACACACACACACAGACTTATACACACACACACACAGACTTATACACACACACACACAGACTTATACACACACACACACACAGACTTATACACACACAGACTTATACACATACAGACTTATACACACACACACACAGACTTATACACACACACACACACAGACTTATACACACACACACAGACTTATACACACACACACACAGACTTATACACACACACACACAGACTTATACACACACACACACACAGACTTATACACACACAGACTTATACACATACAGACTTATACACATACAGACTTATACACACACAGACTTATACAGATAGACTTATACACATACAGACTTGATCTCTCTCCTCTCTCACTCTTTACTCTCTCGCTCTCTATATTGTCAAGACCTTTTCTATAATTTAATTATTTGTTTGTCTATCTTTTCTATGTCTTTGTCTACATGTTTATCTATATTTACAACAAGCAAGGGGGGAGATATCAGAACAGGGACATGGGGTTATAATAACATACATGTGTGGGATACATTTGTACTGTAGTGAAGCCGTCTCTATAGTAATACAAGGTCTCTTTCATGATCATGTGAAACGTCGATCGCTATGACAACGCTGATGATGACGTTAAAGGTAACTATGATGCCTTTATGGTGGTGACACGATATGGATTACAATTATCATCCTGAATATTAAGGCTATACTCACTTCATGTTACACACATAGACACTCAACCATGCAAATTGGCTGTGTTATTATTTGGACATCACACACTATATTCTTACTCATATCCAGACATCATACACACTCTCACTAAATCACATCCAATATCAAACACATCAAACTATTCAGATTTACTACACCTGTAATATCTTGACTCAACGTTCTAACATCTGTGGCATTGGCTCACAGGCAAACAGGCAAGGGAATAAAACTAATATTGCTAGAACCTGTTTCTTGAATTCTAAATATCAAGACATTTGAAATCTCTAATTTTGACCGTCAGAATACCTCTTATGGCAGTAAATTTACAAGCACTAATTATGGTCAATTTAGACTGAGAATAGTATCTAGTTATGGCAAGAGGTGAAATAACTATAGCCAGTAATAATTGTAACGGTTTAGCAGATTATAAAGAAAGAAGGTGACTCTTTACGTGGCTAACAGAAAAGGAATATAACATATACTGTTTACAGGAAACTCACAAAACAAAAACGTTCTGTCCTGGACAAAGGAACTCAAAAGGTGTGATGATATTAATTAACAACAATATCGATCTGAATGTGCAAATAGTCGAGAATGATTCGCAAGGAAGGTGGATCTTTTTGATTATGAAAGTGGACGAAAAAGAGATTTGGCTCATTAATATATATGGTCCAAATCAGGGTGATCCATACTTCTTCGAAAATATTTATACCAATTTATTGAACTTACAGGCAACAAAATGATCAAATCATTATGGTGGGAGATTATAACGCAGTGTTAAGTTCCTCAATGGACTGAAAAGGAAATCACAAATATTATGGACTCATTAGAAATAGTGGATATTTGGAGATATTTAGTGAGATATACATGGAGGAGACTTACTCAAGCTAGTCATCTTGAAACTTTGAAAATGTTATGCAATTAAAATAAACAAAAATGCCTTTTCCAAATGGGGAAAAAGTTAGTACACCCCACCTTTACCATCACATAAAATGGCTGAAATTAGAATTAGGTACCAAAACAAGTGCAAATGATTAGAAAACATTAAAGAGAGAAACTTCATTCAAAGATCAAAAGACCTACCTGAGGCCCTCAGAAGAAAGATTATTGATGCCCATGAGTCTGGGAGCGGTTACAAATCCATTTCCAAGCAATTCAAAGTACATCATTCTACTGTCCGACGGAAATTCCAGACCACTGGCAAACTACCTAGGACAGGTCCCACCAAAGTCAGCCGAAAGATGCTTGTAGAAGTCTCTAAGAACCCCAGGGTAACATCAAGGGATCTACAGGCCTCTCTTGATGTTTTTCCTCTCCAGCTATCTGCCACAGTGGCTGTTGTACCAAAAAGTAAACTTCCCACCTTCTACATCCTGTTTAATGTTCAGATTGTGCTCACCTTGTTGGGCGATGTCATGGTAGAGGCGTTCCACCTTGGAGTTGTTACGCAGCAGGTCCAGGCATTGGCGGTAGGATTCCCACAGAAATTTCACCCAAGGAGTGAGCAGCAGACGGTCTGTACGATCCTGGGTGTCTTCACCACTCACAGCACTCAGAAGTACACTAGGATCACACAGGAAGTCATGTATTAAACACTCGAGCTCACAGAACTACACTGCATCACTGTGCGCACCACCACTCGAGGTGAAGCACGAATGTTAGCATGGTTACCACTATTTAAAAGGTAATAACAACAAGGGTGCAGATAGTCCAATGTATCTGAATTATAGTATCAGACCATCACAATAAAGTTATTGCTCCATACTTCAAAGCCATTTCCTAGATAAATAAAAAGGTTAAATAAATACCTCTCAGGAGTCTGGATGTTGTCAAGGTCCTCAATGTCCAGGACCATCTGCTGCGACTCCCCCTTGGCAGTCTCGGTCTTCTCCTCGGCCAACTTCAGGTAGGCTCGAACCACATCCTCAAGGGATTTGATGTTCACCTACAACCAGAAATAGAGGCTCATGCTTAAAGGCCCAGTGTAGTCAAAAACTAGATTTTCCTGTTATTAATATAATATGACTGGGGGATATATATAGATATAGATATATAGATATAGATATATACACACACAAACAAATTAGGTTGGAATAATATTGTGAAAATTATGATAATTCCCTTTTAGTGTAAGAGCTGTTTGAAAAATTTCTGTTTTCAGTTTTCCGCTCCCGACTCAGAACATTCAATGACGTCCTATCAAAATTCTACCTTGACAAATGTATTTTTGTAAGAAGCTATTTATTTTAATTGAAAACAAATCACAGTAAAATACCTAATTGTTACCCAGAAATTAGAGATTAACACGACTGCATTGGCCCTTTAACTCAGGCAGGTGAGTGACTCAGTAGGATCAATATTAGCCAACATTAAGGGTTATCAAAGAGAGGGCTGAGTGTGCTTCCACTGACCTGCTGGCAGATGTTCTTGTACTGGTAGAGGCCCTCCTTAGCCAGGTGGCTCTTGCGCAGGTCAACGCAAAGCTCCAGATACTTGACCATGATGGGCTCGTGGATCTTCTGCCATGTTCGATGCTTTTTGCTCTTGATGACATCGTACAAAACATCCAAAGCTGGCTGCTTTTTGCCAACCTCCAAGAACTCTGTACAAACACAGCAAATTACATGAAAATGGATGCAAACAGCATAATAGTTTTATGAAGGTGAATCAGTTGCTACAATATAACATTTATATTCATGGGACACCAAATGGATGAAAAAGATCTGATAGTTTAAGGTAGAGCTATCAATCTAACCATTTAGCTAACTACTCCCTAGCCCTTGAAAACCTGTCTTATTACACGTAGACTGTTCATCAGTTAGCTTCCACCACGGTTGGCTGCGTGCGAACTACAATTCCGACGCTGTGTTTTAAAGTTTAGAAATGTCAATATGCCCCTTATCCTTCATATCAGCGAGAATTAATCTTTCACCCCAAAAACATTACACTTACTGTACCAGTTTTGCACAGATCCATAAGCTATTTGCCTCCAGTTGATGAACTACACTTCTTCCCCAGTTACGCTTACACACGTGTTAGGACCGGCAGGTAGCCTAGCGGTTAGAGCGTTGGGCCAGTAACCGATACGTCGCTGGTTCGAATACCCGGCCGACAAGGTGAAAAACCTGTTGATGTGCCCTTGAGCAAGGCTCTTAACCATAATTTGCTCCAGGGGCTGACCCTGTAGGTAAGCTGTCATTGTAAAACAGACTTGCCTAGTTAAATAAATAAAACAATTTAAAATATAGCTAATTGGCACTATGGACCACCTTATATCTTCCATCTCTCTTCCGTAAACAAGCTCTGTAACGTGGAGATATAGCCATGTGGGAAGACTAATAGCTGATTTATGCTTGATCGAACAATGCTGTCCGGAGGTGCCGTACGGAGGGTGTGACGCGCTTGCGGAGGCCAAATCGAGCTTTTTAAGGCGATGACGTGCGCCTCCCAAATGATTTAATAATGCAGAGGCCTCTGAATATCTCCGCATTAACATGATTGGTTTAAGGTAGGTGTGGGCGGGAGGTCCTGTATAAACACAAAAACTAACTTCCTTGACAACAGCTCTGCGAAGCGCAAGAAGTAACCCTACAAAAAGATGTGTAGTCATTTAACCTTTTGTTTCTCGCTGATATGAAAGACACTTTCCATGTGTTTCCAAAACTATACCGTATGCGATGCGTTTTAACGTTCAAAACAAGCGTACTGACCAGAACATACTATCATCAGAGGCGCTAAAGCAGTCGTCTATGACTGGGGGTAGCTACTCCCCAATACAGCCATATGTTGACTAATAACGACTATTGGTACTAAGCTAGTGAGTGACAATATAACTGCAAGATGAGTGAGTACAGAGAATGTTAGCTGAGTGATAGACAATCTTAGTAGGGCCTTGTTTCGGTGATGCAATCTAGTTTCAAATGTGCCAAATACAACAGGTGTAGACCTTACAGTGAAATGTTTACTTACAAGCCCTTAACCAACAATGCAGTTTTAAGAAAAATACGTGTTAAGTTAAAAAATAAGTTAAAAAATAACTAATAATTAAAGAGCAGCAGTAAAATAACAGTATCGAGGCTGTATACAGGGGGTACCGGTACAGAGTCAATGTGCAGGGGCACCGGTTAGTCGAGGTAATATGTCCATGTAGGTAAGAGTTAAAGTGACGATGCATAGATAATAAACAGAGACTAGCAGCAGCGTAAAAGAGGGGCTGGGCTGAGGAACAATAGTTCGGGTGGCCATTTGATCATCTGTTCAGGAGTCTTACGACTTGAAGATGTTAAGAAGCCTTTTGGGCCTAGACTTGGCGCTGCGGTACCGCTAGAGAACAGTCTATGACTGGGGACGAGTCTGCTAACTATCTATCCAAAACAAGTCTAAAAACATTAACCAACAACACTTGTTACCTTTCAGTTGATAGTTAACGTTAACTCGCGTTACCGATTAGTTAGAGACATCAACTCTAGTTAGCCGCTTACCATCTTATCTTGATGGTGACGGGGATGTCCAGGTCAGTGTGAGCAAAGATGGCAGCTACTTTGATATCAGTGAGACAATCGGATAGTTTAAAAAGTGTGATTTTTTTCGATTTCAATTGGCTAATCTTGCTGGATTGGCAGGGCCATGACACATTTAACGTCATCGCGGGTGGTGGAACCTTAATTTAACGTCATCGCGGGTGGCGGAACCCTAATTTAACGTCATCGCGGGTGGTGGAACCCTAATTTAACGTCATCGCGGGTTGTGGAACCCTAATTTAACGTCATTACTGGTGGTGGAACCCTAACTAAGGCCTAGGGACACGGGCGTCCTGAAGGAGCGTATACTTTAAACATGGATTCCCCGCATGCGTATCTATCAGCGTTAACCAACAATGAATACACACAACTTGGGCTAGTTGGTGGTGTAGCTTGATGGCTAACTAGCAAGCGGTGACATTTAGGAAATTACCCTCTACGACTTACCATTTGCTCGTTTGAGAGCATTCTCCGGTCGTTGGAAATATGCCGGCATGTTTTATGACTTGCTGGGGGAATGATGAGAAGGTTGGTTTAGGCGGATTTGACTAATTTCACCAGTCCATCCGCGCCAGTCGTTCACCCTCTCCAACAAGCTCCTCGGAAAGGAGTTAACCTCGTGAGCAGGGTTGCCAGGTTCAGTGGAAAATGTCTGTACCAACGACTACACAAAACCCTCACAAAAGGCCTGAAAAGAAGCCAATTTTCCCCCCGACAGCAAGAGGGGAGTTGCCACGTTTAAAGAAGAAACCATTTTTCCATCATGTATATCGAGCCAATTTAAGAAGGAATATCGACATAACTTGTAACTACGTTAGAAAATTCGGTTCATCAAGATAATAATTCTTGCAAACTATGACATGTAATAAACACATTTCAATATGTCGCAAGAGAAAATAGAATTTGCCCTTATTAAACTTGCAAGATCATTTTCCATCAATTAATGTCGATTTAACTCGCTTGACTGCTATGATTAATCAATAATGCATGAGGGGATGTGGTATATGGCCAATATACCACGGCTAAGGGCTGTTCTTAAGTATGAAGCAACATGAAGTGCCTGGATACAGCCGTTAGCCGTGGTATATTGGCCATATATCACAAACCTCCAGGGTCCCTTATTGCTATTATAAACTGATTACCAACGGAAACGTGTATATATATACCACGTCTGTCAGCCAATCAGCATTCAGGACTGGAACCCTTTATAATTGTATATAAATCCTTTTTGCCCATGTGCTGAACTATGGATAAATCCAACAGGAGAGTTTGAGTGATGAAAGTTGGACAGAGGATCTAGAAATCTCTGAGCAAATAATACTTGGATTAACTTTTAAAAAAAAACGAATGTTAGGCTATTTTCTGGCAATTGTGCCTTTATTATGTGCCAGATGTTAAGACTACAAACTGTTACAAATAGCCCATTAGGCATAGGCTACAGACTCAAATCTGGGTTTATGGTTGTAATTTAACTTTGCCATGGTTTGCTTATAGCCTACAATGGCATATTAATCAATAGGCTACTTGATGACCAACAGATGCAAATGTATCATTCCACACATTTAATGTAAGTTTCATTGAGGACTTTTCCCAATAACGGAAGAGGGAGTTACATAAAACTCTATTTAAAAAGTTCCACTCCCGTATAATGACAAGTTAAATAGCCTACCTACAACTGGTAAAAAGTTGTCACGGCCTGTGCTGCTTCTCACTCATTTGACTCAGCCAATAGTGGACTATATGTAATGCTGAGGTACTCTCTCAACACACACACCTCTCCAGCCTCATCCACCACTCACTCAGCATATTTTTCCCATGCCAATAAAGCCCTTGAATTGATATTTAGTTATTCATTTAGTTATTTATTATTATTATTATTTATTTTTTTAAAGATAAATACTATGACGGCCGCGGGGCAACTTAGAAGTAGCCCCAAAAACGGAAACCCGCGACCAGTTCATTTTCACGCGCGACAGCGTTTCATAGTAGCCTAAATTGAATAACTACAAACATGGCAACCTTGTTCGTGAGCGGCTCACGCAGTGACGAAATAAGTTCCCGTATGTACACGAAGCGCTGCTCGTCACAGTTTCTGTCTTTGATATAGCTAGACAGGCAGTAGCTAAGTAAATAATTAAATATATGTATATTGTTTGAGAGAAAAATGTATTTGAATTGCATGTTTGTTTTTTCATGACGTTGCTGTAAAGCTTTCAACAAATTAATATTAATTTATATTCTATATTTATGATGATACGTTCATTTGCTTGGTAGGCATATGAAATGAAAATATAACCTGCCATTTCATATGAAATTAAAATCAGACATTGTGTGAGCAAATACAATTTGAGATACATTTATTGGTGGTACATTGAGATACATATTGAGGATGAAAGGAATTAAAGCTACGATATGTACATTCTGAGGGACCATTTCATTGTCATTGAGTCTCAGAAGCAGTAGATCTGTGCTATGTGCGCTATTTCTATGCATCCAGTTCTTAAGTTTCGTTTTTGCGTCTTTTACTTTAGGTTTTGTACACCAGCTTCAACCAACTGAACATACTATATTTTTGGATATGGAAAATATATTTCATAGCGGTTTAGTTGGTAGAATTATTATTTCCACTATACTTGCTTGTTTTGTCACATAAACTGCAATTAGGTATTTACCAAGTTCCAGATGTCTTAAACGCACTGAAGTCGGATATTTCCGATTTCCCAGTTGTTTTGAAGGCGGCATGTGGAACCTAGCGTCACTAAGATCACGTGGGTCGTCCTGGGGTACGGATGAGTGCCATTAACGGGTCCCATATCGTGCAAAAGCTTCAAAATAAAAGTCCTCCGTTTACTTGAACACTCAGAAATTGTAGTATATTTTGGCTGTATCAAGATGCCTTCTTCTATTTCATTGTTCCTACCCTCTTTTCATGCTATTTTAGGAGGTATTAGGGCTTATTGTTGAGTTTTAGTGGTTATTTGTAAATACTCTGCCAAGGTGGGTAAATTATATTAAATAAAATATGCATTATCAGTACATGTCATTATTTTAATAAGGGGACATCATGTGTATAAAAAGCATGTTTATAAAAAATGATTTTACAATGTTAAATATACATGAGTTGAAAGTTCAATATTGTTCCTTTAAATTATATCTATAATAATAAATTAGTTTAATTTTCATTCCAGTAGATGACACTGTCCTCCATGCTGCTCATATCCAGGAAAGTCCTGCATCTTGGTCATTGCAGATTTCCAGAAACGTGGTAAACTAAACGTGATACACTAAACGTGCTCGGCTCTGCCCTAAAGGGAAGTAACAATAGTTCCAGTTGCGTTTTTAGCAAAGCCACTACACAACACTAAACTATACATTAATTTCACTGTAACGGTGACAAACTGTTAGGGCCTACATAAAGCTGTCCTGTTAGGGCCTACATAAAGCTGTCCTGTTAGGGCCTACATAAAGCTGTCCTGTTAGGGCCTACATAAAGCTGTCCTGTTAGGGCCTACATAAAGCTGTCCCAACAGCAGTCCCAACACCTTACCACTGCTACACCTGGCTATCAGCGGAGCCTGGTCTGGCAGCGAAACAGTTAATTCAGCCTCATTTACTACCTTTTAAAAAAACATAGCTGATATGTCTGACTTGCTTAAACAAATGTGGTTTCTACTGACAATTGAGACGTACAAACTGTGGCATAAGGGGACGACGAGTGGATAAGAGGCAATCCGTAATTTCGATTAAGACATTAATGAGCGTGCGACGACGGATTCAGAACATGGGCCGTTCTTACAGTATTCTCCCGGTACACCAAGTCAGAACTATAGGATAAATAAAGGGGGCATATAAGCAGACAATGAAAGCTATTACAATATTCGATGATTACATTTCTCTAAAACAGGTTATAGAATGTTGTGTGTGCTGAATTTGCACATGCAAGGCAAGCACCATCACTACTATCAGTAGCACTGTCAAAGCTGTATAAAAAAAAGTCTGTAAACAATCACACACTGGCCATGAACGATGTGTTTACAATACCGCATTGGTGAAAATATACCAAATTATTAGGGTGAGGCACATGGGCTACTAACAGCTTACTACACAACATTCACTTAGTATTACTTTCTTAGCTACGGTATTCATATCTCTCTGGCATCCTACATAATTTATGAAGCAGTGTAACAGTTTTGTTTCCGTCCCTCTCTTAGCCCCTACCTGGGCTCGAACCAGGGACCCTCTGCACACATTGACGACAGTCACCCTACACAGCACCATCATCCTCACACAACTGCATGAACATGAATGTATAATGCAACCACAAGGCTCATTGCTAACAAAATACCCATATAATCTATACAGTATACATCCATATATCCACAGGGCATATACTGTAAGACTAGATACTAAAACGCTAAATGTCTGAAATGAGATGACAGAAACAACAGGTCTAGCAAGCTAACAGTCGCTAGCTCGCGGTAAAAACGTGAATTAGCACAACAAAGGAGTATGTCCACAACACATGAATTGTAAGAAATATGAACTCACATTTCTGAAGGCCGCACACTGGCCTTGGCTAAAACAAAGAGTGCTAACTAAAGGTAATCACAGGAGATGGCTGGAACTTATCACGGCTTGTGTACTTTCTCTATTTACTTCCTTCTCATCAGTTAGAGATCGCCCAGCATGCTCTGCTCCACATCCCCGCTGGGCAGAGACACAGCTCTCCTATGATGAACTGATATTTACTCTCAATAGTCTTCCGTACAGATACTTTTTTTTCTATATTTTCTCCTCATTATTTCTCTTTATATGACAAGGTGTAGCCAGTAGACTTGATTCATGATGATGACTGCTAGCTAAGATTGTGAAAGTAAGATGTAGACATGATCAGTCCAATCAAAGCTACTGTACATATAATGTGATTTGACGTAATTTCTGTGGCCCTTTGACCTTGATCATTCTTGGAACTGCACTTGTAATATAACTATGTTGGATGTCCAGCTTACTAAGGACTTAAAATTGGTGATTGCGCAATGTCCCCATGAGTGACACAAAACTGAGCCAATCACGGCGCAATGCTCCTATTTTCTGCTGGCCCGCCCCACCACCACAGAAAGCACTGAGCTCGGCTGAAACGCCTGCATTTTAGAGCTGCCTTACTCAAGAAAACAAAAAAGAGACCATGTTTGTATGCGGCTTTATTAACTCAATTATATATCTTTTTTTTTTTTTTTTTTACATTGTTTGCAAACTGATATGTGACACGTATTATTGCCAAAATAACATGCAAAACAAGCAAGTCCCCCCGCCACATTTTTTTATATTTATATATATATATACATTTTTTAAAACGATTATTTTGCTAAAAAGGTGGCAAAAAATAACACGACACACTTAATCGATTAAGCATTTGTTCATAAACCATGCAAGCGGCATTATAAGTAATTTCTTAAGGTTCAGTGCTATTGGGGATTCTTGGACATCCCTAACCTAAACCCTAACCCTTACTGCACGGACCATTTGGTAAACTTGGTCTCACCTTGGAAGTACTTGACAGTTTTAATTCTCAGTTCCAGGGAGGCATCCTCCTCACATAAAAACACTATATGGGGTCTCTGCTGTGGTTCACCGCTTCCTCTATGGACCCGTCCAAAGTTATCCCTGTACGGGGCCAAAGTGAAAATGTTATCTTCAAAACATGTTTAAATCCTGTTCTGTTACGAGTTGACAGTAGTTAAAAACTACTAATACTTTCAGCAACGGTGTTGGTATTGTGTTTATGTTTTTTTTTTACAGCGGACTATTAACAAAAAGCGTCATCATCACTATAGTTAAAAATAACAGATCTTTGTTAATTGGTTTTAATAATATATTGTTTGTACTTTCAAATACGTATTTTCTATACGTTTTGAGATTTTAAATCAGAAAAACGTTTCTAAGTCAAGTAACAGTTTTTCAGGGGACTTTTATTTTGAAAATGTGCCGTATGCTCACATGACCTTAATGGCGCAAGGTTCACAATGCTTGTGTGTTTTGAAAGCGTCAATTTTAGCTAATCATTTATATATATTCTAGATTCGCTAAATCCACACGATAATAATCGCAGATCTGGACAAGCGACACGGTAACTGTACTTTTATCAACTTTGCGTGTTCTGTACTGTAGCTAGCTAGTAGCCCTAAGACTAACGTTATCAGCAAACGGTGCATGACTTCTCTAATCAAATGGGATCACAGTCGAACTATTTGTACCTAATCAATTTACTGTGGCTCATTTGTTGATGTCGTTACAGCCTCTAACTTTGCTAGAGCTGATGAACATGTTTTATCATAGCTTTTTTATTTCTTTCTTGCTCATCCCATCTCCAAACAGCCAGGAACAGCAAGCAGTTCGTTTGGTGAAAGTACTTCTGTCCAAGACGAGCTGTCATGAGTCCCTAATTGTCAACTCTCACAGTACGACATAATTGTGATGGCGACACCAGAAACTCAACTCATGTTAAGCGTCGGATTAATTGGTAAGGAAGACATATCCTTCCCTTTTTCTAATTATTTGTACCCTACTATTTTTGGTTGATACATGGCAAGTTTGCTCCTGTTTTGGCTTTAAAAACACAAACAAAAAACATGATATCAACAAAGCTTTTTCTAACTAACCAAATATAGACCACAGACTGTCGTTTTCAATGGGAGCAAATTAATCATAGTGGGCAGAACAAGCTGGGCAGAGCCGAGCACGTTTAGTTTATCACGTTTAGTTTATCACGTTAGTTTAGCACGTTTAGTTTATCACGTTTAGTTTATCACGTTAGTTTAGCACGTTTAGTTTATCACGTTTAGTTTATCACGTTAGTTTAGCACGTTTAGTTTAGCACGTTTAGTTTAGCACGTTAGTTTATTACGTTTAGTTTATCACGTTTAGTTTATCACGTTTAGTTTATCACGTTTAGTTTAGCACGTTAGTTTAGCACGTTAGTTTAGCACGTTAGTTTAGCACGTTCTAGCGTGTATTTGCTTATTTCTGGTAGGGAACGCCTTCACTGTGAACTGCCGTGTGTGCAATAACTCCATTCACCCTTGCACCCCTTCCAAATAACTCGATTTTAAAAAACTTTAGCAAAGGGTAAAGTCTACAAAACTTAGTCCACCCTGTTCCTAACAGTCCACCCTGTTTGCAACAGACACATAAAGCTGTATTAAGATCAAATGTTTAATCGATGGGAAATTAGCTAAATGTTGGTCAAAATCCATCTCACTCCATCTTCTCCCACTGCCGGCCACTGGGCTTCCTCTGATCACCATATTTGGTCGTGAGTGGAAACGCCAACCATATGCTTCACATTTATACACCCAGTGAAGTATTTTACCATCTTTGATTTTACTTCGTGTAAGCATGAGAACAGTTCAATTTAGTTAAAGATCTGGTAATATTGATAATAATGAGCTGTGAAAGCAATAAGACCCAGTATTCTCATATTCTTCCCCACACAGAGAAAGACGTGAATGCGGACACCTTGTGGGTGTGGTGCTATCCCTCAGTCAGTGCTGAGCTCCGGGAGGTCCTGCTTAGTAAGTGCTGTCTCCGACAGGACAGCCGAGGCTTTCACACTTTTGTGTTTGGCCAGTTCTGCCGTACCTGGTACTACATATCCACTGTAGAGGTGCAGGAACCCACTGCCCTAAAGAAGGTACGGTTAGTTTTGAAATTCTCCATTTATTGAAATATCTGTAAATTGTAGATCTAATGATGAGTTCAATTATATTGCTCGCATTTCTCTCCTTTTTAGGTCACACATTTTTCAATAGTTGCAACAGCAAAGGACTTCAACCCTGAGAAGTATGCAGCATTCAGTCGAGTACTATGCAGGTACAGCATACAACCCTAATGCATCCCCATGGTTAAATGTCTGCTTATTTAATACTTCCCGAAAACGTATTTCTTCATTAATTTCTTCATGTGTATTTTATAATTCAGGATGTACGTCAAACATGGCAGCCCATTGAAAATGATGGAGGGTTACATTGCAGTCCTCACTAAAGGCATCTGCCAGAGTGATGAGAATGGCTCCTTTCTCATCAAGGACTATGATGTCAGGAAGGCCTACTTAGCAGGCTCAGTGAAAGGTTAACCATGTAGAACTATAAAACACTTATTACAGTATAAGGACATGCTTGTTCATACAAGGTGCTTGACACTGTCCTGTTTCCTTATTGGCATGCAAATAAGCATGTCCATGAAGAAGCTGATCCCTTTTGATTACCAGGAATAGCTAGACTATCTTGTGATTACTGTTTCAGATGTGGTGTCCCAGTTTGGGATGGAGACCGTCATCCTGTACACAGCCCTTATGCTTAAGAAGAGGATTGTGGTCCATCACCCTCGGGTTGAAGCACTGTTGGAGTTCACAAGGTGACTATGGCAATAGAGAAAATGCGCCGAAGATGTAACATGCGTTTCCCAAAACACCACCGGCGCGCAGAGAGAGAGTTCGCTAAGTGATGAGAGCAGCGTTCTCCCTTTCAAAGCTTACATTAACATGATAATTATTCCACAATACTGATGACGGATCAGCTCCTATGAGATATTATCACCTATGGCTACAAATATTGAGGCAGCTTATTGTAATGCTAATCCTTATGCACTAAATTAAGATTTGACAGATCATTGCTCAAATGTAGCTCAAACTCTCAGTAAAATAAGAGACCGTGGCGCACACATAGATAAATAAAACTCAGTTGAATTAGAAAGACATGTATTTCAATAACAGGATGTACATCATGCAGTCCTCACATTGAAATGCAGTTGAACTCGGAAGTTTACATACACTTAGTTTGAAGTCATTAAATACACTAAGTTGACTGTGCCTTTAAACAGCTTGGAAAATTCCAGAAAATGATGTCATGGCTTTAGAAGCTTCTGATAGGCTAATTGACTTAATTTGAGTCAATTGGAGGTGTACCTGTGGAAGTATTTCAAGGTCTACCTTCAAACTCAGTGCCTCTTTGCTCGACATCATGGGAAAATCAAAAGAAATCAGCCAAGACCTCAGAAAAAAAAATTGAGCCCAAATTGTAGACCTCCACAAGTCTGGTTCATCCTTGGGAGCAATTCCCAAACGCTTGAAGGTACCACATTCATTTGTACAAACAATAGCATGCAAGTATAAACACTATGGGACCACGCAGCCGTCATACCGCTCAGGAAGGAGACGCGTTCTGTCTCCTAGAGATGAACGTACTTTGGTGCGAAAAGTGCAAATCAATCCCAGAACAACAGCAAAGGACCTTGTGAAGATATTGGAGGAAGCAGGTACAGAAGTATCTATATCCACAGTATAACAAGTCTTGTATCGACATAACCTGAAAGGAAGAAGCCACTGCTTCAAAACCGCCATAAAAATGCCAGATTACGGTTTGCAACTGCACATGGGGACAAAGATCGTACTCTGATAGAACTGTTTGGCCATAATAACCATCGTTATGTTTGGAGGAAAAAGGGGGAGGCTTGCAAGCCGAAGAACAACATCCCAACCGTGAAGCATGGGGGTGGCAGCATCATGTTGTGGGGGCGCTTTGCTGCAGGAGGGACTGATGCACTTCACAAAATAGATGGCATCATGAGGAAGGAAAATAATGTGTATATATAGAAGGAACATCTCAAGACATCAGTCAGGAAGTTAACAAAGTCAAGGTATTGGAGTGGCCAACACAAAGCCCTGACCTCATTCCTATAGAAAATGTGTGGGCACAACTGAAAAAGCGTGTGCGAGCAAGGAGGCCTACAAACCTGACCCAGTTACACCAGTTCTGTCAGGAGGAATGGGCCAAAATTCACCCAATTTATTGTGGGAAGCTTGTGGAAGGCTACCCGAAACGTTTGACCCAAATTAAACAATTTAAAGACAATGCTACAAAATACTAATTGAGTGTATGTATACTTCTGACCCACTGGGAATGTGATGAAAGAAATCAAAGCTTAAATAAATCATTCTCTCTACTATTATTCTGACATTTCACATTCTTAAAATAAAGTGGTGATCCTATCTGACCTAAGACAGGGAATTTTTACTAGGATTAAATGTCAGGAATTGTGAAAAACTGAGTTTAAGTGTATTTGGCTAAGGTGTATGTAAACCTCCGACTTCAACTGTATATGGTGCCTACACTGTATTTCTTCTTAATTCAGTCATTATTTGAAGCATCTTCTATCCTTCGCTTGTTTGGATCAGTTGCAAAGACATTGGCAACTTTGTATTTGCAGTCACTATCGGATAAACATCTTGTCTGAGGTAGTCGTTAAATAACAATCCTTTTCAAGTGCAACTTTAGTAACGATGGTTTTGGTAAACAGCGCTGAGATTTTAAAGATGCCCCTACGAAGGTTCTAACGATGAACGTAGCCTTAAGATGCTTTTGGGAAACCGGGCCCAGACGTCTGACTGTTCATGGACTTCATTGTAGAAGTGGATTTACAAGTTATGTTTTTACAATCATTATGTCAAATGTATAATTTTATTGTTTATTTTCTTCCCCTCCTAGAGCACTTCCTGCTCTGACGTGGTACAGGAAGGACTGGTCCATTCTTCACCCTTATGTCCACCTGACGGACAGCGAACTAGAGAATCTCAGGACGTGCACTGGTGAGGATGTCTGGTTCATTTAAATCCACATTTAAAGCAAACTGATTCAAACTTGGGTCGTGTTCATTAAACAAAACAAAAGAGAAGAACATGGACTGTAACAGGGAGGGACTTCCATGACCTGTCCAATAGAATACCTTCATTTTCTGTTGCACATTTTTTTTGTAATGTTTTTCTATGCGTGTCCTAATGAACTCAACCCAGATATTGAACAGATCTCCATTGTCTCCCAACAGTCTGTTCTACACACACACACGCACACACACACACAAACAGGAAGACTCATGCAATAATTTACTTGCAGTAAATGTAATTACTTGCCTGTTGTTTTGAAAATATGTTCCTTGGAGATGATCAACCTAGATTTCAGCGAGTACCCCCATCTGCGTTATCCCTGAAAAGCCTTATGGTGAAGAAATGAATAGTTAATTCACCCATATGCTCACTTTCTCTGCAGGATACGTCGCAGGATTTGTTGATCCAGAAGTGAGCAACAGATCGGACTTGTTTGATGTGTATGTAAACCTCCCAGATAGTGAGATTACTGTATGCCAGAGTGCCAAAGGTGGGTGTCTCAATTAGAATCTACTTCCTATTACTGTAAAAGAGAGTCTGTTCAAAGTGAAGAATGCTCTGTATATAAAACAATTTAAAAAAAACTGAAGAGAAACCTTGCTACCCAGTCCTCCCTCATTATCCCAATGCAAGCATCCACCATTTTTCAAACAAATGACATTTATCGTATCTATCTTCTGTATTTATCTACTGTATCTACTGTATCTATCTCTATACACCAAAGAGGCCATGGCTATGGGAAAGCTGCACAAAGACATTGGCCTCGTCATTGTCCAGTCTGCAGAGGATGCTGATAGAACAGATGGGCAGGTTATCAAGGTGAGCGTTGAAAGCACACATGACACCCTTACCATTCGTTCTTCTGTGATCAAAGAAGGTGTGAGGTATGTATTTTGAAAGATTTACAGTGTTTATACAGTTAAAACAATAAATAACAAAAGAAACAATACATTGTTATTATAAGTATATGTATTTAAGCACAATCATTCAAAAAGCTGTCTGTTTCTATGTTGTTTTCAGGATATTTCCATAAAGACGAGGGAGATTCTTGCTAACTTGGCGTCATTAGCTGAGGAATGTGAGAACTCTAAAATCACCTTGGAGAACTTAAAGCAGCGCCACTTCCCGCCTGCTACGGAGAACTTCCTGTACCACTTGGCAGCTGCTGAGCAGCTCCTCAAGATATGACCTTTGATCTCCTACATCATGTAACATGCTGTGTGGTGTGAGGACACTGAATATTAGCATGGGCATTCATCTACAGTGGGGAGAACAAGTATTTGATACACTGCCGATTTTGCAGGTTTTCCTACTTACAAAGCATGTAGATCCAGAAATCCAGAAAATCACATTGTATGATTTTTAAATAATTAATTTGTATTTTATTGCATGACATAAGTATTTGATCACCTACCAACCAGTAAGAATTCCGGCTCTCACAGACCTGTTAGTTTTTCTTTAAGAAGCCCTCCTGTTCTCCACTCATTACCTGTATTAACTGCACCTGTTTGAACTCGTTACCTGTATAAAATACACCTGTCCACACACTCAATCAAACAGACTCCAACCTCTTCACAATGGCCTAGACCAGAGAGCTGTGTAAAGACATAAGGGATAAATTTGTAGACCTGCACAAGGCTGGGATGGGCTACAGGACAATAGGCAAGCAGCTTGGTGAGAAGGCAACAACTGTTGGCGCAATTATTAGAAAATGGAAGAAGTTCAAGATGATGGTCAATCTCCCTCGGTCTGGGGCACCATGCAAGATCTCACCTCGTGGGGCTTCAATGATCATGAGGAAGGTGAGGGATCAGCCCAGAACTACACGGCAGGACCTGGTCAATGACCTGAAGAGAACTGGGACCACAGTCTAAAATAAAACCATTAGTAACACACTACGCCGTCATGGATTAAAATCCTGCAGCGCACGCAAGGTCCCCCTGCTCAAGCCAGCGCATGTCCAGGCCTGTCTGAAGTTTGCCAATGACCATCTGGATGATCCAGAGGAGGAATGGGAGAAGGTCATGTGGTCTGATGAGACAAAAATAGAGCTTTTTGGTCTAAACTCCACTCGCTGTGTTTAGAGGAAGAAGAAGGATGAGTACAACCCCAAGAACACCATCCCAACCGTGAAGCATGGAGGTGGAAACATAATTCTTTGGGGATGCTTTTCTGCAAAGGGGACAGGACGACTGCACCGTATTGAGGGGAGGATGGATGGGGCCATGTATCGCGAGATCTTGGCCAGCAACCTCCTTCCCTCAGTAAGAGCATTGAAAATGGGTCGTGGCTGGGTCTTCCAGCATGACAACGACCCGAAACACACAGCCAGGGCAACTAAGGAGTGGCTCCGTAAGAAGCATCTCAAGGTCCTGGAGTGGCCTTGCCAGTCTCCAGACCTGAACCCAATAGAACATCTTTGGAGGGAGCTGAAAGTCCGTATTGCCCAGCGACAGCCCCGAAACCTGAAGGATCTGGAGAAGGTCTGTATGGAGGAGTGGGCCAAAATCCCTGCTGCAGTGTGTGCAAATCTGTTCAAGAACTACAGGAAACGTATGATCTCTGTAATTGCAAACAAAGGTTTCTGTACCAAATATTAAGTTCTGCTTTTCTGATGTATCAAATACTTATGTCATGCAATAAAATGCAAATTAATTACTTAAAAATCATACAATGTGATTTTCTGGATTTTTGTTTTAGATTCCGTCACTCACAGTTGAAGAGTACCTATGATAAAAATTACAGACTTCTACATGCTTTGTAAGTAGGAAAACCTGCAAAATCGGCAGTGTATCAAATACTTGTTCTCCCCACTGTATGTAATTATACATACAGTGGCATGTTAAGGAGAATGGGAAGAACTCAGGTGTTGGTATCGCACACACTTAACAATACTAACAAAGCCTACTTTTTACATCGTAACAGACAAATGAGATATACAGACATGGCCTTGTTTTGACAATAATACCATAAGTGTTTACATAGCATTCCATAGTTCAGCAATTCCATAGTTTATCTTAAGACTCTTTAACAGATTCATTTGAGTTCTCAAGAACCTTGATTTATCCTGTTAGATTTCAGAATTAAAGAAAAATATCTATGGCAAATATGAGAAATATGTATACTGAACAAAAATGTACAATAAATGCAACAATTTCAAAGAATTTACTGAGATACCGTTCATGTAAGGAAATCAGCCAATTGAAATAAATTCCTAAGGCCTAAATCTATGGATTTCATATGATTGGGAATACAAATATGCATCTGTTGGTTAGAGATGCATTTAAAAAAAGGGTTGGGGCGTGGATCAGAAAACCAGTCAGTATCTGATGTGCACCATTTGCAGCGCGACACATTTCCGTTGCATAGAGTTGATCAGGCTGTTAACTGTGGTCTGTGGAATGTTGTCCCACTCCTCTTCAATGGTTGTGGAAGTTCCTGGATATGCTCCCCCAACTTGAGACATCTGTGGCTTTATGTTGTGTTACAAATCTGCACATTTTAGACTGGCCTTTTATTGTCTACCGAATGACTACCTAATTCCTGTACCCCACACATACAATTATCTGTAAGCCCCTCAGTGTAGCAGTGAATTTCAAACACATTTAACCACAAAGATCAGGGAGGTTTTCCAATGCCTCGCAAGGAAGAGCACTTACAGCATTGGTAGATGGGTAAAAATTAAAAGCAGACAATCAGCCGTGATTTGGAGTGCCATAAGGCGGCGCGCAATTGGCCCAGCGTCGTCCGGGATCCAATAGGCAGTCGTTGTAAATAAGATTTTGTTCTTAACTGACTTGCCTAGTTAAATAAAGGTTAAATAAAATAAAAAAATATATAATTATCAGCAGAGGTTCCAACAAACTGAATGCACCATATAGTGCACGTCGGTCTGGAGCTCCTCCCATTAGTTCTCTTATATACTGCTTACACAGACAAGTTATATTTGCACGATTTGCTTTATTCATTATTCATAATTAATTCCTCATTCATGTTTGGTTCCTGCATGTGACCAACCAATACCTCATGAGGCTTCTCTCCAAGCTGAGACCTTGAAACTGAGATACCCCTTTTGGTTCCCAGAACAATGTTCTGGGCGTACTGCCAATTGGTCTGAGGAGGAGGTCAGTCACCTGCACGAACCAAGATAGAGTGAGAGGAGATGCTGTGTACAATTCAATGCTATCTCTTCAGACAACAAAATTTTCCCTAAAATTGGCAAAGGAGAAATGCTCACTAAGAGGAATTTTTGAGACATTCTTTGAGAAATAAGCTTTTTCTGTGTCTGGAACATTTCTGGGATATTTTATTTAATCTCATGAAACATGGGACCAACACTTTACATGTTGCATTTATAGTTTGGTTCAATGTTGTTTCTTATTGTAAATGTCATTTTATCAGTTATCATAATCCTTAAGAGTCTATTGACAAACCCGTGAGTCAATTTAATCAACATAATGGCACATAATAATGGCCGGAATGGAGCAAATGGAATGGCATCAAACGCCTGGAAACTATGTGTTTGATGTATTTGATGCCATTCCACCCATTCCACTCCAGTCATTACCATGAGCCAGTTCTCCCCAATGAAGGTGCCACCATCCTATGCTCTATGGAAAGATGACTCTCACGAACATAATGGTGTTCTCTGTTTTGCCCTATGACCTACAAATGTCACAGGACTTGTCTGAAGGTAACCCGGTACTGGTTAAACATTTTTATGGAAGTATGGAGGTAGTTTTGTGCCCCAAAAGACAAAAGTATTTCCTGAGATTTCTTAAATCTAGATATATATATATATATAGCACAGACACATCAACCTCATTCCTAATGATTACATATTTGATCAAATATCTTTTTTATATTTTCTTGGGATACCTACAGGGGTCATAAAAATCAAATAGCTAAATGATCCATGGTATGACCATCTTAAAACATATCCGTATGTTAGCTTACCCAAAATGTTTCTAACCTTGTGTCCTCAGTTAGACTGATTGCCAAGGGTGGAGACATAACGGATATCTCTCCTCCCTGGTCAGCTGTCAGCCATTGTTTGTTTCTGAATAAATATTTTTGTTTTCATGCGATCAAATTATGTTGCATACTTATTTCTTACTGTTCATGATGATCTTTGATATTTTGAAAACGATGTGTAAGTCATTGTTATTTTACTTCTTGGTCAATTCTGTTCCCAAAGGCTGGTCTTTGTGCCTGAATAGATCAAATGAGACATTAATGGTGCGTGCAATATGTATGTCCTCATCTAGTTTTAACTATCTATTTTCTTACATTTCTGTAATATCCTATTTGTTCTAAAATGCATGCAAGTATCTGTGCCACTAAATACATTTTTTAAATATTGTTTAAAAACATTTACTTAAATGTTTAACAAATAAATAGTGCAATATGAAAACATGCAAACTGAATCACGTGAAATGTATGTGTCACGATGTGGGGTGAGGGAACGAGACTCAGAGCGAGAGGTGAGGTTAAACATATTTATTAAACTAACAATTATCAACAAAACAAGAAATGTACTGCACCGTGACGTCGGCTTTGATTAGCGAGACAATTACAAACAATGATCCACACGCAGGTGGCTGTGCTGTGCACATAAATAGAATCCCCAATTAGAGACAACTCACGACAGCTGTCTCTAATTGGGGATCACCAATAACCCAACCCTGGGTGTAAGGACCAGACCGTGGTCATCCCACTCCCCGTAGAGGGAGTCAGGGACCTGGCCTCGGTCAGACCCTTACAGTACCCCCCTCCTAAGGCGCGGGCTCCTGACCGCGATGTTTCCCCCACCCAAAAAAAGTATACACAAAACCAGGGGGGAATGGGCGGAGAACTGCGGCGGTTGTTGGTGGGGGCTCCGGATCCGGCGTCGGGCGTGACGCTGGCAATGGGGGCAGCTCCCTCTCTACCTCCCAGTGGCACGCCCGGTCCTGTCCGGACCCCGGCGTGATGGGTCCCTCTCCAGTACTCCCCTGACTCACCACGTCCAGTCCGGACCCTGGTGTGGGGACCTCTACCTCTGGAGATGGGCAGACCACCGGTCCCGGACTGGGCCCCGGTGGAGCGAACTGCTCCGGCACTGGAATGGAGCCGATGATCGGACCCAGATTGGGTTCCGGTGGAGCGGGCTGCTCTGTCATTGGAGTGGGGCAGACGACCGGCCCCGGACTGGGCACCGGTGGAGCGGACTGCTCTGACATTGTAGTGAAGCAGACGACTGGCCCCGGACTGGGCACGGGTGGAGCGGGCTGCTCTGACACTGGAGTGAAGCAGAAGACCGGCCTCGGACTGGGCACCGGTGGAGCGGACTGCTCTGACACTGGAGTGAAGCAGATGACCGGCCCCGGACTGGGCACCGGTGGAGCGGACTGCTCTGACACTGGAGTGAAGCAGACGACCTTCGCTGGAGGCTCCGGGCTGCGGACCTTCGCTGGAGGCTCCGGGCTGCGGACCTTCGCTGGAGGCTCCGGGCTGCGGACCTTCGCTGGAGGCTCCGGGCTGCGGACCTTCCCTGGAGGCTCCGGGCTGCGGAACTTCGCTGGAGGCTCCGGGCTGCGGACCTTCGCTGGAGGCTCCGGGCTGCGGACCTTCGCTGGAGGCTCCGGGCTGCGGACCTTCGCTGGAGGCTCCGGGCTGCGGACCTTCGCTGGAGGCTCCGTGCTGCGGACCTTCGCTGGAGGCTCCGGGCTGCGGACCTTCGCTGGAGGCTCCGGGCTGCGGACCTTCGCTGGAGGCTCCGGGCTGCGGACCTTCGCTGGAGGCTCCGGGCTGCGGACCTTCGCTGGAGGCTCCGGGCTGCGGACCTTCGCTGGAGGCTCCGGGCTGCGGACCTTCCCTGGAGGCTCCGGGCTGCGGAACTTCGCTGGAGGCTCCGGGCTGCGGACCTTCGCTGGAGGCTCCGGGCTGGGGACCTTCGCTGGAGGCTCCGGGCTGCGGACCTTCGCTGGAGGCTCCGGGCTGCGGACCTTCCCTGGAGGCTCCGGGCTGCTGACCTTCGCTGTAGGCTCAGGGTTGCTGACCTTCACTGGAGGCTCAGGGTTGCTGACCTTCGCTGTAGGCTCAGGGTTGCTGACCTTCGCTGTAGGCTCAGGATTGCTGACCTTCGCTGGAGGTTCTGGGCTGTGGAGGCGCACCAGTGGTCTGGTACGTGAAGCTGGCACTGGAGATGTCGGGCTAATCCCACCTACTGGACTTCTGGTGCGAGGAGCAGGCACGTGCTGTACCTGACTGTGGGGGTGAACCGGTGGTCTGGGGTGAGGAGCAGGCACGGGAGATGTAGGGCTGGCTCCTCGACCGGGAGAGGAAGAGAGTTCCGAAGCCCGATCGGCTGCCTTGCCCAGCCAGGGCAGTAGTGCAGTAAAACGCATTAGCTGTTCAATTGTCCATACCACTGGTCCCGGACTGGACTCCGGCCTGACGAGGAGCTCCGGCCCCTCCTCCCTCTTTTCCTCTGGAGAGAGGTTAGAAAAACGCTTCCGCCAGATCTCCGATCTGGCCTCGAAACTCCCCGCCTCCTTGATCTCCCGTATGTAAGGGTTGGTCTCGGTCTCAGGAGGAAGTGCCACCCAGGCTCTCCACCACTTCGTCTGTTCCTCCGACGTCCGATCGTTGAAACCCTCTGGCGTCTTCCGGTTATCGGCCGTCGGAGGCGGAAGTGGTGGGAGTTGATTTTCCTCCCTGGGGTGGCTGACCGACGGTGGTACTCGTGGAGATGGTATTGGGGTCCCTGGACTGGAAACACGCGCTGATCCTCCGGTGCGGGAAGCTGTTGCTGGACGTAACGGGCTGAGGAGGCACGTTGGTTGGGCAGGCCGGGGGCGCGCTGAAGATCTGGTACTGGGGCCGGAGACCGAACGCATCTTCTTGTCGTCCTCCTCGGCCCACCCGAAATACCTCCTCAGCCGCTTCTCCTCCTCCGCGTCCCTCGCGTCCCAAGGACCCCACAACCCCCCCCCACTGTTAATATGGGGAACCTTCAGGGCTGTCCACGGTCGGTCCTTCCTCTCCTCTAACTCCGTTGTTACGGGCTCTGTCCCAAGCCCCCAGCTGGTCCAGTTACAAGCTCATCTTCTCCTGCCGGAGTCGATGAGCCCCAGATGCTCCCCACCACCAGTGGCTGTGCACCCTCCACCCTCCTCTTGCTGCGGGTTCCCTTGGTGGTGGATCATTCTGTCACGATGTGGGGTGAGGGAACTAGACTCAGAGCGAGAGGTGAGGTTAAACATATTTATTAAACTAATAATTATCAACAAAACAAGAAATGTACTGCACCGTGACGTTGGCTTTGATTAGCGAGACAATTACAAACAATGATCCACACGCAGGTGGCTGTGCTGTGCACATAAATAGAATCCCCAATTAGAGACAACTCACGACAGCTGTCTCTAATTGGGGATCACCAATAACCCAACCCTGGGTGTAAGGACCAGACCGTGGTCATCCCACTCCCCGTAGAGGGAGTCAGGGACCTGGCCTCGGTCAGACCCTTACAGTATGTGAAAAGCTGTACGACATTGCTATACAAACTATCGTTGGTTATAATTCATTTGCAGTGCTTTGTTTATTTACATCCACATACAAGTTACAGTTATTAAATTAAACTGAATCGGGACATGGACTATATTATTTATACATTTTTAATTAAAGGGATTCTCCGGTACTTGTGTATCAAGTACTTGTGTATTAGATAAAACTATACTAAATATATTCACATATTGGGGCTCAGTGGTCTAAGGCACTGCATCTCAGTGCAAGAGGCGTCACTACAATACCTGGTTTGAATCCAGGCTGTGTTACATCTGGCAGAGATTGGGAGTCCCATAGGGCGGCGCACAATTGGCTCAGCGTCGTCCAGGTTTGGCCGGGATAGACCGTCATTGTCAATAACAATTTGTTCTTAACTAACTTGCCTAGTTAAATAAAGGTTCAATTAAATAATTTAAATAATAATAATATCACCAAATTAAAACTCATCGTTTTGCAATGAAGGTCTACAGTAGCCTCAACAGCACTTTCTGGGGTAGCACCATGGTCTAGCTGGAGGACAGATAGTTTCCATCCTCCTCTGGGTACATTGACTTCAATACAAAACCTATGAAGCTCATGGTTCTCACCCCCTTCCATAGACATACACAGTAATTATGATGACTTCCGGAGGACGTCCTCCAACCTATCAGAGCTCTTGCAGTATGAACTGACATGTTGTCCACCCAATCAAGGGAACAGAGAATTAATCTAGTACTGAAAGCACAAGCTTCAGCTAGCTAGCACTGCAGTGCATAACATGTGGTGAGTAGTTGACTCAAAGGGAGAAAAGGACAATAGTTGAACAGTTTTGAAAAAACGTATTTCTAAAAACATCAAGGAGAAGCAGTAGCAATAGAGGGAGATAGTTATATTTCATTGTATTTTTTTCACTTTCACTTGCTTTGCTAGCTAATGTAGCTAGCTAATTTAGCCTACTCACGTCCTAGCTTAGTTCTAGTAGCTATGTCGATAGCTAATATGGTGTAGGCCGTTATGGTTTGAAGGTTTGGCTTGGAAAGATTTTATCGCTTGGTCACAGACAGCTGAAGTCCACAAGAGAAGGGAAAAGGTGAGGAGGCAGGAATGGCTGAAGAATTGCAACATTTACCTTAACTCCTCAAATAGCACTGCTGGTTGATTTCAAAAGTCATAGTCAATCAATCAATAATATAACAATACTCTAAGCAAAAAATGTGTATCTTTAATTTATAATCTGTAGAAACTATGAGAATAGAAGGATCAGAACATTTGTGAAACATCACAGCACAGTTGAAAAATAAATGGCAAATCGCAATCAAAACTGAATGTTAAATGGGAGGGGTTGAGGGTAGATGGGAGGGGTTGAGGATAGATGGGAGGGGTTGAGGGTAGATGGGAGGGGTTGATGGTGATGGGAGGGGTTGAGGGTAGATGGGAGGGGTTGATGGTAGATGGGAGGGGTTGAGGGTAGATGGGAGGGGTTGAGGGTAGATGGGAGGGGTTGAGGATAGATGGGAGGGGTTGATTGTAGATGGGAGGGGTTGAGGGTAGATGGGAGGGGTTGAGGGTAGATGGGAGGGGTTGATGGTAGATGGGAGGGGTTGAGGATAGATGGGAGGGGTTGAGGATTGATGGGAGGGGTTGAGGGTAGATGGGAGGGGTAGATGGTAGATGGGAGGGGTTGAGGGTAGATGGGAGGGGTTGAGGGTAGATGGGAGGGGTAGATGGTAGATGGGAGGGGTTGAGGGTATATGGGAGGGGTTGATGGTAGATGGGAGGGGTTGAGGGTAGATGGTAGGGGTTGATGGTTGCTGAAGAATGGGATTAAAAACAAACAAAATATAACTATTGTAAAATATACTGTGTCTGTAAAATATATATAGTATGTATAAGCTAGAAGTAGAAGCCTAAGAGTTGTTGTCCATTAGTTACTCCAATTAGGGGAGGGGTGGTAGGGTTAGGGGAAAATAATAAAGTACAATATATTTACAAAACAATATATGGGGGACTGGAAATGATGCAGGCAATTACATTGATGGAAGCCACAATCTATCTGATCTACCCCCTAAAAAAAATACTCCTGGACAACAGTTGTGGCTCCAATGACTTGAACAGAACTAAAGGGTGGTGTTTCCTTTCACTCGTTCTGGAAGATTGTTCCTCTGATTGGTCGATGGTCCCCAGTGGGGTGATGAGAGCAGCGTAGTAGACAATGATTTGAAGAGAGTAATAGAAACCAATCCTTTTATACACCTTTTATACACTCTGGTTAAAAGGGGCGTTCCGTCATGCTGACACGATCTCTGAGCTCACTCGGGGCGTGTCTACTTCCTGTGCAAAGTGTTATCAAAAACGATTATCTCATTAGAAAACTACAATCACATTCCTATCTTAACAAATATACCTTCATCACTTTTCATATTATATTTCCTACGCATCTGATGAAACATGATTCTTGTAATGGCCATACTTTCCAAGTTACAGTATTTCCTCCATAACGTTTTTAATGACATCACAAAATAATCAACCATATGACATTAGTTTTACATAAACCTCCTCTGACCATTCCCCACCTCCTTCTGTTAGAAATATTGTTCCGTTATTCACCTTTTGGACATTAGAGTTTTGGGCGGGAAAAAGTCTCTGGAGACAAAGGACATTCCTTTAGCCAATACTCCTGTGGGCTTGGGTAAAGCCTGCAATCTCTCCGCCATTCCCGCGGAGTATCAGGACCTCCGGGAGGTTTTCAACAAGGCCCACGCCACATCTCTTCCTCCGCATCGACCCAATGACTGCGCCATTGACCTCCTGCCTGGCACTACACCGCCTTCGGGGACGGCTTAATTCCCTGTCTGGTTCAGAGACCAAGACCATGAGGACTCTGCGGGCAGGGATCATTCGTTCTTCTTTCTCCCATGCCTGCACAGGGTTCTTCTTTGCGTCCGTGTATCGACTATTGGGGCCTTAATGACATCACGGTAAAGAACCATTAGCTGCTACCACTCCTCTCCTCGGCCTTCGAGCCTCTCCAGGGGGAAACTGTATTCTCGAAGTTGGCCCTTTGGAACGCCTACCATCTGCTTCGGATACGGGAAGGAGACGAATGGAAGACAGCCTTTAACTCAGCTAGCGGGCACTACGAGTATCTGGTTATGCCATTCGGACTGATCAACGCTCCTGCAGTGTTCCAGACTCTGGTCAATGATGTGCTCCGTGACGACATCCTTGTCTTTTCCTGTTTGGTTCAGGAGCATTTGGTTCAGTGCCTCCTGGAGAACCAGTTGTTTGTCAAGGCGGAGAAGTGTGAATTTCATCGCTCCACTATCTCCTTTCTGGGATACATCATCGCTCCCGGGAACATTCAGATGGATCCGGTGAGAGCAGTGAGAGCGGTGGTGGAGTGGCCCCAACCCACATCCAGAGTTTGGAAACCAGCCTGTTCAACCTCTCTTTTGTATCGTCTGAGATCCCTAGAGATTGGAAAGCTGCCGCGGTCATCCCCCTCTTCAAAGGGGGAGACACTCTAGACCCAAACTGTTATAGACCTATATCCATCCTGCCCTGCCTTTCTAAAGTCTTCGAAAGCCAAGTTAATAAACAGATCACTGACTACTTCGAATCCCACCGTACCTTCTCTGCTATGCAATCTGGTTTCCGAGCTGGTCATGGGTGCACCTCAGCTACGCTCAAGGTACTTAACGATATCATAACCGCCATCGATAGAAGACCGTACTGTGCAGCCGTCTTCATCGACCTGGCCAAGGCTTTCGACTCTGTCAATCACCGCATTCTTATTGGCAGACTCAACAGCCTTGGTTTCTCAAGTGACTGCCTTGCCTGGTTCTCCAACTACTTCTCAGACAGAGTTCAGTGTGTAAAATCGGAGGGCCTGCTGTCCGGTCCCCTGGCAGTCTCTATGGGGGTGCCACAGGGTTCAACTCTTGGGCCAACCCTATTCTCTATATACATCAACGATGTCGCTCTCGCTGCTGGTGATTCTCTGATCCATCTCAACGCAGACGACACCATTCTGTATACATCTGGCCCCTCTTTGGACACTGTGTTAACTAACCTTCAAACAAGCTTCAATGCCATACAACACTCCTTCCGTGGCCTCCAACTGCTCTTAAATGCTAGTAAAACTAAATGCATGCTTTTCAATCGATCGCTGCCCGCACCCGCCCACCGGACTATCATCTCTACTCTCGACGGGTCTGACTTGGACACCTACAAATACCTAGGTTAGACTGTAAACCCAACTTCCAGACTCACATTAACCATCTCCAATCCAAAATTAAATCTAGAATCGGCTTCCTATTTTGCAACAAAGCCTCCTTCACTCATGCTGCCAAACATGCCCTTGTAAAACTTACCATCCTACCCATCCTTGACTTCGGCGATGTCATTTACAAAATAGCCTCCAACACTCTACTCAGCAAATTAGATGTAGTCTATCACAGTGCCATCCGTTTTGTTACCAAAGCCCCATATACTGCCCACCACTGCGACCTGTATTCTCTCGTTGGCTGGCGCTCTACATATTCGTCGCCAAACCCACTGGCTCCAGGTCATCTATAAGTCTTTATTAGGTAAATCCCCGCCTTATCTCAGCTCACTGGTCGCCATAGCATCACCCACCCGTAGCATGCGCTCCAGCAGGTATATTTCACTGGCCACCACCAAAGCCAACACCTCCTTTGGCCGCCATCCTTCCAGTTCTCTGCTGCCAATGACTGGAACGAATTGCAAAAATCCTTGAAGCTAGAGGTTCCTATCTCCCTCACTAACTTTAAGCATCAGCTGTTTAAGCTGCACCTGTATATAGTCCTTCTGTAAATATCCCACGCTACTACCTCATCCCCATATTTATTTTATTACTTTCGCTCATTTGCACTCCAGTATCTCTATTTGCACATCATAATTTGCACATCCATCATTCCAGTGTTAATGCTAATATGTAATTTATTTCGCCACTATGGCCTATTTATTGTCCTACCTTCCCTAACCTTACTGCATTTTGCACTACATTTGCACACTCTGTATATAGATTTTCTATTGTGTTATTGACTGTACATTTGTTTACTCTGTGTTGTTTTTTGTCGCACTGTTTTGCTTTGTCTTGGCCAGGTCGCAGTTGTAAATGAGAACTCGTTCTCAACTGACCTACCTGGTTAAATAAAGGTGAAATATAAAATACAAAATAAACCAAGGTTTTGTTCACGTGGTCCCCAGCTGCTGACCGGGCATTTTCGGATCTCAAGCATCGGTTCACTACTGCCGCCATATTAATCCATCCAGAACCATCCTGTTAGTTCGTGGTGGAGGTCGACGCCCCGGACGTTGGAGTGAGGGCCGTCCTGTCCCAGCGTTCTGCCCAGGACCAAAAGCTGCATCCCTGCGCTTTACTTTCCCATTGTCTTAATCCCGTGGAGAGAAACTATGATGTTGGTAAGCGGGAACTTCTTGCGGTCATGATGGCGCTGGAGGAATGGAGACACTGGCTAGAAGGGGCGGAACATCCATTCCTAGTGTGGACTGATCATAAGAATCTGGAATATCTCTGCACCGCCAAGCGCCTCAACTCAAGGCAGGCTTGTTGGGCTCTGTTGTTCACTCGTTTCAATTTCACCATCTCCTACCGCCCTGGGACCAAGAATGTGAAGCCTGATGTACTCTCTCGCTTGCATAGCTCCGCAGCTACACCTTCTGGCCCATAGACCATCCTCCCTACCGCCTGTCTGCATCTGGGTCTCATCCTGAGTCATGATAGTATGGAGATATGGTGGAAATACTAAAAGGGCACTTTTCACCAAAACCCAAGTTATTGCTGAAAAGTTAAGGTGCAACAGAAGAAATCAGGAATAGGGAGAATCAGTGACAATGTTTGGTGTTGCATTAAATAAATGATCAAATAACTGTGAGTTTAAAGATGTTCTAAATGACACCATTAGAGACAGACTAGTATGTGGGATACGGAGTGAAGTTACACAATCTGACCTTGACAAGTGCCATTGAAGTCAGTGTGTGCATGGAACTAGCTGCTAAAGAAGCTCAGCAGTTGGGTTCATCAGGACGAGTGCACAGTGTTGAAACTGAAAATCAGAGACAGGGAAATCAAGGCATTTGCATGCTGGTATAAGGATATGGATTGCCGAACCCATTGAACAAGCTTGCAAAAACAAAAAGAGCTTAGAGAAAACATCAAAGACTGAAATCAAGAAAGAGACATTCCAACGAAAGAAAAAGAGACATATTCATGGTGTATTCATTGGCTCATCATATGAGGAAATCATATGAGGAAATCAAACTGAATATACTGACTGTTGCTGCGGGGCTCCATGGCTACTATGTCTCTCCCTTGCTAGGGGAGCAGCCGGTGTGTATGGAGATTGACACAGTGGCAGCTGTATCTCGTGTCAGATACAGAAATACACAAACACCTTTCAGACAGCACACATCGTGAAAGGCATCATCAAGGTAACAGTTCAGCAAACTGAACAGCTGCCACTCTACGCCGTGAAAGAAGAAGTCTATCCATCACTACAGGGACGTTCGAGGTTGGAGAAAATCACACTGGACACATGGAGACACAGGCATACCCACCATCTTAAGAAACATGGAGAAGTCTTTAATGGAGAGCTGAGTAGCATGAAATACATTACAGTGAAGCTTAGCATTAAGCCAGACAGCAAACCAAAGTTTCAGAAAGCACAACGCATACCTTATGCTATCAGACCAAAAGTCAAGGGTGACAGGTGCGCTTCAGTCAAGAACAAAGTACTGGAGCCAGTCAGTGAGAGTGAATGGGCAACACCCATTGAACCAGAAGGGTGGTGGAAGTCACAGTTAACCCTGTATTGTCCACTAAGCAGTATCCGCTTCCACAGATTGACAACCTTTTTGTGGGCTTATCTGGGGGTCAGCAAAATAGACCTCTGCCAAGCCTACTTGCAGATGGACGCTGCTTCAGGTACTGCCGCCTACCGTTCGGAAACACAAGTGCACTAGTGCTGTTCGAGGGTGATGGACCAGATCTTGAGTGGATCACTTGCTGCAAGCAGAATGCAAGGGTGGGTCAATGTAGATAGTCCGGGTGGCCATTTGATTAATTGTTCAGCAGTCTTATGACTTGGGGGTAGAAGCTGTTAAGGAGCCTTTTGGACCTAGACATGGCGCTCCGGTACCGCTTGCCATGCAATAGCAGAGAGAACAGTCTATGACTTTGGTGACAGTAGTCATAGACTATATTTAAAAAAGTATTTAAAAAAAATGTTGGGCCTTCCTCTGACACTGCCTTCTACTGACACCGCCTAGATGGCAGGAAGCTTGGCCCCAGTGATGTACTGGGCCTTACTCACTACCCTTTGTAGTGCCTTACGTTCGGATGCCGAGCAATTGCCATACCAGGCGGGGATGGAACCTGTCAGGATGCTCTCGATGGTGCATCTGGATACATTTTTGAGGATCTGGGGAGCTATGCCAAATCTTTTCAGTCTCCTGAGGGGGAAAAGGTATTGTCGTGCCCTCTTTACGACTGTCTTGGTGTGTTTGGACCATGATAGATTGTTGGTGATGTGGACACCAAGGAACTTGAAACTCTCGATCCTCTCCACTACAGCCCCATTGATGTTAATGGGAGCTTTTCCTGTAGTCCACGATTAGCTCTTTTGTCTTGCTCACATTGTGGGAGAGGTTGTTGTCCTGTCACCGCACTACCAGGTCTCTGACTAACTCCCTATAGGCTGTCTCATCATTGTCGGTGATAAGGCCTACCACTCTTGTGTCATCAGCAAACTTAATGATGGTGTTGGAGTCGTGCTTGGCCACTCAGTCGTGGATGAACAGGGAGTACAGGAGGGGACTAAGCACACACCCCTGAGGGGCCCCCGTGTTGAGGATCAGCATGGCAGATGTGTTGTTGCCTACACTTACCACATGGGGTCGGCCCGTTAGGAACTCCAGGATCCAGTTGCAGAGGGAGGTGTTTAGTCCCAGGGTCCTTAGCTTAGTGATGAGCTTTGTGGGCACTATTGTGTTGAACGCTGGGCTGTAGTCTACGAACAGCATTGTCACATAGGTGTTCCTTTTGTCCAGGTGGGAAAGGGCAGTGTGGAGTGCGATTGAGATTCCATCATCTGTGGATCTGTTGGGGCAGTAGTTGGAGTGGGTCCAGAGTTTCCGGGATGATGGTGTTGACGTGATCCACAACCATCCTCTCAAAGCACTTCATGGATACCGACGTGAGTGCTACAGGGCGGTAGTCATTTAAGGTACCTTCGCTTTCTTGGGCACAGGAACTATGGTGGTCTGTTTGAAACATGTACAGTGGGGAGAACAAGTATTTGATACACTGCCGATTTTGCAGGTTTTCCTACTTACAAAGCATGTAGAGGTCTGTAATTTTTATCATAGGTACACTTCAACTGTGAGAGACGGAATCTAAAACAAAAATCCAGAAAGTCACATTGTATGATTTTTTAATAATTAATTAGCATTTTATTGCATGACATAAGTATTTGATCACCTACCAACCAGTAATAATTCCGGCTCTCACAGACCTGTTAGTTTTTCTTTAAGGAGCCCTCCTGTTCTCCACTCATTACCTGTATTAACTGCACCTGTTTGAACTCGTTAACTGTATAAAAGACACCTGTCCACACACTCAATCAAACAGACTCCAACCTCTCCACAATGGCCAAGACCAGAGAGCTGTGTAAGGACATCAGGGATAAAACTGTAGACCTGCACAAGGCTGGGATGGGCTACAGGACAATAGGCAAGCAGCTTGGTGAGAAGGCAACAACTGTTGGCGCAATTATTAGAAAATGGAAGAAGTTCAAGATGACGGTCAATCTCCCTCGGTCTGGGGCACCATGCAAGATCTCACCTCGTGGGGCATCAATGATCATGAGGAAGGTGAGGGATCAGGCCAGAACTACACGGCAGGACCTGGTCAATGACCTGAAGAGAGCTGGGACCACAGTCTCAAAGAAAACCATTAGTAACACACTACGCCGTCATGGATTAAAATCCTGCAGCGCACACAAGGTCCCCCTGCTCAAGCCAGTGCATGTCCAGGCCCGTCTGAAGTTTGCCAATGACCATCTGGATGATCCAGAGGAGGAATGGGAGAAGGTCATGTGGTCTGATGAGACAAAAATAGAGCTTTTTGGTCTAAACTCCACTCGCCGTGTTTGGAGGAAGAAGAAGGATGAGTACAACCCCAAGAACACCATCCCAACCGTGAAGCATGGAGGTGGAAACATCATTCTTTAGGGATGCTTTTCTGCAAAGGGGACAGGACGACTGCACCTTATTGAGGGGAGGATGGATGGGGCCATGTATCGCGAGATCTTGGCCAACAACCTCCTTCCCTCAGTAAGAGCATTGAAGATGGGTCGTGGCTGGGTCTTCCAGCATGACAACGACCCGAAACACACAGCCAGGGCAACTAAGGAGTGGCTCCGTAAGAAGCATCTCAAGGTCCTGGAGTGGCCTAGCCAGTCTCCAGACCTGAACCCAATAGAAAATCTTTGGAGGGAGCTGAAAGTCTGTATTGCCCAGCGACAGCCCCGAAACCTGAAGGATCTGTATGGAGGAGTGGGCCAAAATCCCTGCTGCAGTGTGTGCAAACCTTGTCAAGAACTACAGGAAACGTATGATCTCTGTAATTGCAAACGAAGGTTTCTGAACCAAATATTAAGTTCTGCTTTTCTGATGTATCAAATACTTATGTCATGCAATAAAATGCAAATTAATTACTTAAAAATCATACAACGTGATTTTCTGAATTTTTGTTTTAGATTCCGTCACTCACAGTTGAAGAGTACCTATGATAAAAATGACAAACTTCTACATGCTTTGTAAGTGGGAAAACCTGCAAAATCAGCAGTGTATCAAATACTTGTTCTCCCCACTGTAGGTATTACAGACTCGGTCAGGGAGAGATGTCAGTGAAGACACTTGCCAGCTGGCCTGCGCATGCTCTGAGTACACGTCCTGGTAATCCGTCTGGCCCTGCGGCCTTGTGAATGTTGACCTGTTTAAAGGTCTTGCTCACCTCGGCTACGAAGAGCGTGATCACATAGTCGTCCTGAACAGCTTGTGCTCTCATGCATGCTTCAGTGTTGCTTCACCCGAAGCGAGTACCTTAAGTCAGAACTACACTGCAACGCAGATGGACATTCGAGGTTACCACTACTTGTGGTAAGCCAGAGTCACACCAAGTGGACATCTTCTACTTCAGACAAGTGGAAAACGCACCAGTCACTTCAACACAAGTACGGAGAAACAACAGAAACGGCCTGATGTTTCATCATCAAAGAGGTGCAGGAAACCCAACCCTTCCATGAGATTTGAGATGTCAGTACAGTCCGGTTGTCTGCTGTTGGCTAGGAGAGTTATAATTCCGCCTTCGCTGAGAAAACCAGTGTTGTAACAGCTACACTCAGGTCATTGTGGAATGGTTCACATGAAGGAAATTGCACAAAGCTACTTCTGGTGGTCTGGATTGGTTGGAAGCATTTAGGAGAAAGTGAAAACATGTTCTTCATGTCAGAAGGTTCGCAACATACCTCAACTTGCACCCCTTCACCCATGTGATTTGCTGGAGGAGGCGTGGCAACACATACACATCGACATAGCAGGTCCACTCGAAAACAGATTGTTTCTCGTGGTCATGGATGCTCATAGCAAGTGGCCAGAGGTTGCCATCATGAGGTCTAATAGTGCTGAAAAGACCATTGGGAAGCTTGGAGAAGTGTTTAGTCTGTTCGGATCTGCCAATCGAAATCATAAGCGACAACTGGCCACAGCTAGAGGCCCAAGAAATGGCTACATTCCTACAGGTGAATGGCGTACAACACATCAGGTCTGCACTGCATCAATCATGCCTTAAAAGCATCTCAGGGTCAAGGGACACTGCACTAACACTAGAACAGCTTCCTGCTATCCTACAGGATCATGCCACCACTGGGCAAAAAGGGTCAAAATCATGGGATATCTTTATATTTACGGATATCTGACATTATATTAGATATATGGAGTAGACATGCTTCAGATACGCATGTCCTTAATTTCATATACGGAGCTAGGATATTGGATATGCATCCAATCTGAACCTCAGAAATCTCCCTGATACCATATGAGTCCAGGGAGATATCTGGGGTGACATATCAATCAATCCTGTCAAAATGTGCTATGCAGAAACCCAGCCTAACCCCCAAACAGCAAGCAATGCAGATGTAGAAGCACTGTGGCTAGAAAGGCAGAAACCTAGAGAGGAACCAGGCCCTGAGGGTTGGCCAGTCACCTTCTAGCTGTGCCGGGTGGAGATTATAACAATACACAGCCATATTTTTCTCCAAGATGTTCAAACGTTCATAGATGACCAGCAGGATCAAATAATAATCACAGTGGTTGTAGAGGTTGCAACAGGTAAGTACGTCAGGAGTCAATGTTACTTAGCTTTTCATAGCCGGGCAATTATATATTGAAATAGCAGGTGCGGTAGAGAGAGAGAGTTGAAAACAGCAGGTCTGAGACAAGGTAGCACGTCCGATGAACAGGTCAGGGTTCCATAGGCAGAAGAGTTGAAACTGGTGCAGCAGCACGACCAGGTGGACTGGGGACAGCAAGAAGTCATCAGGCCAGGTAGTCCTGAAGCATGGTCCTAGGGCTCAGGTCCTCTGGGAGGGGAGGGAGAGTGGGAGAGGGAGAGAGAGAGAATTAGAGAGAGCATACTTCAATTCACACAGGACACCGAATAATAACACCAGATATAACAAACTGACCCTAGCCCCCCGGCACATAGACTATTGCAGCATAGATACTGGAGGCTGAGACGGGGGGGTCGGGAGACACTGTAGCCCCATCTGACAATACCCCCGGACAGGGCCAACCAGGCAGGATATAACCCCACCCACTTCTCCAAAGCACAGCCCCAACACCACCAGAGGGATATCAACAGACCACCAACCTACTATCCTTAGACAAGGCTGAGAATAGCCTACGAAGTATGTGAACCCTTTGTAATTACCTGGATTTCTGCATAAATTGGTCATAAAATTTGATCTGATCTTCATCTAAGTCACAACAATAGACTGCCTAAACTAATAACACAGAAACAATTATACATTTTCATGTCTTTATTGAACACACCTAAATATTCACAGTGCAGTATGTGAACCCTTAGATTTAATAACTGGTTGACCCTCCTTAGGCAGCAATAACCTCAACCAAACATTTCTGTAGTTGTGGATCAGACCGGCACAACGGTCAGGAGGAATTTTGGACCATTCCTCTTTACAAAACTGTTTCAATTAGCAATATTCTTAGGATGTCTGGTGTGAACCGCTGTCTTGAGGTCATTCCACAGCATCTCAATTGGGTTGAGGTCAAAACTCTCCAGAAGGCGTATTTTCTTCTGTTGAAGCCATTCTGTTGTTGATTTACTTTTGTGTTTTGGGTCGTTGTCCTGTTGCATCACCCAACTTCTGTTAAGCTTCAATTGGCGGACTGATAGCCTTACATTCTCCTGCAAAATGTCTTGATAAACGTGGGAATTAATTTTTTCCGTCAATGATAGCAAGCTATCCAGGCCGTGAGGCAGCAAAGCAGCCCCAAACCATAACATAATGCTCCCTCCACCATATTTTACAGTTGGGATGTTGGTGTGCTGTGCCTTTTTTTCTCCACACATTGTGTTGTGTGTTCCTTCCAAACAACTCAACTTTAGTTTAATCTGTCCACAGAATATTTTGCCAGTAGCGCTGTGGAACATCCAGGTGCTCTTTTTCAAACTTCAGATGTGCAGCAATGTTTTTTTTGGACAACAGTGGCTTCTTCCGGGGTGTCCTCCCATGAACACCATTTTTGTTTAGTGTTTTAAGTATCTTAGACTCGTCAACAGAGATGTTAGCATGTTCCAGAGATTTCTGTAAGTCTTTAGCTGACACTCTAGGATTCTTCTTAACCTCATTGAGCATTCTGCGCAGTGCTCTTGCAGTCATCTTTGCAGGATGGCCACTCCTAGTGAGAGTAGCAACAGTGCTGAACTTTCTCCATTTACAATTTGTGTTGCCGTGGACTGATGAACATCAAGACTTTTAGAGTACTTTTGTAACCCTTTCCAGCTTTATGCAAGTCAACAATTCTTAATTTTAGGTCTTCTGAGATCTCTTTTGTTCGAGGCATGGTTCACATCAGGCAATGCTTCTTGTGAGTAGCAAACTCACATTTTGTGAGTGTTTTTTATAGGGCAACGCAGCTCTAACCAACATCTCCAATCTCGTCTCATTGATTGGACTCCAGGTTAGCTGACTCCTGACTCCAATTAGCTTTTGGAGAAGTCATTAGCCTAGGGGGTTCACATACTTTTTCCAACCTACACTGTGAATGTTTAAATTATGTATTCAAAATAGACAAGAAAATTACAATAATTTGTGTGTTAGTTAGTTTAAGCACTCTGTGTTTGTCTATTGTTGTGACTTAGATGGAGATCAGATCAAATGTTATGACCAATTTATGCAGAAATCCAGGGTTCACATACTTTTTCTATTTCTATTTCTATTTCTATTGTTGCTTTTTATAACCATTTCCATTGTTTTTATAAATGTTGCACACCCCACACCCCTGCCTGCCCTGTTAGTTATGGACTATGGATGCGATGGGTGCAGATAGATTGGATCATCAGCGGAGGTCCCTCGCAGTCAAGACCCAACGTGGTGGTAGTGTTGGTCTGTGATCCACTCCAAACTGTCAATGCATAAATCATTCATCAAAATTGGGTCAATATTGCAAGAAAATATGACCATTTCACATAACTATACCACAAGGTAGTCACTCTACCTGCTTCATTCATGACGAGAAAACTAACTGGAACAAGCTAACTAGCTAGCCAAGTAATACAAAATACGCCTAAACATTTAAAAATGTTAGCTGGCACTTTGAAGGGAAGGCAATTTCATTATTTGTTAGCTTGCTAGGCTACCAGTTAGCTTTTACTGTTACCCCCCTATCATTCCTAGCTAGCTAGCCCTACTGGCTGCTGTCCAAATTAGATAATGTTCTTGATTCTAGTTACTAAGATAAATAAAACATCTCAAATTAGCTACTGAATTTAATGTTAACTTCTTTGAGGTATATTCTGAACAGCTTCTCACTTTGTTTCTCCAGTTCGACCACACAACTCCACAGCCGAAAATATGTGATTATTGTTGCTAGGCTACCAGTTACAGTGCTTTTAGCTTGTGGTTTTGCGCGCACCTTTATGCAGAGGGAATTTTTAAAAATTATAGCTTGTGTCTGAAAGAATTATATGGATTTTATGGCAAACGACCTGCCCTCCAGGACACCCACAGCACCTGATGTCACAAGAAGGCCAAAAAGATCATCAAGGACATCAACCACCAGAGCCACTGCCTGTTCACCTCATTATCATCCAGAAGGCGACGTCAGTACAGGTGCATCAAAGCTGGGTCCGAGAGACTGAAAAACAGCTTCTATCTCAAGGCCATCAGACTGTTAAATAGCCACCACTAGCACATTAGAGGCTGCTGCCTATAGACATGGACTAGAAATCACTGGCCACTTTAAGAAATGGAACACTAGTCACTTTAATAATGTTTAAATATCTTGCATTACATCTCATATGTATATATACTGTATTCTATGCTATTCTACGGTATCTTAGTCCATGCCGCTCTGACATCACTCGTCCATTTATGTATATATTCTTAATTCCATTCCTTACTTAAATTTGTGTGTATTGGGTATATGTTGTGAAATTGTTAGATATTACTTGTTAGATATTACTGCACTGTCGGAGCTAGAAGCAAAATCATTTCACTACACCCGCAATGACATCTGTATGTGACCAAGAACATTTGATTTGATTTGGATTTCATATTTGTGAAATGATTTAGCATGCGCTGAAAACTCAGAAATGCATCAGAAATGCAGAGAAGCATATCTGGAATCAGTGTAGCTTAATATATTGAATGTGCTGAGAAAAAAGTATTTGTCAATATGAAGAGAGAAAATAGGATGTCACATATCTTAGGATATTGAATGAGTCCATATCCAGCCATAGGAAATGTCCATGTGTGATATTCTGAGTAATCATAATATCATAAAGATTCAGAATTTGTCAGGATATGGTGCAAATCCACAAAACTAAATATGCATTGGAAATGGTCCCTTTTCTTCCAGTGCACATGCAACCATCAAAGCTTATCCTGTTAGCTCCAGTGCATGTCCCCAGGTCGATAGCGCCAGTACCGGTTCCTAGCCCAGTGGCGCCAGTGCCGGTTCATAGCCCGGTCGCTCCAGTGCCGGAGCAGTCCGCTCCACCGGTGCACAGTCCGGGACCGGTTGTCCGCCCGCTCCAGTGCAGGAGCAGTCCGCCACACCTGTGCACAGTCCGGGACCGGTCGTCCGCCCCACTCCAGTGCCGGAGCAGTCCGCTCCACCGGTGCCCAGTCCGGGAAAGGGTTACAGCCCTGCTCCTGAGCCAGATCCCCCGCCTGACCTGGTGCCTTGAAATTCCGCTACCAAAAACCCACATATCTTTAAAATATTTTCTATTTTCTCTCCCTCATGAGGAGGATAATGACAGTTCACAGAATAACAAGTAAAGGTAAACCTATCAATTAGTTATAGTGATATTCATTTTGTCGCTGAATCATTAAGTAATAAAAACTTGAAACTTTGTTACCAAATTGGAACTTCTGCAATTGAATTGGCTACAATGGTAAATCATAGTAGTCACAAACCACGGTTGGGTTCACTAGTTTGGACAGCACAGTACAGAACAGCACAATAGAGTACAGAACAGAACAGTAGAGCACAGTAAAGAAGAGTAGGGTTCAGTACAGTAAACAGTAGAGGACACTAGAGTTGAGTACACTACAATGTCCTTTATTGTACTTTACTGTACTGTACTCTACTGTACTGACTTCTACTGTACTGTAGAATACTCTACTGTACTGGATACTGGATTCTACTGTACTGTAGAATACTGTACTGTACTGTACTGTACTGTACTCTAATGAGCTCTACTGTACTCTACTGTACTCTACTGTACTGTACTCTACTGTACTGACTTCTACTGTACTGAATTCTACTGTACTGTAGAATACTCTACTGTACTGTACTCTACTGTACTTTACTCAACTGCACTGAATTCTACTGTACTGTAGAATACTCTACTGTACTGTACTCTACTGCACTGAATTCTACTGTACTGTAGAATACTCTACTGTACTGTACTCTACTGCACTGAATTCTACTGTACTGTAGAATACTCTACTCTACTCTACTGTACTGAATTCTACTCTACTCTACTCTACTCTAATGAGCTCGACTGTGCTGTACTTTGATGTCCAAACTTGTGAAACATAGTGATTGGTTCAGATGATTGGTTCAGATGATTGGTTCAGATTTGGTCCGGACCAACCAAATTTAGTCTTGTTTGGGGCAGAGCTCATTAAAATAATATCCAGTGTGTAGAATAATACCCAAATATGCAAAGGATACATCACCCTGAAGACAATGACATTAATATCCATAATTATGCATTTCTGTGTAGAATAGATCAGGGACCCATGATGAAATTCTGTTACAGCTGTTACGTTCTGAATAAATAGTAATAACTCAAATGGGCGAATAGAAAAAGCTCAAGCCGAGCTTATTCATCCCATTGGGTCATACAGCTGCAAAGACAGGGTATGATTACACAAGCACATATATTTATAACCTTCTAATAGGAGGGGTCAACTCCTTACACATCTAGACAGCCAATACAATCTCTGTTGCTAGGCAGGAACTTAATTGTCTCCTCTCACTGGTGTAGTCATGGCCCTGCCTGATGCTAGAACCTTTGTGCGTGTGGAAGTGTATGTGTGTGAGATAGGACTGTAGTAGGAGGGTCGTTGGGGTGGGCCCCTCTTGCCCCCCCCCCCCCCTCTCAGAGGTTTCTTATAATTTCATCTGTTGACTTGACCTCTAGCCAAATTCCTAGCCCCCCCCCCCTCAGTTCCGCAGCTGGCCTGGATTATCAGAGACTGTTTCCCTTCGCCTCCCTCAGTGACTTTCCAAAAACATTCCTTATTCACCCTTCATTGACACAGAACATAAACAGTTATCATACATGCAACATAATCAATAAGTTCTTATATAGTGACAGGAATAAGTATATTTCAAGAACCCAACACAGCAATTCCATTATCTGGTGTAAATCCACTTTAATTACTGTAGTTCAAATTACCAAAATAGATTTTTTCAAAGTCAATGTGTCATGCCAAAGCTGACACCATTGTTTCTGCAGACATCATTGAATCTTAATTTGGGGCAGATATTTAACATAGTTTGAAAATGTGGACACAAAAAACTGAGGGAGATTTTACTGAAAATCTGTTACCAAACTTTGCATCTGTACAGTTCTTCTAGTAAATGTGTCTTTGTAAAATAAAGTCCTCCTTGTGCACAAAGCTGTATGGTTTGTTAAACTTTGAATGCAATGTTTTTTGTTTGGCATACATTTTTTAAGTCTCAGCTCAATATCATATAAGATCTCCTAAGCCTTCATTTTCAGCATTTTTCCCAAAACCCCATTCTTTGCCCATTAATTTCCACCATAGGAATGGCCATGATGATCTGGACGAGACTTCCGAATCGAGGCAAAGGTAAGAATATCTGGATTAACTATCTACTGTTAGCTAAATGTTGTAATTTATAAATAGAATACATTTCTTTAAATGGACCATTCTGTGAACTGTATTGTGCAAGTTTGAAATTGACACAATACCTATTAGCGAAGGTATCAGCTAGAGATGATGTGCAGGAGCTTGCAGTGATTTGTAGTTTTGCATGATGTCTACTTTGATTCTAATGAGCAATTTCGAATCTGAGAGTGAATAGAGCCAAATACATTGAAAAGTCACCTTGTCTGAGAGAGATTTACATGGTTATCAAAACGTAATGCCAGGGTAAACCTACACGAAACACAGCCTTTATTTTAAGTGTTTTATAAAATCCCCTATGGGAAAAATTTAAAGTGGAAAAACAATTGGAACTATTTGCCTGTTTTACTGCTAGGTTTTATGGGTATTATGACACCTCCACTGTGGGGCTCTATATGTGGTTTACAAAAACAATCAACAAAACTCTATTAGTTCGCTGTCACATTTCCTGGGTACTCACATCAGAGCTGAGCAAGGAACTTGGTTCAAGGATATTAAACCAGAGGCGGTCGACTGAGGAACGTCTGAAAAAGAATTCCACATGCATTGAAACACTGCGGAATAAAAAATCTTTCAAAATATGCATCATGTGGCATACAAAACGGATGATGTCTGTTGCTCATTCATTCATTGCTCATTACTTCCTGAATTTATTATATGGCAGGATCACGGTTTTGATGCTCTTGAACACGGCCATTGGTTTGACCCAGAGGAAGATAATCGTTTGATGGGAAAGATCTGGGAAGAAAATGGCGTCCGTTGAGAGGACAATAATTAGATGTTCTGTATGTCAGGAGAAGTGCAGTATTATTATTATAAAGAGACGTGTACTTGGAGTACGGAGGAGGAATGGAGGGAAAAAGAGAGGCAGAGGAGGTCGAAGAGAGAAAAAAGGGAGATGGTTTGTTAAAGAAGAAAAGTAGAAAGTGTAAACAGAATGAGCTGAAGACGAGGAGAAATGGAAGAGAATGAGGGTGAAGTATCAGAGGTGGTAGGTGTGGTGAAGTATCAGAGGTGGTAGGTGTGGTGAAGTATCAGAGGTGGTAGGTGTGGTGAAGTATCGGAGGTGGTAGGTGTGGTGAAGTATCAGAGGTGGTAGGTGTGGTGAAGTATCAGAGGTGGTAGGTGTGGTGAAGTATCAGAGGTGGTAGGTGTGGTGAAGTTCTCAGAGCCCAAGGCTTGCACCGAGGGTCAGGATAAAGATGAGTCTGTGACGTAGAAGTGATATTTTTGGAAAAACTGTACCCTTGCGTTTTGGCTGATCCACTTGTGGTTTCAGGGTGGGTGAAAACAGAGTTGGTGCTGTGGAATCAGTGAAGGTAACCAGAAGTGGTCTGGTGATAATTGTTTGTTTCTGCTGGTCAGAGGGAGCAGGCGTGTTAAACCGATGAGGGCAAGCTATGTGAATTGTTTTGCTCTCAACAAAAGGCCACCATTAAAAGGAGTGATTACTGGGGTAGCAGTAAATGTGAAAGCTGACCAACTGAAGGGGAAGTTTACCGGAGTTTGTGGTTCTCCTCGTTTGATGCGACCAGACAGGGTGGCTGAGTGGAGAAACAGAAGAGTCGTTGTCTGTTCTTTTGAGTTTTGATGTTGAGTCTTTGCCCGACAAAGTGATGTTAGGATATATAAGTTATCCCATACGAGATTTTTGCAGAATGCATTACGTTGTTACAGGTGTCAAGCTTATGGGCATGTGGCAGCAGTGTGTAGGAGGGAGGTTGCTAGGTGTGAGACGTGTGCAGAACGACATGAGACAAAGGAATGTGTAGCTTTGGGGAAAGTAGTGGAATGTGTTAATTGTAGGGATGCCCATCAAAATAAAATGTACAGAGTCAATGTGCGGGGTTACAGGTTATTCGAGGTAATTTGTAAAGTGACTATGCATAGATAAAAAACAGTGAGTAGCAGCAGTGTAAAAACAGGGGTTTGGGGATCAGAAATGTCCTGTGTGAGAGAGTCAGGTTGAGGTTTCCAGGGTTAGAGTAGTGCAGAAGTTGTCATATGCTGAGGCAGTGAAGAAAGTAGAGGAAGATGGGTCAAGGGTGAGGATCCTGAGAGGAGTGGTGTGAGAAGTAGATCTGTACCAGAACAGAGGGATAAACCAACCAGTGATATATGCTTCAGTAAGATTGGATTTTTTGCATTTTATAGCAATGGTTATCAACTGTACTGCAGGGATGGAATGTAAGTCGCAGAACATGTAGTTTGTGGTGGCAGCTGCAAAGAGTTACAGGGTTGTTGAGGGGTGGTGTCCTTTCAGGCTATTGGCCTGATCTAGACTAGATATATTTAAATAGTGGAGTAGTGTGTTATTTATTTTTGTGAGTGTAGGGTTACATGGTAGGGTGTTTGTTGATTTTATTTTAATTGTAAAAAATAAAATGTTAAGCAAAGTATACGGAAGTTATAGTCCAGTCTAGTAGCTAGCTACCTACCTATCTAGTAGGTGGCGGTTATGCCATATTTATTGGATGCCAAAACCTCAAGGCAGAAGAAGCTCACATGGCAGGGGCGTGTTTGCCATGTTCACGAGAGCCTGCGAGCTGAGCGCTGCGCAGATTGCCAAGCGTGACCCAAGAAAATCAAGAGATTTGCAGATACTGACGAACAAACCACAGCATACTATGTCTCTGCAATATGTTTTTTTATATTCAAAAAGCTAGTTTTACAAGGCATTCCAAATGTGTTTTACCTAGCTACATAAGTTGTGTCATTACGTAGCCTACCTGCGCAAAACATTTGTATGACGCCCTAAAAAAACGTCATAATTCAAAATGGCAGCCACCGTTGGGAGACTACTAAATACCTCTGTAAGTTAATTAAGAAATATATATTTTATGTTACAAAGTTACCAGTAGTAGTGGGCTGCTTTGAAATGCAAACAGTATAATGGCAATTTATCATTGAATTGTAGCTATATAAATTGGCAATGCGAATTGTAAGAAGAGTTGCAATGAGTCACATCTGAGAGCTTGACGGCAACGTCACTGTGACTGCGTGACTGTCTTCAGGACAAATCCCTCCCGCTCAGAGGTTTAGCAGATAATGCCAAATTAAGTAAACACTCTAAATATACAATCACTTGTTATACTAAGTGTCTAATTCTCTTCAGCGCCAATAATAATAATAGTTGTTATCACGATGTGCAATTTATCTCGCTGTCGCTCTAACGTTAACCCCCTCCCCATAAGTGTTCGTTTTGGCACTCTTTTAAAAAAATATATATATATTTAGTCTAGTCTTAGTCGATTTGACTAATAAAAAATATATATATGTCATTTAAATAATGATTTAGTCTAGTTATTTTCGAAATCGCATACAGTGGGCTCTTTAATTTTTGTCACATTTTCACATCACATTTGTATTGCCTCATTAACCTATAGCAAACATACAGTGCCTTCAGAAAGTATTCGCATCCCTTCACTTTTTCCACATTTTGTTGTGTTACAGCCTCAATTTAAAATGGATTAAATTCAGATGTTTTTGTCACTGGCTTGAACACTCAATGTGAAATTATGTTTAGATTTTTTTCTCCAAATTAATAAAACATGAAAAGCTAAAATGTCTTAAGACAATAAGTGTTCAACCACTTTGTTATGGCAAGTCTTAATAAGTTCAGTGGCGCAGTGGTCTAAGACACTGCATCTCGTCGTCCGAGTTTGGCCGGTGTAGGCCGTCATTGTAAGTAAGAATTTGTTCGTAACTGACTTGCCTAGTTAAATAAATGTTAAATAAAAAATAATAAGTTGCAATAATAGTGTTTCATATGATTTTTGAATGACTACCTAATTTCTCTACCCCACACATACAATTATCTGTAAGCCCCTCAGTGTAGCAGTGAATTTCAAACACATTTAACCACAAAGATCAGGGAGGTTTTCCAATGCCTCACACAAGGAAGAGCACCTACAGTATTGGTAGATGGGTAAACATTTAAAAACTGAACAAAAATATAAAATGCAACAATTTCAAAGATTTTACTGAGTAACAGTTCATATAAGGAAATCAGTCAATTTAAATAAATGTATTAGGCCCTAATCTATGTATTTCACATGACTGGGAATACAGATATGCATCTGTTGGGGCGTGGATCAGAAAACCAGTCAGTATCTGGTGTGACCACCATTTGCCTCATGCAGTGCGTTATCTCCCTCGCATAGAGTCGATTGTGGAATGTTGTCCCACTCCTCTTCAATGGCTGTGCGAAGCTGGTGAATATTGGTGAGAACTGGAACGCGCAGTCGATCCAGAGCATCCCAGGCATGCTCAGTGGGTGACATGTCTGGTGAGTATGCAGGCCATGAAAGAACTGGGACATTTTCAGCTTCCAGGAATTGTGTATATGAGGCTGTGCATTATTAAGCTGAAACATCATGGGATGGCGGTGGTAGGATGGCACGACAATGCCTGACAACGGCCTCAGGATCTTGTTGCGGTATCTCTGTGCATTCAAATTGCCATCAATAAAATGCAATTGTGTTCATTGTCCGTAGCTTATGCCTGCCCATAACATAACCCCACCGCCACCATGGAGCACTCTGTTCAAAACGTTGACATCAGCAAACTGCTCATCTTCACTGTCACTTTCCAATCTTGTTGAGGATGGGTCGTTGTCAGGCTCAAAAAGCCTCAAATTTGCCCGGATGGACACCAACTTTTCAACCCTTGTATTGGTCAGCCTGTTGCGTGCTTTGGTGTGTGTGTGTGTTCCCAAACAAGGATCAGTTTCGCTCTGAGACGGCTGATGTTGGTGGGATTTGGAGGATGATGGAGGCAACAGGGGAAAGAGCCTCAGATCCACAAAGTCTCTTCCACCAGGTGGCTGATGAGATATGTTGGAACGACTGCCATATTGCATCTCCATCCCAAAGCCCTTGCTTAGAAGTGTACTTCGCCAGACTGCCAAGAACCTTGCCCTCATCCAGGCCAAGGTGGCGAGACACGGTAGTGATGACACCATAGGCCTTGTTGATCTCTGCACCAGACAGGATGCTCTTGCCAGCATACTTGGGGTCCAACATATACGCTGCGGCGTGTATGGGCTTCAGGCAGAAGTCTTCACGCTTTTTGATGTATTTCAGAGCTGCAGTTTCTTTCCAACAGTGAAGTGGGCAGGGCAGTACGGATTTCTTCTCTTACATCTGCAAGCAGAGTCTGAACATCAGACAGGATGGCATTGTCTCCCTCAATCTGTGCAATGGCTACTGCTATAGGTTTCAGGAGTTTCAGGCAGTTTACTACTCTCTCCCAAAATACATAATCCAGGATGATCCTCTTGATGGGGCTGTCCATATTGACAGACTGTGATATGGCCATTTCTTGGAGAGACTCCTTCCCCTCCAGGAGACTGTCAAACATGAAGACAACACCACCCCAACGGGTGTTGCTGGGCAGCTTCAATGTGATTCTCTTATTCTTCTCACTTTGCTTGATGAGGTAGATTGCTGCTATAACTTGATGACCCTTCACATACCTAACCTTTTCTTTGGCTCTCTTGTAGAGTGTATCCATTGTTTTCAGTGCCATGATGTCCTTGAGGAGCAGATTCAATGCATGACAGCACAGCCCCAATGGGTGTGATGTGAGGGTAGGACTCCTCCACTTTAGACCAAGCAGCCTTCATGTTCACAGAATTGTCTGTCACCAGTGCAAATACCTTCTGTGGTCCAAGGTCATTGATGACTGCCTTCAGCTCATCTACAATGTAGAGACCGGTGTGTCTGTTGTCCCTTGTGTCTGTGCTCTTGTAGAATACTGGTTGAGGGGTGAAGATGATGTAGTTAATTATTCCTTGCCCACGAACATTTGACCACCCATCAGAGATGATTGCAATACAGTCTGCTTTCTCTATGATTTGCTTGACCTTCACTTGAACTCTGTTGAACTCTGCATCCAGCAAATGAGTAGATAAAGCATGTCTGGTTGGAGGAGTGTATGATGGGCGAAGAACCTTCAGAAATCTCTTCCAATACACATTGCCTGTGAGCATCAGAGGTGAACCAGTTGCATTCACAACTCAAGCAAGACATTCATCTGCATTTCTGACTACGTTGCTCCATTGAGTCAAAATAACTTCTTATTCCAGGAAGACCATGAGCTGTTGCTATCGATAAGGTGTCTGATTCATCATTTTCACATCAAATAGAAGTAGAGGGACTTTTGTCAGAGGTTGCTTGCAGTGAGCGGTGAGGGAACTTTGTGCACTTGGCCAGATGATTCTGCATCTTTGTTGCACATTCTGCATCTTCACATATGATTTGGCACAGCTTTTCCTTCTACATTAGCTGCAGTGAAATGTCTCCACACATCATATAGTGCCTGTGGCATTTTCCTGTAAAGATTAGAAAATAAATGAGTAAAAAAAAAAAATGCAATTCCATGTACAGTTAAGCAGTTAGATTAAACAACTCCTTTGTAAGATAAATGTTTTAAAATGAAACATGTATGGAAACAGGTGAATTAACACTCCTCAGTTAGCAGGCTCAAGCAAGCTAAAACCCACATGGTAGCAAAAACTAACTAGCAGAAATTGTTAACATGTCACAAACGTGGTGAGTGGCAGACCAAGACGCAGCGCTGATGTACTGCGACATTATTTATTCAAATCAACTGGCACAAAATAACAAAGCGAAACACAGGTCGGCTTAAACCGCACTAAACCAAAACAATGATCCACAAGAGACAGGTGAAAAACAATAACTAAATATGGCCCCCAATTAGAGACAATGCAAAGCAGCTGCCCATAGAAAACTAGAGGGAACCAAAGGCTTCCCTATGATCAGAGCCTGACATAAGTTAGAAATTATTTAAACACACTTTGCTGTAGGCTACTATTTACTAGTTAACAAAAAATAATGTATGTCATATAAAATATATTCACCCCACCCAATATTGTAGTCAAAACTTACCAGAAAGCTCAGACAGTATGCAAGAGCTTAAGAATCAGCTGTACATGTGATGAAACAGTGCACAGCACATGTAATGCACTGTGCATGGAGAGGGTTGCAATTCCATTGAATTTGGGATAGTTTAACCAAAATATGCCACAATACCTAGAATTGCCTTATGTGTTTCCCCACAAAAAAGGTTTACTGTTATAAGCTAACTTTTTTGATGAATTTAAGCAAAATTCCCAAAGTTCCAGGGCTTAACTTCCCAACCCTTTGCAACCCAAGTTGTTGCTTACCCTTACCACATGGGAGCAGCCCATCAGGATGCCCAGGATCCAGTTGCAGAGGGAGGTGTTTAGTCTCACGGTCCTTAGCTTAGTGATGAGCATTGTGGGCACTATGGTGTTGAATGCTGAGCTGTAGTCAATGAACAGCATTCTCACATAGGTGTTCCTTTTGTCCAGGTGGGAAAGGGTAGTGTGGAGCGCGTTTGAGATTGCTTCATCTGTGGATCTGTTGGGGCGATATCCGAATTGGAGTGGGTCTAGGGTTTCTGGGATGATGGTGCTGATGTGAGCCATGACCAGCCTTTGAAAGCACTTCATGGCTACCGACCTGAGTGCTATGGGCGGTAGTCATTTAGGCAGGTTAACTTTGCTTTCTTGGGCACAGGGTCTACTTGAAACATGTAGGCAATACACACTCAGGGAGAGGTTGAAAATGTCAGTGAAGACACTTTCCAGTGTGTCTGAGTACACGTTCTGATAATCCGTCTGGCCCCGCGGCCTTGTGAATGTTTACATTTTTTAAGATCTTGCTCACATCAGCTACGGAGAGCGTGATCACACAGTCATCCGGAAAATCTGGTGCTCTCATTCATGATTCAGTGTTGCTTGCCTCGAAGCGAGCTTGCATCACTGGGCAGCTCGCGGCTGGGTTTCCCTTTGTAGTCCGTAATAGTTTGCAAGCCCTGCCACATCCGACGAGCGGCAGAGCCGGTGTAGTAGGATTCAATCTTAGTCCTATATTGACGCTTTGCCTGTTTGATGGTTCGTCTGAGGGCATAGCAGGATTTCTTATGAGCGGCATCTCTAGCCTTGAGCACTGTGCAGATGTTGCCTGTATTCATGGCTTCTGGTTGCGATATGTACGTACGGTCACTGTGGGGACGACGTCGTCGATGCACTTATTGATAAGTCGGTGACTGAGGTAGTATACTCCTCAATGCCAATGGATGAATCCCGGAACATATTCCAGTCCTGTAGCGTAGGTTCCCCGGTCATCTGACCACATCCGTATTGAGCGAGTCTTCCTGTTTAAGTTTTTGCCTGTAAGCGGGAATCAGAAGGATAGAATTATGGTCATATTTGCCAAATGGAGGGTGAGGGAGAGCTTTGTACGCATCTCTATGTGTGGAGTAAAGGTGGTCTAGAGTTTTTTTTAATCTGGTTGCACATGTGACATGCTGGTAGAAATGAGTTAAAACAAATTTTTATTTTGCCTGCATTTAAGTCCCTGGCCACCAGGAGCGCCGCTTTTGGATAAGCATTTTCTTGTTGGCTTATGTTCTTATACAGCTCATTGAGTGCCAGCGTCGATTTGTGGTGTTAAAGAGACGGCTACCTTGGTAGATAGTGTGGTCTACAGGTTATCATGAAGCAATATCTTGAGAATACCTTATTAGACTAGCTGTTATTGACAAATAGGCACACATCCCACCCCTGTTTTATCCTGCCAATGCATGGAAAACCCAGCCAACTATATATTATCCGTGTCGTCGTTCAGCCACAACTCGGTGAACCATAAGATATTACAGTTTTTAAAGTCCCGTTGGTAGGATAGTCTCTAACGGAACTCATCCAGTTTATTCTCCAGTTATTGCACGTTGGCCAATAGAACACATGGTAGAGGCGGGTTACCCACTCGACGACGAATTCTCACAAGGCACCCTGATCAGCGCCCCCTGTATTTTCTAATTTTCTTCATGCGAATGATAGGGATTTGGGCCTTGTCTGGGAGCAACATTATATCCTTTGTGTCAGACTCATTAAAGAGTATCACTCTCCATATTTTCAAGCATAGTAGTGGCTGCATCATGTTATGGGTATGCTTGTAAACGTTAAGGACTGGGGAGTTTTTCAGTATAAAAAATAAATGGAGTTAAGCACAGGCAAAATCCTAGAGGAGAACCTGGTTGTCTGCTTTCCACCAGACACTGGGAGATGAATTCACCTTTAGGCAGGACAATAACATAAAACACGAGTTACAGTTTTGTCTTAAATCTACTTGAAAATCTATTGCAAGACCTGAAAATAGTTAAACAACAACCAATTTGACAGAACGTAAAGAATTTTGAAATGATAATGGATAAATGTTGCACAATACAGGTGTGGAAAGCTCTTTACAGCTGTAATCACTGCCAAAGGTGATTGTAACATGTATTGACTCAGTGGGTTGAATACTTATTTAATCAAGATATCAGTGTTTTATTTTTCATTTAATGTTTTACAAATGTTCAAATTTTTCTGCCACTTTGACATTACGTATTTAATGTATTTTGTGTAGATCATTAACAAAAAATGACAAATTCATTTTAATCCCACTTTGTAACACAACAAAATGTTTAAAAAAAGTCAAGGGGTGTAAACTTTCTAATGGCACTGTAATCACTGACTTCCATGTGCACAAACATACAGTCGTGGCCAAATGTTTTGAGAATGACACAAGTATTGGTCTCCACAAAGTTTGCTGCTTCAATGTTCTTAGATCTTTATGTCAGTAGTTACTATGGTACACTGAAGTATAATTACAAGTATTCCATAAGTGTCAAAGGCTTTCATTGACAATGACGTTTAGTTTATGCAAAGAGTCAATATTTGCAGTGTTGACCCTTCTTTTTCAAGACCTCTGCAATCTGCCCTGGCATGCTGTCAATTAACTTCTGGGCCACATCCTGACTGATGGCAGGCCATTCTTGCATAATCAATGCTTGGAGTTTGTCAGAAGTTGTGGGTTTTTGTTTGTCCACCCGCCTCTTGAGGATCGACCACATGTTCTCAATGGGATTAAGGTCTGGGGAGTTTCCTGGCCATGGACCCAAAATGTTGATGTTTTGTTCCCCGAGCCACTTAGTTATCACTTTTGCCTTATGGCAAGGTGCTCCATCATGCTGGAAAAGGCATTGGTCGTCACCAAACTGTTCTTGGATGGTTGGGAGAAGTTGCTCTTGGAGGATGTGTTGGTACGATTCTTTATTCATGGCTGCAAAATTGTGAGTGAGCCCACACCCTTGGCTGAGAAGCAACCCCACACATGAATGGTCTGAGGATGCTTTACTGTTGGCTTGACACAGGACTGATGGTAGCGCTCACCTTGTCTTCTCCGGACAAGGTGTTTTCCGGATGGCCCAAACAATCGGAAAGGGGATTCATCAGAGAAAATGACTCTACCCCAGTCTTCAGCAGTCCAATGCCTGTACCCTTTGCAGAATATCAGTCTGTCCCTGATGTTTTTCGTGGAGAGAAGTAGCTTCTTTGCTGCCCTTCTTGACATCAGGACATCCTCCAAAAGTATTCGCCTCACTGTACGTGCAGATGCACTCACACCTGCCTGCTGCCATTCCTGAGCAAGCTCTGCACTGGTGGTGCCCCGATCCCGCAGCTGAATCAACTTTAGGAGATGGCGCTTGCTGGACTTTCTTGGGCGCACTGACGCCTTCTTCACAACAATTGAACCTCGCTCCTTGAAGTTCTTGATGATCTGATAAATGGTTGATTTAGGTGAAATCTCACCAGCAGCAATATCCTTGCCTGTGAAGCCCTTTTTGTGCAAAGCAATGATGACGGCACGTGTTTCTGCAGGTAACCATGGTTGACAGAGGAAGAACAATGATTTCAAGCACCACCCTCCTTTTAAAGCTTCCAGTCTGTTATTCTGACTCAATAAGCATGACAGAGTGATCTCCATCCTTGTCCTCGTCAACACTCTCACCTGTGTTAACGAGACAATCACTGACATGATGGCAGCTGGTCCTTTTGTGGCAGGGCTGAAATGCAGTGGACATTTTTTGGGGGAATTAAGTTCATTTTCATGGCAAAGAGGGACTTTGCAATTAATTGCAATTAATCTGATCACTCTCCATGACATTCTGGAGATATGCAAATTTCCATCATCAACACTGAGGCAGCAAACTTTGTGGAGACCAATACTTGTGTCATTCTCTAAACCTTTGGCCATGACTGTACATAGCCTTGTCCTACCAACATAGTTTTCTGCAAAACATCCTGTTCTCTTCCCAACAGCAGAATATGAAAAACCCATACAGTATAACAATTATCTGGCCATATAAATTCCTAATTCAGTCAACATAGATATTACATACAAAACAAACAGACAAACACAAGCACAGAGAGAGAGCACAATCACCAGATCCTTCACTCGGTCACGCCATTGTTATCAACGTTCCACAGACACCACAGCCACATTGATGTCCAAAAGTAGAACGGGGGCTAATGACTTTGAAAGGGAGCTTAATGACTGTTTCGCCCAGTGATGTAGTCAAGTCACTAAACCTTGAGTCCCAAGTCCGAGTCACGAGTCCCTATGGCTGAAGTCCGAGTAACAGTGCTCGAGTCCTGGACCAAGTACTCAAGCCTGTGTCACTGAGTCCACATTAACTCAAAATAAAGTTATTTACCCAGTCAGATGTAGCATAGTGGCAAGAGGAATTGACTCAACAAATTGTTTGCTATCCCTTTTGCAATCCCTTTTTACTTGTTCTCAACTGGCCTACCTGGTTAAATAAAGGTGAAATAAATAAATAAATTCCTTTTCTTTCTGTGCAACCAAAGATTTGCATATAGGCTACTGGTAATGTTACTAGGACTACGTTCAGTTGCAAAACGTTCTCAAGCGTTGCAGATAGAAATGTCATGAATAGAGCTGACATAATTCCTTTTTCAACATGTCAGAGAGGCGTGTTTGTTCAACATAGCATATTTCTATCTGAACGTTCCAAAACGTTGTGTCCTTCTGAACGTGCCCCAAGGTTGTTAGCTATAGCTAACTAATGAGGTAATATGATGACTGAAAAAGGTGTAGCCTAAACAAACAGACTACATAACCTTGTTATAAAATGCAGTGGGGAAAGTGGGAGTGTTGAGCGAGACTACAAATTAAAAGACAGCCTACTTATCTATACTCAAGTGAGAGAAAAATATTCTATACTGCCATATACAGTGCACTTGGAAATTATTCAGACCCCTTGACTTTTTCCACATTTTGTTACGTTACAGCCTTATTCTAAAATGTATTTAAAAAAATCAATACCCCATCAATACCCCATAATGACATAGCAAAAACTGTTTTTTAGAAATCTTTGCTGATTTTATATATATATATATATATATATATATATATATATTTATCACATTTACATAGGTTGACTGTACAGTTGTTTACTTCCCATGTGTAACTCTGTGTTGTTTTTTGTCGCACTGCTTTGCTTTATCTTGGCCAGGTCGCAGTTGTAAATGAGAACTTGTTCTCAACTGACCTACCTGGTTAAATAAAGGTGAAATAAAAATAAATCAATAAAAGTATTCAGACCCTTTACTCAGTACTTTGTTGAAGCACCTTTGGCAGCGATTACAGCCTTGACTCTTCTTGGGTATGACGCTACAAGCTTGGCACACCTGTATTTGGGCAGTTTCTCTCATTCTTACTTGGAGATCCACTCAAACTCTGTCAGGTTGGATGGGGAGCGTTGCTGCACAGCTATTTTCAGGTATCTCCAGAGATGTTCGATCGGGTTCAAGTCCGGGCTCTGGCTGGGCCACTCAAGGACATTCAGAGACTTGTCCCGAAGCCACTCCTGCGTTGTCTTGGCTGTGTGCTTAGGGTCATTGTCCTTCGCCCCAGTCTAAGGTCCTGAGTGCTCTGGAGCAGGTTTTCATCAAGGATCTCTCTGTTCATCTTTGCCTCGATCCTGACTAGTCTCCCATTCCCTGCCACTGAAAAACATCCCCACAGCCTGATGCTGCCACCACCATGCTTCACCAAAGGGATGGTGCCAGGTTTCCTCCAGACGTGACACTCCAATTTTTTATTTTATTTAACTTTTATTTATCTAGGCGAGTCAGTTAAGAACAAATTCTTATTTACAATGGCGTCCTACCCCGGCCAAACCCGGACAACGCTGGGCCAATTGTGCGCTGCCCAATGGGACACCAATCAAGTTGTAGAAAACAAGGATGGTCAATGGAAACAGGATGCACCTGAGCTCAATTTCGAGTCTCATAGCGACAGGTCTGAATACTTATGTAAATTAGCTAAAAAAAATTAGAATAAGGCTGTAACGTAACAAAATGTGGAAAATGTCAAGGGGTCTGAAAACTTTCTGAAGGCACTGTACATGGCTATACTGTTGTTTTACTATTAAACTCAACGCTGCTATCGTTTTTAATTTCGTAAAAAGGCATGTTTCTGAACCGGGCGAAGGGTAGCTAACTAGAAGGCTGGTGGTGACTGGTTAGCTACGGGGAAGCAAGAGAGTCGCCTACACGATGTGTACAATCAGCCGCCCCAATTTATCGCTTGCTCCCCCGATGATGTAGGCCTTGTGTGCCGGGTGTTGCACGTCCTTCCTACTGCTGAACAGAACTGCTCTACGCATCCTGTGCTGCTAATATTAATTGTGCTTATTACTGAAAAGCTCTCAATCTCTAATCAGATTTGAGTCGCAGAGATATTTTAGTCTCGTTTTAGTCAACTGAAAATGAAAAATAATTTTAGTTCAGTTATATTTTTTCTGGGTCTATTTAGTCAGACTCGTCAATTGCCACTGACAAATACGTGTTTGATGGATATTTTTGTCACTTTTTGTTGATGAAATGAACACTGCTCCACATCAAGGTAAAAGTTGCATCTGGAGGACTGAAAGCAGCTTCGCCACATGGAACTTCAGTGATCAAGGCCTCAAGAATTCTCACCGGTCCTGCACTGCAGAAAGCCTGTTTCTCCACCAGTAGGTATTGAGACCTTCAGGACAGGGAATGTGATATGAAGTTGATCAAAGTGAGAGATGGATCTATTCATTTAATATTTCCCTCCCAATAGGTACTGCTAGGTGGGCTCCAGCTGTCACTCAACATGCACCACATTTTAAAGCTACAGCTGTCCACAATGGCGAGTTTAAGCAGATGAGCCTAGATGACTTTAAGGACAAATACCTGGTCCTTTTCTTCTACCCGCTCGATTTGTGAGTACCGCTATTCCTCTGGAAAGACAAGAATTAGTTGCTTTGATTAGCCGCATGTGGTGTACAAAGTACCCCATCTGTGACTTTATTCATCAGAATTTAAGGAATTATTTAGAGGCCTATTTTCTTTGCACTACAGCTACCTAAGCAAGAGATTGTGGATGTGACATTCTATATTAAAAAAAAAAATGTCTTTGTCTCCTTACAGCACATTTGTTTGCCCGACAGAGATCATCTCGTTCAGTGACAAGGCCAGCGAGTTCCATGCCATCAACTGTGAAGTGGTGGGCGTGTCAGTAGACTCTCACTTCACCCACCTGGCATGGATAAACACCCCACGCAAAGTACAGTGGTTGTACATAGACTTACCATTATTCTATATGCATACAGCCGCTAGTGAAAGTCTACACACCCCTTGCACAGTCTTCACATTTTGTCTGCCTTAAAATTCAATCTAAAAAGGGAATGCATATCTTTTTTTGTTTCTAATTAATTAAACATTTAAAACATAAGATGTCTTCACACCGTAGAGTTAATACTTGGTGGAAGCGCCTTTGCCAGCCATTACAGATGTGAATAATTTTGAAAAATATTCTACCAACTCTTAGGGCAACATTTGTCCATTGTTTTTGTCAAAATTGCTCAAGTTCAGTCAATTTGATTGGGAATCATTCATGGACAGCAATATTCAAACCTTAACTCTGATTTTCAAGCAAATTTAAGTCAGGTCTTAGACTGCACCACTCAGGAACACTCGACACCTCTTGTAAAGCCATTCTGGTGTGTCTTTGAACTTAAAGGTCCAATGCAGCTGTCTCAATATCAAGTCATTTCTGGGTAACAATTAAGTACCAATTAAAGTGATCAAAAATAAACAAAAATGGCTTCTTAGCAAAGAGCAATTTCTCAAGCAAGAATGTAGCTAGGACTGTCTGGGAGTGGTCTGAGTGGGGAGGGGAAAACTGAAAACTAGCTGTTATTGGCAGAGAGGTTTGGAACTCTCTTTCTTATTGGTCTATTAACTAATTTACCACCCTAAGCGGGCCAAAACTCCATACCACCAAAACCGGCTGAAATTGTACCAATAGATCCTTCTGCTCACCTACAAGGCCCTCCATAACTTTCTGACCTCCTCCACACACACAATCCCTCCCGGACTACTCACCATCCCAAACACTAGACTGCACCATGGGGGACTGGGCATTCAGCTCCACTGCCCTCAAACTCTGGAACGGCCATCTGCAACTCTGACACCATCACCACTTTCAAAACCAGCCCCAGAACCCACCTGTTCGGTCTGACTTTCCCCTCAACTTACAGTAGCTTTTATTTCAATTTGAATTGTTTTATCCCCGTTTTAGGTTTTTTTACACACTTTGCTGTACCGGTGCTTTAAATCCCATATAATAATATTATTATTATTATCTATATTATTATTGTTTATATTATTATATATTATTGATATTATATATTATTGTTATATATTATTATTGTTGTTGTTATTATACAGACAGTATTCCATAGAGACACAAACAGCTACATGCTAATAATTTGTTTGTTCTCAGGCTGGAGGTTTGGGTGAAATCCACATCCCCTTGCTGGCAGACCTCAACAAACAGGTGTCCAGAGACTATGGTGTACTTCTGGAGGGCCCTGGCATTGCACTGAGGTACAGTAACTATGGGCACCCTATTCCCAATATACATTGCATTCGGAAAGCATTCAGACCCCTTGACTTTTTCCACATTTTCTTACTTTACAGCCTGATTCTAAAATGGATTAAATTGTGTTTTTCCCTCATCAATCTACACACAATACCCCATAATGACAAAGCAAAAACAGGTTTCTAGAAATATTTGCAATTGTATTAAAATAACAAACTAAATAAATAAAAAACGTAAATATTACATTTACATACAGTTGAAGTCAGAAGTTTACATACACTAAGTTGACTGTGCCTTTAAACAGCTTGGAAAATTCCAGAAAATGATGCCATGGCTTTAGAAGCTTCTGATAGGCTAATTGACATCATTTGAGTCAATTGGAGGTGTACCTGTGAATGTATTTCAAGGCCTACCTTCAAACTCAGTGCCTCTTTGCTCGACATCATGATAAAATCTAAAGAAATCAGCCAAGACCTCAGAAATGGAATTGTCTGGTTCATCCTTGGGAGCAATTTCCAAACGCCTGAAGGTACCACGTTCATCTGTACAAACAATAGTACGCAAGTATAAACACCATGGGACCACGCAGCTGTCACACCGATCAGGAAGGAGATGCGTTCTGTCTCCTAGAGATGAACGTACTTTGGTGCGAAAAGTGCAAATGAATTCCAGAACAGCAAAGTACCTTGTGAAGATGCTGGAGGAAACGGGTACAAAAGTATCTATATCCACAGTAAAACGAGTCCTATATCGACATAACCTGAAAGGATGCTCAGAAAGGAAGAAGCCACTGCTCCAAAACCGCCATAATAAAGACAGACTACGGTTTGCAACTGCACATGGGGACAAAGAGCATACTTTTTGGAGAAATGTCCTCTGGTCTGATGAAACAAAAATAGAACTGTTTGGCCATAATGACCATCGTTATGTTTGGAGGAAAATGGGGGAGGCTTGCAAGCCAAAGAACACCATCCCAACTGTGAAGCACGGAGTGGCAGCATCATGTTGTGGGGGTGCTTTGCTGCAGGAGGGACTGGTGCACTTCACAAAATAGATGGCATCATGAGGAAGGAAAATAATGTGGATATATTGAAGCAACATCTCAAGACATCAGTCAGGAAGTTAAAGCTTGGTCGCAAATGGGTCTTCCAAATGGACAATGACCCCAAGCATACTTCCAAAGTTGTGGCAAAATTGCTTAAGGACAAAAAAGTCAAGGTATTGGAGTGGCCATCACAAAGCCCTGACCTCAATCCTAAAGAAAATGTGTGGGCAGAACTGAAAAAGCGTGTGTGAGCAAGGAGGCCTACAAACCTGACTCAGTTACACCAGTTCTGTCAGGAGGAATGGGCCAAAATTCACCCAACTTATTGTGGGAAGCTTGTGGAAGGCTACCCGAAACGTTTGACCCAAGTTAAACAATTTAAAGGCAATGCTACCAAATACTAATTGAGTGTATGTAAACTTCTGACCCACTGGGAATGTGATGAAAGAAATAAAAGCTGAAATAAATCATTCTCTCTACTATTATTCTGACACTTCACATTCTTAAAATAAAGTGGTGATCCTAACTGACCTCAGACAGGGAATTTTTTATAGGATTAAATGTCAGGAATTGTCAACAACTGAGTTTAAATGTATTAGGCTAAGGTGTATGTAAACTTCCGACTTCAACTGTAAATAAGGTATTTCTGTTTTTTATTTTTAATACATTTGCATACATTTCTAAAACCTATTTTTGCGTTGTCATTATGGGTTATTGTGTTTAGATTGATGAAACAATTTAATTTAATACATTTTAGAATAAGGCTGTAATGTAACAATGTGGAAAAACTCTTAGGGGTCTGAATACTTTCCGAATGCACTGTAGTACAGGGAAAAGAATGTCATTTGGGATTCATGTTAAATACATATTCAGACCATAAACCGTCTCAGGGAAATTAACATTGATCTTTAGACACTGCATATCGTATGGATTTTCTACCATGACATTGAGTAGTTGTCCATTAGGGGACTGTTTATCATTGATCCAAATGGGGTGGTGAAGCACATGAGCGTTAACGACCTGCCAGTGGGCCGCTGTGTGGACGAGACCCTGCGTCTGGTGAGGGCCTTCCAGTTTGTGGAGACTCACGGCGAAGTGTGCCCTGCTAGCTGGACCCCTGACTCTCCTACGGTGAGGCCACTCCCCTTCATGCCCCCTTTCACTAGCCTACCAGGGCCTCAGGCGTCTGAAATAAATACAAGCCCCAAAACATTTGTAGCAAGTACTTTGTTTTTGGATAATCAGTTTGCTTATTATGGAACGGTTTCTTTTCTTTTCAGATCAAGCCAACTCCAGAAGGTTCAAAAGAGTACTTTGAGAAGGTCAATTAGGACTCGCCCTTTACATCTTAATATTCAATAAATTACCCACAACTGAAAAAGAAAACGATGTGTAGATTCGCCAAATATTTTCCACTAGGTTTAGATTTTAAAAGTTGCATTTATTTGTGGTCAAAGTAATCAGAAATAAAGATGAAGTGGTTGGTTGTCTGAGTTGAAACATTTAATCCTGTTAGCTAGCTTCATGAACTGAATGTAATAAAAGTTTCCATTCCATCACATTGCGATCGTCTACGTGTGTGTTTTAAAAATAATGCAATGGTTCTAAAATTTGAAAAGAGCATGTCAATAAATATTGCCTTCCAGTATCAAAATAAGCCAAGGGAGAAAAGAAACAGCCATCACACCATAGTTTTATTCTATTGATTTAAAAGTGTGATCACACACAGATTGTATTTTCCCCAAAAGTGTTCATACAATGTTGCTTCTGGTCTTGGATAGTTGAAAAAAAGAAAGGAATCAGTTAGAAAATGTATAAGTTAGACAACTCAACCTTCTTTTACAAACCATGCCTGTATAACCCCTGTACATAATGTTTATTGTTCTTTTTTTTTTTACAGCAAGTTAATATGCATGTTTAAAATGTCTTGACATATGGTACACATGTGCCAAAAATCAACTTTAGTATTGGAAATGAGAAAGGCATTGCGAATTCTCATACATTTAAGGTACATACTGTATTTACAGCAACAAAAAAATGCTTTTTAAAACACTGCACTTTATGTAGCTATGAGAACATCTAGTTAAGTGTACAGAAATGTCACTGTTTCTGGAAACTCTGCACAGTTGCCTAACTTCGTCTGACATTCACAATGTTTCAGGTTATGAAAACCAAAGATAACGTGAGGGACACGGCTGACCAAAGAATGGTAGAGCCGTTTAAAGCTTTAAATAATACGAACTAAATAAACAGTCAGTTTTCTGTCTGTCGTCTCGGTCTTTGGCAAGCAGCCAGCACACACTTCTTTTAATTTTTTTTGAGACTGCTACATGAGCTGTCCACAACCATGGAAAGTGAAAGAAATGTAGATAGATGAATTGGCCAAACAAAACAGCATATGGTTCGATGGAAACGTCATGCAATTTCAGGCAAGCTATAACAGCACCGCCCACCCCATCCCAAGCACCAAAACAGAAAAAAAATGTTTTGTTTATAACCAAATGATTTGTTAAAAAAAAAAAAAAAAAACACCCTGTAGTAAATATGTACAACCAAAATACATTTTAGATCTAAATCTAAAGTTACATTATTAAGGTTATATACACTTTTTTTCCCCCCATCCATATATTATCTTTACAAGTAGACTTCATTCAAACCCAAACATTAAAACATAAGACTAAACAGGAAATTGAATCACATCAAACATCCATTTAAAAACAGTCATTTATACTGTACTTCAAAACCAACCGTTGATCACTCCTTCCTTCCCTGACTTTTTTTCCCCCTCTTCCTTTTCATCTGTACATCAAACTACAGCAGATCTGAAATCTTTATCTTGGTTGGCTGATTTTAAACTACTGTATTTGGAAATTAGTCAAAATATGGGAATGGTTCTAACATCCAGTATATGTTAAGTGTCTAGTGTAGCTAGTAAAAATGAACGTGGAAGTCAGAATACAATAATATAATGGCATTCTGAGTGACTCAGTAATACAAAATAGAATCGAGACAGAGCATGGACGCAAACCCAACTCTCCCAACATTCTAATACAATAGAACAAAGGATTTCAATATGGCCTCTTCACTGAAGAGAGCTAGACTATTCCATAATAAAGATATTTATGTTCTCTGGTGGTGGGTGGGACTGGATTGGAAAGTGTTACCATGTTACGTTTTCTGCTCCAGAACGTCGGTCGAATGCAATTGTTAAAAACAGAACCAGTGTGAATGTTTTCTTTTTCTGCAGTTTTGCTCTTGTACAATCTTTGTTTCGCAACATTGAAATTCATTCAGAAAATGAACAACTAAATTTGTACAGTGAGATACCGCCCAAAAAAAAAAAAAAATTGTTTTTGTTTTTATTGTGCCCACTTCTGTTGGGGAAAGCATCAGCTGATCTGGGGATCCCTCGTTGCTTACGTCCGTCCTAGTCAATTTTCACATTTGTGTAGATCTTCCTCACAAAGGCACTTGTTCCCACATACCCAACAGCTCCTAAAAAAGGAAGATATTGCATCGATAACCATGCATGTTTTTGCACTCTGAGCTACATTTAAAGACTTGCGTTTACGGAAAAACAACCTCCAAAGCCTAAACTGTAATATCATGAAAATCCCAAAACTTGGATCAAATCAGATACTGCGAAAAGAGAAGTGTAACTCACCACACATAATTCCCAGCGAAGAACTAAACACTGCCATGTAACCAAAGTAAAAGGACGTCTGGAACAGACCATACATCCTGAAACAAATGGGACGAAACAAGTGTCACAGGAAGAAACTGCTGAAACATCTTCCGTACACACAGTACCTACAATAGGGATGGGCACTTTCATTAAAATATTGGAGTACTTGCATGAAATGGGGCTGAAGGCTAAACGTTTGCTGTATACTATCAGTTGTTCTAATTACACAACTGAAAACAAAAAAAAAGGTACAAATCATTTCTGGGTAACAAGTATCTTACAGTTTTCCATTAAAAAGTAAAAAATAAACAAAAATAGCTACTTAGCAAAGAGTAATTTTTCAAGCAAGAGTTTTGCTAGGACTGTCTGGGAGTGGTCTGAGTGGGGAGGGGAAAACTGAATATAACCAGGCAGGCCAAAATGCCGTCGTACCACAACAGGCTGACATTTCAGGTGGTCTTTTCAAACAGCTCTTACACTAAATGGGCATTATCATAATTTCACAGTATTATTCCAACCTCGGATGGTTAGCTGACAAAACTATTCACACACTTCCATGGGGCAGAGAAGTCTTGAGTTGATTCTGAATGGCCAGATAACTACCAACAATGACATGAAACTGCCATGTGGGAAATCATAAGTGACTTGTTTCATCTAGTTCTTGATATCATGTCTTGTTTTGAGGTGTTTTGACTGATTTCATGTCAATGCTAATCTAGCTAACGATGTATTTGAGAGAAAAAAAAAAAAGTGCTCATTGTGCAAATGTACTTATGTTTTCAATATACATTTTCACTGCACCTGACATAATCCAAACAATAAACATCTTAAGAATGAAATTCTGTCAGTGATTATGAATTTAACTTGCTAAACAGTTTGGTTTACACATTGAGTATTTGCATGTTTTCGTAGTAAAACAAATACAAACCTCGAATTGAGTACTCACGCAAATCCCTGATCTGACAAAATGCATTAGGCTTACACAGTCAACAGAACATTTACTTCAGTTGTGTACAATATGTACTTTATATAAAGAAAAATAATATTGGAACTCACTTTGTTTTGAAGAAATAGTAGTAAAAAGAATACATGTAAACATAAACTGCAGTGGATGCTGCAGAGAGAAAGCTTGTCCATTGCCTGAGGAGAAAAAAACAGAATTTAAATTTTAAAAAAGCACAGATCCCATAGCCAGCCAGGGGATAGTGTGTTACAGCATCTTTAGTGTTAAGGATTTTCCTGAACTCAGCGGTGTCATAGTTCTTAAGCTAGCCATGTAATTATACTTCCGTCTAAAATCACACCAAGTGGTGTATAAGGGCCCCTTAATTTAATTAATGAACGATTCATGTAATCGTAGAGATGTAAATACATTGCTGGCTCTGTCTTTTACTCACCATCTGTAGTCCTCGGCATTGAGGAGGAAGTAAGTGCAGACGATGGTGACACACACGGTGACAATGCAGAGGATAACCAGGACCAGCATCATGAAGCCGTACACGTAGTAGATCTTGTAGGCCCAAAACGAAGTGAAGATGAAGTACCTGTAAAAATAGCAAACAACAGGTTGGGAAACCCTGCTGGAAGGGGTTGAATGGACCTAAACCATAAGAGCTGCCAGAACCCTCATTTACTCAAGTATTTCCTTTATTTTGGTAGTTACTTGTATGTAGATTAGAGTATAGTGAGGTTAAAGTGAGGCAGGACATACATTTCAATGAAAATGGAACCAAATGGAAGGATTCCTCCCAGACAGACAATGACAGCTGGCTCCATGAACCTGTAAAAAAAAAAAAAAAAAAAAAAAGTACAATTTACAAATCAACTCGCAATACTAAGTGTCGCCAACAGTTTACGAATCAGAGCTATACAAGCAGCAAAGATGTCAGCACTTGGGTCTCCAAATAAAATGTAAACCCCCCAAAGAAATGTCATACACATATAGCTAAGCAATGATGTAAAAAAAAAGAAGAAGAAAAAATATATATAATCATAGATACCATTTCTTCTCAGGGATTGGCCGCGGCACCGCATTGACTCGACAGGGAAAGTTGGGCTGGCCAGAGAGGTTTCTTCCCAGAATTGTACCCACAAGGCTGAGCGGTAGGATAACAAAAAGACAAATACAGCAAACTGCCACCTGAAAACAACACGCAATTAGTACAATCCACGGTAGAAAAGGTTTTCATAGTGAGAGAGCAGAAATACTTCCAAAAATACACACTTTCTAGTTAATCCATGCACACACTTAGCAGGAAGACAGGATAAATCGGGAAACGGCAATTTCTACGAAATTTTTAGGCAGGTGTTGGCTTAAGTGGAGGGAGTGGGCGTCTACACTCTGAACTCACCATGGTGCCAAAGGGGATGGCTCGGGAGGCATGGTAGTACATGGCGATGAAGTTGATGAAGAAGGCTGTCCCACACACCATGGCAGGGATCAGGGAGGCCCCGGTAAACATCTGTTTAATCCAGCGTCTGCCTACAGGATCAAATATCATCAGTTATCATAAGGGTGCACATTATGGGTGAATTACAATAAAACCACCAGGTCTTATTTACACATAACCACACTAACAATGTAGCCTAATTTGTCAATATGTTTCAAACACAGTATTCTACACCAAGTATCACAGTGTCACAATGTTTTGACAACCCAAGTTCCATGTTCAGGTTAAGAAAATGTCATAGGTGACAATATTGTGTCTGCAAAAACCGCCCCTTGCAGAGTGCAGTAATTATAAGTGTGCTGTGTAGGAACAGAGTTTCTATTTTTAAAGAGAAACCCTTTACACACCTCCTTGTTTTGCATACAAACTCCCGCCAAAATAGCCATTGACGGGCGAGGTGGCAGCGTACACAAAGATGGCGGTGCTCAGCATGGATCCTCTCCTGCAGAGACAAATAAGAAGCCGCAGTGTGCGTACACACACACACACACACGTTAGACAGCAGCGAAGAAACACACTATTAGGTTTCTATCTGGGGAGGTGCAAATCACTCACTCGGTGTACAGATCCTCAATCATGGCCACGACGATGACGATGAACGAGACGGAGAAGATCTGACATCCAGAGCCAATTAGGGAGGAGAAGATCATGGGGTGGCTGGACGGCCGGAACACGTCTCCATGGACCTGCTTCCACCCATACTCATCCCCCAGGTCCCTGTCCTGCAGCAGGGAGAAGCAGGAAAGGGCCAGGCGTACATTGAGACAAAGGACATGCAGCTAGCCAAAATCATACGAAGCACCGGTGCCCCATGAAACATTACCATGTCATCCATTTCCTCCTCTTTGCTGTATCTAGCATAGTCTTTCCTTAGCGTTCTCATAAGGATCATGGACACCAGGCCAACCAAGAAGATTACCATCATGAAGGAGTTGAAGATGGAAAACCAGTGAATCTAATGAAGATGGGGGGGAAAAAAATTACTAAAATTACCGCAACGCGGGGAATATCGACAATGCACACACAGAACCCATCTCTAGATTCCTCTGCGGAGCATAGAACGTGACATCCTTTGAAGATGGTTCACAGTTTACAGGCTGATAAATGTTTCTGTACTGTGCAGTTCAGGTCATAATTGCATAGTTTTTCCTGATAAGAAGAAACTTACTCTGTGTTGGAAAAAAGACGGATCAAGATACTTGTCAAATCGGTCTTCAAACTTTACATCGGACTTCTTCCACTTTACCTGTGGTAAAAGAGACGTTTTACTCAATTGTTCCTTGGGCAAATGAGCCACGTATGGATGATGACATAGGTGACTTTACTTATGTAAAACAATATAAAAGCTGTGGGAAATTTCATCACACCTCCAAAATACATATTCAACCCTGTGTATATTAGAAAAATCCAGTCCCATTTCCCATCTCTAACAAGAAATTGCAAATACTTACTGAGTACGACATTGCAATTCGTGTGTTGGGCACAAGCTTGACTTTGCCTTCACTTGTCAGGTTGACATCGACAATTCGGTTGCCATGGAAGCCAATCTCCAATTTCTTGTAAGTCCACAGATAATGATCCTCTCCATTTTCATCTGCCTCACCCACAATTCCTAAAATATAGAGAGATGAGTGGGATGAGTGCACTGCTACCAGAAATGTACTGGCAACTTGGCAGGTCTGGTGTGGCATGCGGCAAACTATATCCAGGGCCAAAGTCTATATTTATTCATACTCAGAATATGGAAGTATTCCGTATGGGTATAAAAACCACCTCTTGTACATACATACATTTGTGTATACATACAGTGCTTTGCAAAAGTATTCAGACCCCTTGGATTTGTTCAAATTCTATTGCCTTACAAAGTGAGATTAAAATGGATTTCATTGTAATTTGTGTCAATCTAGACAAAATTGTTGTTGCATAAGTATTCCGCCCCTTTGTTTAAGCAAGCCTAAATTAGTTCAAGAGTCAAATTTGGCATAACAAATCACATTTTAAGTTAAATTGACTCACTGTGTGAAATAATAGGGGTTGACATGATATTTGAATGAGTAACCCTTCCTCTGTCCCCCAAACATATAACATCTGTAAGGTCCCTCAGTCAAGTCTTGAATTTCAAGCACTGATTCAACTACAAAGACCAGGGAGCTCCTCAAAGAAGGGCAGTGATTGGTAGATGGGTAACAACAACAAATCATACATGGAATCTCTTTAAGCATGGTCAGTTAATAATTATGCTGTGGATGACGTATTAAACCACCCAGACACATAAAATATACAGTCGTCCTTCTGAACTGAGCAGCAGGACAGGAGGGAAACTGCTCAGGGATGTTACGATGCAGCCATTGGTTCAATGGCTGTGATGGGAGAAAAGAGGATGGATCAACAACATTGTAGTGACTCCACAATAAATAAATAAAATAAATTAATAAATAACATAGATAGAAGAAAAATATTCCAAAAAATGCATCTTGTTTGCAACAAGGAACTAAAGTAATACACCCGTCGGCCTAAATGTAAAGTCTTATGTTTGGGGCAAATCCAACATATCACTGAGTAACTGCCTCCTTATCTTCAAGCATGGTGGTGGCTGCATCATGTTATGGGTATGAAGAGGGCATGACAATGCCGCTTGCCCCTCAGGAGGCGGAAAAGCTTTAGCATGGGCACTTAGATCCCAAAAAAGTTCCACTAGATGTTGGAACATTGCTGCGGGGACTTGCTTCCATTCAGCCACAAGAACATTAGTGAGGTTCTGCACTGATGTTGGGCGATTAGGCCTGGCTCACAATTGGCATGCCAGTCAAGTTCTTCCACACTGGGGCCTCTTGAGTGCCGCAGTGGTCTAAGGCACCACTACAGCTTCGGGTTCGATCCCAGACTGTGTCACAGCCGGCCATGACCGGGAGCCCCATGGGGTGGCACACAATTGGACCGCGTCGTCCGGTTTAGGGGAGGTTTTGGCCGAGGTGATTTCCTTGGCTCATCGTGCTCTAGTGACACCTGCAAGCTTGGACGGTGTTTCCGCCGACACATGTTAGCTGGTCATGTTTCGGAGGACACATGACTCTTGACCTTCGCCTCTCCTGAGTCTGTTTCAACGATGAGACAAGATAGTAACTACCAATTGGATATCACAAAATCGTGGAGAAAAGAAAAAAGGGGGGTAAAAATGTAATTCATTTTTTAAAAAGGTTATTCCACACCAATCTCGATAAACCATGGACTTTGCTTTGTGCACGGGTGCATTGCCATGCTGAAACAGGAAAGGGCCTTACCCCAAACTGTTGCTACAAAGTTGGAAGCACAGAATCGTCTAGAATGTCATGCTTTGCTGTAGAGTTAAGATTTCTCTTCACTGGAACTAAGAGGACTAGCCCGAGACCATTCTTCTTCCTCCTTCCACTATGCATTTGGGCAGGAAGCGTTCTCCTGGCATTCGAAAAACCCAGATTAATCCGTCGGACTTCCATAAAATGAAACGTGATTCATCACTCCAGAAAACGCGTTTCCACTGCTCCAGAGTCCAATGGCGGTGAGCTTGACACCACTCCAGCCGACGCTTGGCATTGCGCATGGTGATCCTAGGCTTGTGTGTGGCTGCTCGGCCGTGGAAACCCATTTTGTGAAACTCTACCAACGAACAGTTCTTGCACTGACGTTGCTTCCAGAGGCAGTTTGGAACTTGGTAGCGCTCACTGGTCCGGTTCTGTGAGCTTGTTGTGGCCTACCACTTCGCGCCTGAGCCATTTCACCATAACAACACTTACAGTTGACCGGGGCAGCTCTAGCAGAACAGAAATTTGACAAACTGACTTTTTGGAAAGGTGGCTTCCTATGACTGTGCCACATTGAAAGTCAGGCACAGAGCTCTTCAGTAAGGCCATTCTACTGCCAATGTTTGTCTATGGAGATTGCATGGCTGTGTGCTTGATTTTATACATCTGTCAGCAACAAGTGTGGCTGAAATAGCAGAATCCACTAATTTGAAGGGGTGTCCACATACTTTTGTATATATAGTATATGTATGATTGTTTCCCTTTAAAAAAAACAGGTCATAGTTGAAAGATTACAGGAAGGAACTCACTAAATCTGTAGTAAGGCTGATTCACATTACAACTACAGGCCCAATGACAAGACCTGCTGTGAACCCAATGACTAAGTTCAGGAAAATGTGGTTTGTAGGCACCCTTTCTATACCAACCAGTGAGAGGCAACAGATAAGCCCTGAAATGTAGATTGTCCAGAATTAACATTTGGATGCTTTCTTTTCAACTGCCTCTGGAACACGACTTCCCCATAACTAAATTAATGGACAAGTCGCAACAGGCTGTGTAGCAATATCACTCACCCCAGATGGGAAGGTCATCAATGTACATTTGGTACCAATAGTGATTCTTAATGGCATATACAAAGGCATCCCGTTTGGCTTTGTCCAGCTCGATTTCACAGTATGTTGTTTGCAAGACTTCATCTGTGAGAACAAAACAACAAAAGAAGTGTTAGTATGACATAACACACTACAAGAAGGAATGCAAGTGCAAGCTGCTTTTGGACCTGACCTCATGCTAGGAAAGAATATATTTGACTACTCCAAATCAAACAACGCTAACCAAATAGTGACTAATAATTTAACTCAATTATTCCTGTCACTCCACATAAGTACAGCTTTTTGGATACCTTTGAACTTGATGTCTAGGCCACTGAACTCCAGCTCGACTCCCTGCAGAGCCTCTCCTAGCGTTTCATGGTAGTGGCTAATGGTCTTTTTAGTACCCACACAGAACGGCAGTGAGAAGTACTTGTACGTTTCTTGTCTGTTATGGTAAGGCCCCACCGTATTCATCCATAAAACCACCTCCTCTTTATCTGTGTACTACAAAAGGGAATAAAGACATTACACATTTCAAACATGCTGTACTTGTTTTGCTTATCGTACCATTTGGTATTCTATTCACATGGTAGTTATTCTATTCTAAGCAGCCTCTATCCATAAAGATAAATCAGATATCAACTGTCTGACAAAAATACATTGATATTGAGTCAAATACACTGTTTAATGACCCCATGCCAAAACCAATGCACACATGACATACAAGCATGAGTAAACAGCAACGAAAAGCATACTTAACTTCATACAGGTCTTTTCAACTTGAGTGACAGCTCAAGCAAGTTCAAGCACTGTCATTAGTAGTGTTCATCTTGACAGTTATGGGCAGAACACAATGTAGCTACAACAACGCGCTTTATCAGTGCAAAAACTCTCCTGATTACATTTACACAGACAACATGGCATTGGTAACTAAGGATGTCTGCTTGCTGGTTGTGTACTTAGTTACCTAGACAGATTTTCATTCAAGTGAGGATGCAAACTAACGTTAGTGTGATATCTGGCGGTAGAAGATCAGGTTGAAGCATGATCAAACCACAAACCAAGACGTGCAAAATAATTTCATTCCCAATAGTATCATAAAACACGGAAAGCGATTTGCTTTTGTCTTGACCATTGGCTGTCCTAGAACGACAGGACTGAATAAACGTATATGCAGTGTTCGCACTGACATACTACTAACTAGTTGGCTAGGGCAGATTCCTAGCAGATACATTTTACAATATGTAGTTACCTAGCAAGTTAAGCTACTAAATAACCAAATGTTATGGATGACTGGTTATACAAATGATTGCCCTCAATCAGATGTAGTCAGGCCTACTAGTACTACTATGCACGGATGTCACTGGCTGGCTAACTACTGTTAGTTAGCTTCTTTGCTAGGTAACGCTAGTAGCTACGTGGTTCCCTTAACTTGTTCGCGAACGTTAGTTATTGTAGTCATTACTTAAAGTGTTTAACCTCAAATATAACATTAACTACATACAGTATTCCTCTTATCTTAAATATAGGCGTATCGGTTGTATAATGTGCCCAGCTAACGAGCCAGAACGTCCATTATTTTCAACACCACACACAAGGCTTTCCATTTTCAATCGGCCTCAAATTATCTTACCGTGTGTTCGTGTTCATCTGCCTCGATCGGCATTAATAACTCGGCAAACGAAAGAAATACCACAGCTGCAATCTTCCACCTGGAAGACCCCATTCTTTTCTGGGGGAAAGTGAACAGATTTGGGATGTTAGCTTTCTTAGGGCTATCCCACCTTCTTCCTGGTTGTATCACAGCGACAGTTTATGGATGCTCTTCATGCGCATATGGGCGTAAACTGTCTCACGAGCACCGTATCGCATTCGCGTGCGATTGACGCAAACATGTCACGTGGCTTGTACTCGCCAATCAAAGTCGAAGACGATGAAGAGACCGTTGAGTAATGTAACTCCGGTTGTGGGCTTACACATTCCGCCACTTTCAGCCACGTCATCCGACTGCGAGAACCAGAATTTCCTCACCTTTGTGGGAACCTGGCACACTCAATAGTGTGCAACTGCAGCCTGTAATTCGGGGCGTTCCTGCATGTGGGCATTCCTGAATCTACATGAACGCCCCCCCCCGGATCATCCCATTGGTTCCTTCGTGACCCCCCCCCCCAAGCATACCATTAGCCCCCCCCCCCCGCCCACCTCCCTCCTTTGATTGTTGGACAAAAGCGAAATAAAAGTATTATCTGAGTTTTTTCACTCCCGCTTGGCAGGTCTGTCGTTAACAGAACTGCGGGAAAACAGTGCCCGAAAGGTGGGGCAAAGGACACTTTATGCCGGTCTCCCCCGTCTCCTGCTAGTACAGCAAGCGGGAAGCTAGAGTGACAGTGTGCTAACTAGCTAGCTAGTTAGAGGCACTGTGTGCTAGCTTACTAGTTAGCTAGCACAGCAGGTGTGGGAGACACCATGTGCTAGGTTGGTAGTTAGTTAGTTAGTTAGCTAGCTACTGTTTAGTTGGCATGTTATGGTGCATTAGCGCCATCTACTGTACTGGAGTGCCCCGGCCTCCCACCTATGTACTGGAGTCATAGCTTAAAAATGGACCAATAGAAGTATAAAGAGTGGTAGATGCAGGAATGCCCACATGCAGGAACAGCCCGAATTGCAGACCGCAGTTGCACCCTTCTCGGCCCAATTCTCATGTATGACTATTGAGGTGTTCACATGCTAGTTGGAACTAGAAAACTCAGCAATTTTCGACATGCTAATTAGTTGAACGCGGCAAGTATATAACTACAACCAGTTAGCAAGTCGAACATTTCAGAGTATCCTAGTTCCGACTAGCACTTTAACACTGCATACACTGGTGATATCTAACTTGTTTAACATATTTGTCATTATCATATCTGCTTGGAATGCTAGGTACATCTCATTACATAAAATATGTATCTGTAGGAAAGGCCCATGGAGTTGGTGGAATCTCCCTTTAATTCATTGTGCAGATGGGTCAGAGCGCTTCAATTAGGTCAGGTGGAAATGTCCGACAGATCTCAACTCATTAAAAGGAGGAAATCTCCACACATTGCACTCTTTAAGAGAGGTAGTTAGCAAACCATGCCAAAGACCCCTCAGAGACACCAATACTCCTTAGCCGACCCACAAGAATGTAATGGTCTACGTATCGAAAGCTTTGGCAAGTCAATAAAGATAGCAGCTCAACATTGCTAGGGCAGTGGTGACATCATTTAGGGCCTTTAAGGTTGCAGTGACACATCCATAACCTGACCGGAAACCAGATTGTGTACCAGAGGGAATACTATAGACATCAAAAAAGCTAGTCAAGTTGATTATTGACATGTTTTTCCAACACTTTTGATAAACATGGCAAGATAGAAATTGGCCTATAACAGTTAGGATCAGCTTGATCTCCCCCTTTAAATAAAGGACGAACCGTGGCTGCATTCCAAGCAATGGGAACCTCCCCAGAGAGGAGAGACAGGTTAAAAGGTTGAGAGAAAGGCTCAGCGATAATAGAGGCTGCAACCTTAAAGAAGAAAGGATCTAAACCATCTGACCTATTTGTTTTTTTAGGGTCAAGTTTAAGGAGCTCCTTTAGCACCTCAGACTCAGTGACCGCCTGCAGGGAGAAGTTGTGTAGCGGGGCATGGGAAAAAGAGGGATGGCTAGTCGCATTAGAACGGCTGGGAGATGAAGAAGTGTTGGACGGGCAGGGAGGTGTGGCTGAGTCAAATAGTAATTCTGACTTAATGAAGTGGTGATTAAAGAGATCAAACATGTGCTTCTTGTCAGTAACAACCACATCATCAACTTTAAGGGACAGGGTTTATTCTCCAGGTCTTTCACCGTTTTCCAGAACTTCTTGGGGTTAGACCCACAGAGAGAAAACTGCTCCTTAAAGTAACTGACTTTGGCCTTCCAGATAGCCTGAGTGCATTTATTTCTCATTTGCCTGAACAAAAGCCAGACACCCTGAGTATTTGTGTTTTGATCCTTTCGCCAAATGGTGTTCCTTGGTAAAAATGGCCACTCCGCCTGTCTTGCCGAAAAATAATATAAACAGAAAGGTTACAACATCAGTGTTCAGAACACTTTCTTAACCATGTCTCAGTAACGACCAACACATCTGGATTGGAAGTGTGACCCCACACTTTCAATTCATACATTTTAGGTAATAAGCTTCTAGTGTTAACGTGCAGAAAACCCAGGCTTTTACGAGAGCATTAAATCAGTAAAGCATAAATCAAGTCAGAATAGATCTCGCCAGCTTGTAGTCCTAAAACACGGAAATGAATTACCTCTGGTTCATTCAGCCATTCCTATCTGGAAGAATTAATGGGAAAATAGGGTTTTGGGACCAACGCCGGTCTGAGGTTAACACAGGCTTAGGAGATCTTATACATTTTAAGATAATATCAGTCAGTTAACATTACTTGTATGAATTATGAAGCCTTTATGTGCTTTATTTGCTTATTTTGATTACATAAATGCTTCAAAATTAGATGATGAAGATTCTCATAGAACAAAACATATAAGATCTCCTCAGCCTGTGTTTACCACAGACCTTATTTTCGGCGTTTATCCAATAAAAAAAACTAACAATTAATTTCCCCATAGGCTTTGTCCAATAAACCATGGCAGCGTTATAGTGCCTACAAAAAGACAGCATTACTTTTGCTCTCAACAATAGATGGGCCAGGGTGTACATGTACATTTCCAGATATCATCAACAGTAATAGTCAGGGCCCGGCAGAAGACAAGGAGAGCTTTGCAGTGTTGATTTCTTTATGACATTTGAATGTGCATCAGATGGCAACAAGATCATATTGTACAGCAATTTTATCAGGTAACGAATACAAAGCCGGAGAGAGTGAGAATAGGATGGAAGGCCTTGTCTGTGTAACCAATAGTCAAGAGTCGCGAGTGTGGAAACAAACATTGTTACTGGGGCACAGACATCAGTTCAACATCTAGCTATGATTTACATTTGGTTGAGTTGTCAACTAACGTGAATTCAACCTGAAATCTATGTCAACCCATCATTGGATTTAGGTTAAAAATACGAAATTCCCTTACATTTATGACTTTTTGCAAATCTAATAAGTTTTCCATGTTGATTCAACATCATCACAATACATTTTTTGGTTGAAATTACATGGAAACAACGTTGATTCAGCCAGTTTTTCCCCATGGTCGGGTAAACAAGCAAGTTCATAGTCAATAAAGTGAGCAGGAGTCATGGAGTAAGATTCATGAGCGTTGATCAGGATTTATTTGTACTTGCAAACTTGATTTTGGAATCTGGGGATAACACTAGCCAAAAAGAAAAGTTCACAGCAGTAACTTTTCTGTAATCAACACAAAGAATTTACCTAAGCTTGACATTTTAAATTCATTTCTTCCATCTCAGAAGTTTTTTAAATTTTAACATAGCCCCCCCCCCCCCACTGTGCATCTAGGATTTGCAGTTTTCTGGATATGTTGAAACACTTGATGTCCAAAGGCTCTTCTGCATAGGTCACTGGATTAGGGGGCCAATGTACGTACAAATTCCCTGTAACGATAAGGATGAAAACATTTTTACATGTATTGTTAGAATAAAACGATTAAGAATCCGAATTGCAATTTTTGACAACTAGAAATGGCAACTGAAGTGTTGACAAGATTTTCTAACCGGATGATGTCTGGCAGGTGAGGGTCTTTGTATAATCCATTGTGAAGGTACCCAAGGGATCCGGCGAACGGTACCATCTTTACTTGATTCTCCGAGATCTGTGCACTCTGTGCTATTTCATAAAGCTTGATATGAACAACAAATAATTAGGAGTGAAGACTTCCTTCACTATAAATATAATATTTCCAGGAACTCTTCTTGATAGTCATTCAACCCATACAGATAATATCAGAAATGTTCCTTGGGATACAATGGACAGATGACAATAGAGAAGTGTTTGTTAGTTACAGTAAAAGTATCACGCCACACCTGCTGAGCCATGTGGATGGGCACTATGTGGTCATCCTCTGCATGAAGGATCAGAAGACGACTCTTCATCTTCTTCAAGCTGTGGAGAGATGGTGAAACATCACTTTTTTATTAACAGTCAACCTCAATCTCTCAGAACGATTCTCAAACACATTTGGAAGCAGTGCCTTCAGAAAGCATTCATGCCCCCCGACTTATTACACATTTTGTTGTGTTAAACCCTGATTTCAAAAATGTATCTCAACCATCAAATACCCCATAATGACAAAGTGAAAACACGTTTTTAGAAATGTTAGCTTGAAATGGGACTTGTTACATTTGAAATAACAAAGGGGTTGAATACTTACTCAAGACATTTCGGCTTTTAATTTTTTATTAATTTGTAAAAATTCTAAAAACATTATTCCACTTTGATATTATGGGGTATTGTGTGTAGGCCAGTGACATAAAATCTCAATTGAATCAATTTTAAATTCAGGCTGTAACTACGGTTGCACATTTTGGGGAATATTCAGAGGTGGAAACCTTCCGTGGGAATTAACGGGAATATATTGGAATTAACAGAAATATATGAAAATTAATATTAATACCATTTAAATGTAGATGTTTGGATATATTTACCATATCATATGGAGACAGAAACATAAACCTTTTACCTTATCATAAGTAGATATAATTGCAAATGATTAAATCCGTCCAATAGAAATAAAAAAAACGATTTAGTTACTATAATTAAATTATTGAACTTTAATTAAATTAGTTGACTCTTCACATGGGAGGATTTCACTGAACAACAAAAAAAAGGAATATTGAATGATCCCCAATGATCCATCGCATCTCCCAAAAACCTTTTCAACATTCATCTGTAAAATGATAGTCTAGAAACTAAAGCTTTGGTTGTCTTCCTCTCAGGCTTCCATGTCTTCTCCCTGGACATCCTCAATGTCCACCTCTTGAACATCAGACTCTGAGGCCTCATCTTCACTGTCACTTTCCAACCTTGTTGAGGATGGCTCGTTGTCAGGCTCAAAAAGCCTCAAATTTGCCCGGATGGCCACCAATTTTTCAACCCTTGTATTAGTCAGCCTATTGCGTGCTTTGGTGTGTGTGTTCCCAAACAAGGACCGGTTGCGCTCTGAAGCGGCTGATGTTGATGGCATTTGGAGGATGATGGAGGCAACAGGGGAAAGAGCCTCAGATCCACAAAGTCGCTTCCACCAGGTGGCTGATGAGATATGTTGGCACGACTGCCATATTGCATCTCCATCACAAAGCCCTTGCTTGGAAGTGTACTTTGCCAGACTGCCAAGAACCTTGCCCTCATCCAGGCCAAGGTGGCGAGACACGGTAGTGATAGGCCTTGTTGATTTCTGCCCCAGACAGGATGCTCTTGTTAGCATACTTGGGGTCCAACATGTATGCTGCGGCATGTATGGGCTTCAGGCAGAAGTCTTCACGCTTTTTGATGTATTTCAGAACTGCAGTTTCCTCTGCTTGGAGCAACAGTCAAGTGGGCAGGGCAGTACGGATTTCTTCTCTTACATCTGCAAGCAGAGTCTGAACATCAGACAGGATGGCATTGTCTCCCTCAATCCGTGCAATGGCTACTGCTATAGGTTTCAGGAGTTTCAGGCTGCTTACCACTCTCTCCCAAAATATATCATCCAGGAGGATCATCTTGATGGGGCAGTCCATATCGGCAGACTGTAATATGGCCGTTTCTTGGAGAGACTCCTTCCCCTCCAGGAGACTGTCAAACATGATGACAACACCACCCCAACGGGCGTTGCTGGGCAGCTTCAATGTGGTTCTCTTATTCTTCTCACTTTACTCGTTGAGGTTGATTGCTGCTATAACCTAACCATTTCCTTGGCTCTCTTGTAGAGTGTATCCATTGTTTTCAGTGCCATGATGTCCTTGAGGAGCAGATTCAATGCATGACAGCACAGCCCCAATGGGTGTGATGTGAGGGTAGGACTCCTCCACTTTAGACCAAGCTGCCTTCATGTTCGCAGCATTGTCTGTCACCAGTGCAAATACCTTCTGTGGTCCAAGATCATTGATGACTGCCTTCAGCTCATCTGCAATGTAGAGACCGGTGTGTCTGTTGTCCCTTGTGTCTGTGCTCTTGTAGAATACTGGTTGAGGGGTGGAAATTATGTAGTTAATTATTCCTTGACCAAGAACATTTGACCACCCATCAGAGATGATTGCAATACAGTCTGCTTTCTCTATGATTTGCTTGACCTTCACTTGAACTCTGTTGAACTCTGCATCCAGCAAATGAGTAGATAAAGCATGTCTGGTTGGAGGGGTGTATGCTGGGCGAAGAACCTTCAGAAATCTCTTCCAATACACATTGCCTGTGAGCATCAGAGGTGAACCAGTTGCATTCACAACTCAAGCAAGACATTCATCAGCATTTCTCTGACTACATTCCTCCATTGAGTCAAAAAAACGTCTGATTCCAGGAAGACCATGAGCTGTTGCTATCGATAAGTTGTCTGATTCATTATTTTCACCTCGAATAGAAGTAAAGGGACTTTTGTCAGAGGTTGCTTGTTGTGAGCACTGAGGGAACTTTATGCACTTGGCCAGATGATTCTGCATCTTTGTTGCATTCTTCACATATGATTTGGCACAGTATTTACAAATGTACACAGCCTTTCCTTCTATATTAGCTGCAGTGAAACGTCTCCACACATCAGATACTGCCTGTGGCATTTTCCTGTGGAGATTAGAAAGAAATTAGTAAAAGCAAACCAAATACAATTCCATGTACAGATAAATAGTTAAGCAGTTAGATTAAACAACTCCTTTGTAAGGTACATGTTTTAAAATGAAACATTTATGGAAACAGGTGAATTAACACTCAGTTAGCAGGCTCAAGCAAGCTAAAACCCACATGGTAGCAAAAACTAACTAGCAGAAATTGTTAACAAGTTAGAAATGATTTAAACACACTTTGCTGTAGGCTACTATTTACTAGTTAACAAAAAATCATGTATGTCATATAAAATATTTTCACCCCACCCAGTATTGTAATCAAAACTTACCAGAAAGCATGTAGTCCTTGGCTCAGACAGTGTAGTAGTGTGGGCTCAATAGCATCTCATTAGTGTGGAAGATCTTGAGAATCAGCTGTACATGTGATGAAAGACCTAGAATTGCCTTATGTGTATCCCACAAAGAAGGTTCACTGTTATAAGCTGTTAAACTTTTTGATGAATTTAAGCAAAATGCCCCAAATTCCAGGGATTAACGTCCCATGGAAAGTTTCCTACCCTTTGCCACCCTAGCTGTAACACAACAAACTGTGGAAAAAGTCAAGGGGTGTGAATACTTTCTGAAATCACTGTAGCAGTTATTTTGATTTGATTTGTTACCGCATATTGCAAACCTGTATTATAATCTCAAAATAAAGGATGATAAGAACACTGAAAAGTTGCATAAACCAACATAAATTTACAAAAAATGTTTTGTTTTCATTAGAATACATACTTTTCATCATTAGGGAAGATTACATTGTTTTCTGCCATTGTGTCCAGGAAAAAGTACTCAAAACCTGGGAACTTCCAATACAACTGAGGAAACAAGTCAAATTAAACATGAAGACAAGCAGTTTAGTACATTTAATTAAATACAAAATCATGGCATTTTAAGATGTACTGTATCGCCATGGAGAGGAGGGTATGTGAGTCTTACCCAGCTAAATGGATGATGGGCAACCTCCTGTCGAACGTTGGTGTATGCTCCCTCAATGATCACGCCATCAACAACAATCCCTGATAAAAGCAAAGTATTCTAAGAGTCTAAGTATATCAAGTCAGCTTCCATGAACATGTCAGGTTCTGACTGTGGCTAGGTCTCTGGCTCCCTCTAGTGGAGGAGTGGGAGGGCCACAGTTAGAGCTTGCCAGAGCACTGGGTGTTTTTTGTTTTTAGTTAATAACTATCCCCAATTAGAGACAGCTGTCTCGAGTTGTCTCTAATTGGGGATTCTACTTATGTGTCGATGTTTTCCACCTGGTTGTGGATTCTTGTGTGTGTTTGGTCATAGGTTTATGTGTGTTTGGTCATAGGTTTATGTGTGTTTGGTCATAGGTTTATGCTCACACCAGTTCACGTGTGCGCTTACTCTCCTTTGTTATTGTTGGTACTTGTTTTGATAACGAGTTAAATCAAAAGGAATGTCGCTCCACCAACGCTCTGCATACCGTCCCTTTACTACAGCAACGTGACAGAACTGAGTCACTCAAAAAACATTCATGATATGTGTATTGTACTGGAACTAGAGGGTATCAAATATGAAAGTAGAATGGGTCCAGTAAAGCCTACCTTGTTCCATTAGTTTGACTGCAGTATTAGTGGCCACTCTGTACAAAGATGAGGGATAAAATGGTGTTTACTGATCATGTCTCATACTCCGAGTCACTGTCAAAATGTTCTTTCAATCATCTCCATTAGTTGTGGTAGATTAGTAGTAGTAGTAGTAGTAGTAGTAGTGACAAATTAGCGTTAAGTGCCTTGCTCAAGTGCACATCGACAGATTTCTCACCTTGTCGGCTCGGATATTCGAACCAGCGACCTTTCGGTTATTGCTAGGCTAACTGCCGTCCCATCTCTTGAACGGACAATGCTTACTTTACAAATCAAACAAACAACAGTTAAATATAATAAGATTTAAATAATGAAAAGCCTACCAGTGGAATTAAATACAAGGCAAAGGTAATACAGATAAAGTTAATGTAAAAAATGTCAAAGTAATCAAAGGGAATAGTGTGTTTGCTTATTCAGTAACAGACACAATATTACATTTGATTACCTTTACAGATGAAGGATCGTCATTTTAACCAGTTTGCTACAGTAGGAAAATAATCCTGCAGTAACAGGAAATGTGAATTATTATGTAGATAATATTCTTCTAGGGGTTGATACATTTTTCGTTAGGGCAAATCAAGTGGAAATTTACGAACTTTAGAATAATTCTCAGCAACAAAAGCATGATCAAATTAAGATCCTACATCTGTACCTTTGCCTTACACACCAATTACATTACATGAGACGTGCATTTAATTTGACTGTTAAGCTTTTCATGATTTGAATCATGATCATATGATTTAACTGTTATTTGTTAGATTTTTAAAACGGAGTAATGTTCATTTAAGAGACTGCAGTGTATAGCTTGATTTAAAGCTTGCTTGTTTTGACTGCTTGAGTTCCACCCCTCATAATTGTGTGTAACTGTGCATCAGATCTGGGATAACTACAGTGCTTTCGGAAAGTATTTAGACCCCTTGACTTTTCAACATTTTGTTATGTTACAGACTTATTTTCAGGTCTCTCCAGAGATGTTCGATCGGTTAAAGTCCGGGCTCTGGCTGGGCCACTCAAGGACATTCAGGATCGAAGCCACCTCTGTTGTCTTGGCTGTGTGCTTTTTTTCTGTTGGAAGGTGAACCTTTGCCCCAGTATGAGTTCCTGAATGCTCTGGAGCAGGTTTTCATCAAGGATCTCTCTGTATTTTACTCCGTTCATCTTTCCCTCAATCCTGACTAGTCTCCCAGTCCCTGCCGCTGAAAAACATCCTCACAGCATGATGCTGATACCACCATGCTTCACCATATTGATGGTGTCAGGTTTCCTCCAGATGTGGCGCTTGGCATTAAACCAATCTTGGTTTCATCAGACCAGAGAATCTTGTTTCTTGTGGTCTGAGAGTCCTTTAGGTGCCTTTTGTTAAACTCCAAGCGGGCTGTCAGGTGCCTTTTACTGAGGAGTGGCTTCCGGCTGGCCACTCTACCATAAAGGCCTGATTGGTGGAGTGCTGCAGAGATGGTTGTCCTTCTGGAAGCTTCTCCCATCTCCACAGAGGAACTCTGGAGCTCTGTCAGTGTGACCATTGGGTTCTTGGTCACCTCCCTGACCAAGGCCCTTCTCCCCCGATTACTCAGTTTGGCCGGGCTGCCAGCTGTAGGAAGAGTGTTGGTGGTTCCAAACTTCTTCCGTTTAAGAATAATGGAGGCCACTGTGTTCTTGGGGACCTTCAATGCTTCAGACATTTTTTGGTACCCTTCCCCAGATCTGTGCCTCGACACAATCCTGTCTCGGAGCTCTACGGACCTTATATAGACAGATGTGTGCCTTTTCAAATCATGTTTCTAAAAAACAGTTTCGCTTTGTCATTATGGGGTAGTCTGTGTAGATTGATTAAGAAAATGTTTTATTTAATCCATTTTAGAATAAGGCTATAACATAACAAAATGTGGAAAAAGGGAAGGGGTCTAAATACCTTCTGAATGCACTGTATAGTTTTAATACTTTTTGTGGAAAGTAACTATTTTGGGGGGGAATAAATAGTTACTTTGAATACAAATCCCCCCAAAATTATACTTTTTTAAACTATTTGAATACATTTCTGAAAAAACAACTACTTAAAAAAATATTTGAATAGAGATCTCAGGAAGTGACTACTTTTCAGAAACTATTGGATTGGCTGCCTTCCACTAATGACACAGATGTATGGAACTGCATAGAGAAATAGAATGAATAGAACACAATCTCCTATACTATTCCAATCTGACAGTCATATTTGATCTACACAATACATTTCTATCTGAACATTCTGTAAATGTAAATTCTCCTGAATGCACATTGCCTCAGCTTTACATAATCAAGTCAAACCAATTACATATGTTTGAATAAGTTGTGATGCTCAACTAATGAGTGACTCTTTCAACATGCCACTGAAAAGGTTGCAAGCGGCAATTAATTTTATGGTCCATGAAAATACTGAAGAGAGAACTTCAAATGCATTTTTTGCAAAAATTGTAAACAGCAAGTTAGATGCTTATCAAAAACAACTTCAAACGTCTTCGTCCATCTGAGGGGAATGGTTCTTATTTCAAACACACACTATACTATCTTTATGTTATGTTGTTACATAATACTGGTAATTGCATTTTAATTGCATAGCAATGAGCTGATCGTTTTCGTAACTACTGTACATGAGAGGAATAGTATTCCCCCTTATTCTACTTATGTAGTAACTCCATTAATATGCAATTATAAAGGCATTTCCAAAGTCTTATGTAACAACACTATTGCTATTGGAATAATCACAAAGGTACTAGGACTACACATGTATAAGAACTTGATGTTTAGTGTTAGTGTATTTCTTTGTCTCACTCATTATGAAAATAGACTTGTTAGTCATTTTTAAGCTGCAAAAGTGGTCTACTTTAATGTTGAGGTGATTGATTCCGTGTCCCTCGTATTTACCTCTAGGCTATAAGCTATATTAAGATTAATATAGAGACAAAGTTTGGACACACCTACTCATTCAAGGGTTTTCTTTTATTTTTTACTATTTTCTACATTGTAGAATAATAGTGAAGACACTATTGTCTTCTGGCCACCCCTCAGAGCCTGGTTCCTCTCTCGGTTTCTTCCTAGGTTTTTGCCTTTCTAGGGAGTTGTTCCTAGCCACCGTGCTTCTACATCTGCATTGCTTGTTGTTTGGGGTTTTAGTCTGGGTTTCTGTATAGCACATACATTTGATCGATTGATTGAAAGCTATGAAATAACACACATGGAATCATGTAATATCATTTAGATTCTTCAAAGTAGCCACCCTTTGCCTTGATGACAGCTTTGCACACTCTTGGAATTCTCTCAACCAGCTTTATGAGAAATGCTTTTCCAACAGTCTTGAAGGAGTTCCCACATACGCTGAGCACTTGTTGGCTGCTTTTCCTTCACTCTGCAGTCCAACTCATTCCAAACCATCTCAATTGAGTTGAGGTCGGGTGATTGTGGAGGCCAGGTCATCTGATAGAGCACTCCATCACTCTCCTTCTTGGTCAAATAGCCCTTACACAGCCTGGAGGTATGTTTTGGGTCATTGTCCTGTTGAAAAACAAATGATAGTCCCACTAAGCGCAAACCAGATGGGATGGGGTATTGCTGCAGAATGCTGTGGTAGCCATGCTGGTTAAGTGTGCCTTGAATTTTCAATAAATCACTGATAGTGTCACCAGCAAAGCACCTCCACACCATCACACCTCCTCCTCCATGCTTCACTGTGGGAACTACACATGCAGATATCATCCATTCACCTACTCTGCGTCTCACAAAGACACCGTGGTTTTTGGACTCTTGGGGAAGTGATAACCTCAAATTTGGACTCTTCAGACCAATTTCCAATGGTCTAATGTCAATTACTCGTGTTTCTTGGCCCAAGCAAGTCTCTTCTTCTTATTGGTGTCCTTTAGTAGTGGTTTCTTTGCAGAAATTCGACCATGAAGGCCTGATTCACACAGTCTGCTCTAAACAGTTGATGTTGAGATGTGTCTGTTACTTGAACTCTGTGAAGTATTTATTTGGGCTGCAATCTGAGGCTGGTAAACTGTAATGAACTTATCCTCTACAGCAGAGGTAACTCTGGGTCTTCCTTTCCTGTGGCGGTCCTCAGGAGAGCCAGTTTCATCATAGCGCTTGATGGTTTTTGCAACTGCACCTTGTCTTAAAGTAATAATGGATTGTCGTTTCTCTTCGTTTATTTGAGCTGTTCTTGCCATAATATGGACTTGGTCTTTTACGGCTATCTTCTGTATATAACTGATTGTCTCAAACGTATTAAGAAAGAAAGAAATCCCACAAATTAACTTTTAACAATGCATTCCAGGTGACTACCTCATGAAGCTGGTTGAGAGAATGCCAAAAGTGTGCAAAGCTGTCATCAAGGCAAAGGGTGGCTACTTTGAAGAATCTCAAATATAACATATGTTTTGATTTGTTTAACACTTTTTTGGTTACTACATGATTCCATATGTGTTATTCTACAATGTAGAAAATAGTAAAAATAAAGAGTAGGTGTGTCCAAACTTTTGACTGGTACTGTACATCTGAGAGCCCTCCAAACCATGTGCTAATGATTTTTTACTAGGCAAGTCAGTTAAGAACAAATTCTTATTTACAATGATGGCCTACCTACAGGGTCAGCCCCTGGAGCAAATTAGGGTTAAGTGCCTTACTCAAGGACACATCAACCGGTTTTTCACCTTTTCGGCTCAGGTATTCGAACCAGCGACCTGTCGGTTACTGGCCCAACGCTCCAACCGCTAGGCTACCTGCTGCCCATTCAAAAAACTTTCAAATATTACTTGTTTTTTTGAGACCTGTATTTAAATATCAAAGAAAATTGTTACCTTTTAGTTGAAACTCTATATAAACTATATTAGACTACCTCAAGTATTTGCCCCGGTCTGCTGTGCATTGACATAAATAATAATTTCCACTTGCTTATCTCATCTCTAGAAACTGAACCATCCACCTGAAGGCACACGTTTGGTCACTCACCCAGTGCCAAGGGAATGTCCCCATAATACCACCAGACTGCTCCCACTCAAGGCTTTTACCCACTGGTACAAGTAGAGGGTGTCAGTGGTTAGACCAACTTCAGTGGGCTCTCCGGTGGAGTCCCCAAAACCTGTTAAGAGTTTCAATGTCTGTACATTATGCAAACATACTTGACTATGTACAGACCTACAGATCATATATTGTCTGTTTGCCTGAGGTAAACTTGATGCAGAGTTGTACACTGATTTGTATATGACCACAAGGGGGCAGTCACAGGCAACCCACACCAGAGGTTGAGGTGAGCTCTACTGCAGTATAAGGAATTGGGAGTTGGTTATCGGAGTCTCTTTACAGCAAGCAAGGTGAAATAACAAGGTCACACAACAAAATTTAGATTAATGGTAGGTTATCAAGGATATGTGTAACGATTATCAGAATTTATTCAGACCAAATAAATAAAGCAAACTATGTTTCAACAGTCTAGTCAAATGTAAATTTAACCAACCTCTGTAGTCCAAAGACAAAACATGGTAACCTATTGCACTCAGCACCTGTGGACACAAAGGCCAATCACCAATTGATCAAACCTCAGTGTAATTTTCTGCCATGTTGAAGTAACTTTTGATGTAGTCGACAGTCACTTACATTTACTACTCCCACGCGGTGACCTGCTGCCCTGTTTGAAAGAAAGTGTACTTTTAGATTCAAAGTGAGAACAGTGGCCACTTGCAATATTATTGTATAGGAAACCATTGTTCTTGCTACCTTGTGCCTCCATTGCCATGGAGATAAATGATAATTGGATCTCCAGCTCCCAAAGAATCTTTGTACCATTCCAAATCCTTTCCCTGTGCCTCCTTCCACTGACTTTCAGGGACGGTGTGCCTTGAAGATATTGTAGAGCGACAACACTTGTAAGCGACCACATTAGGAAGTGACAACACGTGGAAGCGACAATGTATAGATTTTTGATGTATAAAAGTTCACTGCCGTCTTTTTAAAGCTACACGGCCTTCTCTGTCTTCTTGGGGAGAAGCACTGCCTGGGTGTTGGGCAGCACACCACCCTGAGCGATTTTCATATATATTACCATCCTCACAAACCTACTCACCATACACCCAATGAGATCCCTTGCTCAGAGTTAAGGTACATGTTCACTGTGTGGTTAAGAGACAGGTCAGCTGGCTGGCTAAGGTTGACGAAGAATGGGGCACCGGCTAAAAACAAGGAGAGAAACAGACTATATGTTATACGAGTTGTTATTCCCGATTTGTCCAGTATTTTGGATACTTCTCATGATTAGATTACACTCACCTCTGTGAGAATACACCAGGTGTTTTATGACTCCGGGAAACATTCGCATAATGAAAGGCACAGAAACATAAATGACACATGAAGCCAGCAGACCTCTTTTGAACCACCACAACAAACAGGAGCTAGGTCTGAGAGAGAGAGAGAGGAGAGAGGAGAGAGGAGAGAGGAGAGAGAGAGAGAGAGAGAGAGAGAGAGAGAGAGAGAGAGAGAGAGAGAGAGAGAGAGAGAGAGAGAGAGAAAACATGATCACTTCCCCAAATGCAAGACAAAAAGCATCAAAATTGCAATGACAAAGGCCCATGCTGTGTCAGCGGACCTTACTGGATATTGGCATTGAAGAGCATTTTAGGCCAATAATAGGAAGCAATAGTAACGGAGTCTTGTTGTAGACGCTAACGGAGACTAACTCCGCCATGGCTCGTTGGCCAAAGCCTATGGAGCATTAAGGTCTATGGTAAACACAGGCTTAGCAGATCTTATACATACGTTTTGTTTTATGGGATAATCTTCAACAACTAACATCACTTTTTTGTATTTTGAAGCATTTATGTAATCAAAATAAGCTCATAAAAACCTCATAATTCATAAAGGTCATGTTAACTGATTAATATTATCTGAGTAAGATCTCCTAAAGGGCTCTATACTGTCTACATAATCGGGGGAGAAGGGCCTCGGTCAGGGAGGTGACCAAGAACCCAATGGTCACTCTGACAGAGCTCCAGAGTTCCTCTGTAGAGATGGGAGAAACTTCCAGAAGGACAACCATCTCTGCAGCACTCCACCAATCAGGCCTTTATGGTAGTGGCCAGACGGAAGGCACTCCTCAGTAAAAGGCACATGACAACCCGCTTGGAGTTTGCCAAAAGGCACCAATATCAGGATTAGTTTTCATAGAGGTCTCTGGACACTTCGATGTTTGTCAGGTTTAGACCTCTCTGGATAACTCTATGTGAGTTTAGTTGTTTGGTCCCCAAATGGTGGCAGTTGCGCTGCGTTGCCTCTAATTGGGGATCCCATTTAAGTTTGCTGCCTGCCCAGGTGTGTGTGGGTTTCTGTGTTTCATGGCTACGACTTTGTTTTGTTATCGTTGTAGTAGTAAATAAAGGAATGTCTGGTTCCTTCGGCTTTGCGCCTCGGGTTCTGTCTCCGTGACAACCAAAAGACTCTCAGACCATGAGAAACAAGATTCTCTGGTCTGATGAAACCAAGATTGAACTCTTTGGCCTGAAAGCCAAGCGTCACATTTGGAGGAAACCTGGCACCATCCCTACGGTGAAGCATGGTGGAGGTGGCATCATGCTTTGGGGATGTTTTTCAGCAGCAGGGACTGGGAGACTAGTCAGGATCGAGGGGAAAGATGAACGAAGCAAAGTAAAGAGATCCTTGATTAAAACCTGCTCCAGAGCACTCAGGAGGTCAAACTGGGGCAACGCTTCACCTTCCAACAGGACAACGACCTAAGAACACAGCCAAGGCAATGTAGGAGTGGCTTCGGGACAAGTCTCTGAATGTCCTTGAGTGGACCAGCCAGAGCCCGGACTTGAACCCGATCGAACATCTCTGGAGAGACCTGAGAATAGTCGCCCCCACACCGCTCTGATTCAGAGGGGTTGGGTTGAATGCATTCAGTTGTACAACTGACTAGGTATCCCACCTTTCCCTTTCCCCAAAAACTGAAGTTGTGTGCTAAAGACATTTGTAGAGATGGTGGTGAACATGTTTTTCTGTATATATATATATATATATGTATTTCTTATTCACAAGTTATGTTTGTGGGTAATTTACTGGGGGTATTTTGCATGTTTGTCCGTCCTTTTTTGCCATTGGCTTACTTTATAATTCACGTTAAGGTGGTGGGTAATTTACTGGTTTGCCTTTGCACATTTCCCCCTCTTGTGATATTTTGTTATTCAAAATAAATACATTTCTAGCAAAAGGTCTATAAATCTCTTTGGTTATTTATACATGTGGCAGAAAATATTGCTGTACTCTGAAGCAGTCACTCAGTAAGCTTGTAGTGCTTTGTGCATGGGCTATGTAGGGGTCTGTTCTTATTGTCTACAGATGGACAGCCATTCTCACCCATGTACCATAGTTGGAAGGTCATCATTTAAATGGTTAAAAGGCCACTACACAGGTTGTACATAGCCGTCTAGATTAGGTTATTGTTTACAGATGGACGGCCATTCTCACCAAAGTACCCCCTAAACCTGTGTTAACCTCAGACCCAGTGGCGACCAATCATTACGGGCAGGAATTGCAGAGCTCCACCTGTTTGCCTGTTTTGCATGTTATTTTGGCATTAATACATGTCACATTAGTTTGCAAACAATGTAAATAAAAAATTATCATTGAGTTAATAAAGCTGCATTCAAACATGGTCTCTATTTTCTTGAGTAAGGCAGCTCAAAAATGCAGGTGTTTCAGCCTAGCTGAGTGTAGGGGTTTGTAATGTTCTCTAGGCGCACTGTGATTGGCTCAGTGTTCTGTCACTCATGGGGACACTACGTCAATGCAAAATCTACGGGGAGAGCTCGGAAATGTAAGCCCTTGGGTGCTGCCATAGTTACATTAGAAGTAGCCATCCAAGAAGGCTCAAGGTCATTGGCCACAGATAAAATGACATCAAATCACGTTATATCTACCGCAGCTTTGATTGGACTGATCATGTCAACATCATACTTTCAAAATCTTAGCAAGCTAGAAGTCATCAACATAAATCAACAAGTTGGAAATCGCAAATTCAACAATGAGTGGTTTGGAAGGAATCAGTGGCTAACTGCAAGCGTTGCAAAGCAATCACTAGCCTGCTATTCAGTGGAGTGGGTGTGTGGTCCAAGTTTGGGTTTAAGGGTCTGTTTTCCAAGTTTAAAACGATAAACATTCAACATTGGCCAGGATGACTTCTGCCTCATTCAAAACAACTGGAAACTCTGAAATCTCAGACTTAATTGATTTCAAGACAACTGGGAACTCTGAAAAAAAACTAGCTCTGATTAGGAAAATATGTTTTGAACAGTCATCCAACTCGGAATTGACCAAGAAGGAGAGTGATGGAGTGCTGCATCAGATGAGCTGGCCTCCACAATCAGGTAGATATGTATACTGCAGCTAAGAAAGTAATACTAAGTGTATGTTGTGTAGTAAGCTGTTAGTAGCCCATGTGCCTCACCCTAATAATTTGGTCCCTTTCCCCCTCATAACTTAGCCTACTGTTTTGACTTGGTGTTGCACATGTAGCCTATAGCCTGTTTTAGAGAAATGTGATCATTGAATATTATAAGAGCTTTCATTGTCTGCTTATATGTCCCCTTTATTTATCCTACGGTTCTGACTTGGTGTACCGGGAGAATACTGTAAGAACGGCCCATGTTCTGAATTCTGTCGCTGTACATTTCAAAAGTGCTGAACAAATAGTTATATTGACTACGTCCGTTGTCGCTCGCTCATTAATGTCTTAATCTAAATTAAGGATTGCCTCTTATCAGCTTGTCATCCCCTTATGCCATAATTTATACATCTCAATTGTCAGTAGAAACCACATTTGTTTAAGCAAGTCAGCCATATCAGCAAAAAAAAAATTCAGGCAGTAAATAAGCCTGAATGCACTGTTTCGCTGCCAGACGAGGTTCCGCTGATAGCCAGGTGTAACAGTGGTAAGCTTTTGGGACTGCTGTTGGGACTCTGCTGTTGGGACAGCTTTATGTCGGCCCTAACTGTTTATGGGCACCGTTTGTCAACGTTATAGTGCAATTAACGTATTGTTTAGTGTTGTGTTGTGTAGTGGCTTTGCTGGCATGAATCTAAAAAAAACATGTGAGTTTACCACACCAAGATTTACATGCTAAAATCGCCACTGCTCAGACTTATTTTCATTCGGCGTTCAACCGCATTCATTTCCCCCATAGGAATGGCTTGACGAACCAGAGGTTTCATTTCTGTTTTTTAGGACTACAAAGTGAAGAAATCTTAACAGGCCTATTTATTGACTAGACTAGACTATACTCTAGTCTAGAGAGCATAATTTTACGCAATTTTACCTCGGCTGCGCACTCGATGACACACCAGCTTCATCTCTGTCAGTCTTCTGCTTCTTGGAGTTACGGTCACCAGTCCTCTTCCTCATCCTGAAACGTTTACTAACCTATTTACTATATGAGCCACCAGTCCTCAGCCGCTGTCGTGAACCTATATGGTCTGATCTAGATTGACATCTAGACTTTGTGACTTGAACTACTTTGTCTTTGTCGTTTACCGTACGTCTGTTTTTTTTTGTCTAATGCTGCGTTCGTAACCAAGTGGGAAGTTAGCACCATAGAGTTAGATAGAGAACTCTAGATTATAAAACCCGTTTGCCATTTATTTTTTTATTTAACCAGGCAAGTCAGTTAAGAACAAACTTATATTTACAATGACGGCATACAACCGCCAAACTCGATGACGCTTATCCCATTATGTTGTCTGTGAGCGCACAAGCAGCGCTATTGAGGCCATCCCATGTAGCTCAGATGGTAGAGCTTGGCGCTTGCAACGCCAGGTTTGTGTGTTTGATTCCCACGGGGGACCAGTATGAACATGAATGCACTAACTGTAAGTCGCTCTGGATAAGAGCATCTGCTAACTGACTAAAATGTAAATCTAATCTCCATTTCGAATTAGTCTGTTTTCTTATTTTGCTGCTTCTATGAGTTGGCAAACAAACTGAAAGGTTGAATACTGCCACCTAGTGTGTTATTTGAACAGGTATAAAGCTAAGGATGGCAATTTACTGCCACCTACAGTTTTTGAATATTTGCTCACAAGTGTAATTCATTGGCTGATCCCTTCTGATGACCCGGATGGAATAACGGGATCCTACCTTCACCCATAGGAAGTCCCACCCAGTTGACTACTTTAAAATGGTTTAAGCCCTCAATGGGCTGAAAACGTTTTAATCTATCTAGAGTCATCTAGCTAACTCTAAGGTGGTACATGTACACTTCCCAATTGGTTATGAATGCAGCATAACTCATAGGCTCTATAATATGTGGGCAAAGATGGTGGATAAATGAAGACAGTTCACTCAGGCCGTTTAAAAAAGTCAGTTCCTGTCTACTTAAGGCTCTACCATAGACGCCAATGCAATAGCAGCTGGGTCTGGTCTACTTAGTTCATTGACCTCCATTGTAACAGAAAAAATAAGTGAGTGGGATGTCTTGCTTCTTCTTCCGTCTCTGATGTGGGTGAAAGTACAGAATTCCCACATTGTTGATAAGGAAATGAGGGAGGAGTAAAGCAGGTTTAAGGTGATCCAGAGTAAACCATGCAAGAACACCGCAGGTCTACCGGATTAATTTATAAATTATAAATATGTGTGGCAATCATTGAAAGTAAGGAAAACAGTCTTTCATAGAACACATTCCCGATGCACAAAGGGCTCTTACATACTTCAGTTTGTACAATAGATGGGGACGTAAAATCATTTTGCTAGAGTGATCTTTTTACATGGCACATATACAATTCAGTAGGCTACCTACAGTGTAGGCCTATGAATAAGGAATCTGATTTGGTATCTGTTTCTATGTTTTATGATCACAGTAATGCTGCTGTAGATGCACTGTGTTTCAATGTACAATGTCCTATAATGTATCATGTATCTGTCTTTTGTGTATTTTCGTTATGCCATTTTGCACCTGCCCTATGTTTTGTTGTAGCTGCTTGACAAAGAAATTTCCCCCTCGGGGATCAATAAAGTATCTATCTATCTATCTATCTATCTATCTATCTATCTATCTATCTATCTATCTATCTATCTATCTATCTATCTATCTATCTATCTATCTATCTATCTATCTATCTATCTATCTATCTATCTATCTATCTATCTATCTATCTATCTATGGCGTAGGCCTGTGATTCACCTACACTACTGTTATGTGCTGTTTTGTATGTGCTTATATAGAATAATATATCATAAAATCCACTAGAATATAATACTACCAATCTCTCGTGGATAGACTATGAGCATCTGACCAAATTAAGATTTTGTTTTTGTAGATTAATACTTTACTCATCTCTATTCTATTATAGTGTCAAAAACCTGATACAGAATGTTTGCAGTCTTTTATCATACATTTTTAAAGTTTAAGGGAAATTGACTCATTGAATTCGAGAGAAAAATTATCTGAAAAGAGGAATAGAAAAACCACCATACAAAACTCCTACTGCAGCATGACTAAGCTGTCATGGGGAAGTCAGGAAGCTATTTCTTGACCATTTGTAGGCATTTTGGCTCAAATCACCCTATTTGTGTGTGAAAGCGCATAATTTCTGGCAGACAGGGGCTTTTCACAATAAAGGCTACTCCCTTGCATAACAACCTGTTTCACAATGACTGCTGTGGATTATTTAAATAACAGGAGAAGGGATCCCCTAAACTACATCACCTAAGCTACATCTCACAAAACCTACAAGGTAGGCAACATTATCATAACATTAAAATATCATTATTATAAAATGAACATATTATTTTAAGCACTATAATGTGTAATGTAAAGTGCATTCGTAAAGTATTCAGACCCCTTGACCTTTTCCACATTTTGTTATGTTGGTCACCTCCCTGACCAAGGCCATTCTCCCCCGATTGCTCAGGTTGGCCGGGCGGACAGCTCTAGGAAGAGTCTAGGTGGTTCTAAACTTCTTCCATTTAAGAATGATGGAGGCCACTGTGTTTTTGGGGACCTTCAATGCTGCAGAAATGTTTTTGGTACCCTTCCCCAGATCTGTGCCTCGACACAACCGTGTCTCGGAACTCTACGGACAATTCCTTCGACCTCATGGCTTGGTTTTTGCTCTGACATGCACTGTCAACTGTGGGACCTTACATAGAACGTTGTGTGCGCCTTTCCAAATAATGTCCAATCAATTGAATGTACCACAGGTGGACTCCAATCAAGTTGTAGAAACATCTCAAGGACGATCAATGGAAACAGGAAGCACCTGAGCTCAATTTCGAGTCTCATTGTAAATACTTATGTAAATAAGGTATCTGTTTCTTATTTTTCATACATCTACAGATATTTCTAAAAACCTGTTTTATCATTATGGGGTATTGTGTGTAGATTGATGAAGAAAAACATTGATCTAATCAGTTTTAGAATAAGGCTGTAACATAACAAAATGTGGATCTCTATACTTTCCGAATGCACTGTATATGTAAATGTAATGAACTGTTTACAATTGTACTGTTTGTATGTCCTGTTAACAATGTGCCTCAAGGTGAGAAATCAGACCTTTTTATTCATAAATCGGGAGCCTAAAGTTTGTCATGCCACATCTATATTGTATTCTATTTATGTATAATTTTTCTGGAGACAGAAAGTAGGTGCCAAAGTAGCTAATAGATCTTAAGAAAACAGCAATCAGTCTATTTCCTGGTTAGAAATGAATAGACAACAAATGCAAAAAATGTATAATTAAAATGATACATCATTCTCTCAAAAGGTGTTGGTGCCTGACACCACTCTCTCTCCACATGGAAAATATGATAATTATTCAGATGTCAATGGCCTACAGGATGGAGATACCTTTATATCAGAGCATGTATTGTACTGTAAATAATTTGTTCATCGTACAGAGGCTACCAGTATTCACCATGTCCTCTCAGTGTCTCATCAGACCTGTCAAGTAAAATTTTCACATTTCCAAAGGATTCTGACTTTTTGATCACTGACAAAAAGGGAGAAAACTATTCTTCTGTGACAGTATGTCTAAGGTAATCAATGTGGTATTCAATGCTTCCATATGTGTTTTTATCTTAAGCTGGGAGCAGCAGTCAAAAACCTTTGGAATCATTGTTTTCTTTGTCAGTGGTAGTGCTTGGTAAATAAGGTGTTAATAATATGTATATTTTGCATTTAGTTAATTTCAGCCACAAAATGTTATTCCAAGGCCTAGCTAATGTTTGTATTATGACATTCTTAAATGTATTTCACAGAGGGTGTTTTCTCTCTTCTCCATGGCAACTCCAACAAGCACCAATGGTGCCACGCAGCTACATGTTAGATATGTGGGAAGTGCATTCACAGGGCTGCCAGGCAAGCAGAACATGTGGATGTCTTTGGATCAATGGGAAGCCAAGTGCAAAGAAGGGTGGCAGGTAGACTAGCGGTTAGAGCGTTGGGCCAGAAACCAAAAGGACGCTGGTTTGAATACCTGAGTCGATGTGTCCTTGAGTAAGGCACTTAACCTTAATTTGCTCCAGTGGCTGACCCTGTAGGTAGGCCGTCATTGTAAATAAGAATTTGTTCTTAACTGACTTGCCTAGTTAAATAAAGGTTAAATAAAAAATAAAAAGAAGCTGGGATACACTGCGGTGGAGAACCCATTATAATCCTAGGTCAGGAGAAGGATGCATATGGTGGAAATTTAAAATAAAAAGGGCAAGCATTTATTGGTCACCTCACTGATGTGCACATGTGGAATTATGTTTCACATAATTTCTTTACAAGCAACTTCAATTTCACCCCCCCTGATAATGTCCTTAACTGGAGGTCCCTTGAGTATACCATATATGGGCGTGTGCTTCTAGAAAACAATGAAACACCCTGCGAAGAATGAGTAGTGCAAACCAATCAGAGTTGAGAAATATTGATTATGATCTAAATATGCATGTCTTTTCACAAGTACTGTATTCTGCAAATCATTAAAAAAAATACAATTATAATTGAATTGAGAAACACATTATATTCTTTCCTAAAGTAATGTCCTCCAATGAATTTAATAAAATGACACTCTTTATAGTAAAATTGTGTTGAATTGATATTTGAGCGTAGAATCATTTTAAGGCAAGTCCCCAGTCTTTCTAACTGGGTTCAGGAACAGAAGGGGATGGCAACATGGTTAGGAACAGTGTGATTGCTTTATAAATTGGGAAGGCAAACACACTCAATAAATATCTAAAAAATAAGCAAACCAAATCAGTCATTCAAAGATAACAGAAACTGTATTTATTTTGTTTGTTTACAAAACATTCAAATAATGTCAACTAAAGGTACTGTAAATGATTTAAACTTTGGTCTGTATGTTATTACCTGGATTGTCGTCCTACAATATGCAAACACTTCTATTAAAATGGTACCCTAACAATGTTTGCTTAAAATAATTGTGGAAATGGTAACCTTATCCTGACCATTGAGACATTACAGAAGCGCCAACAGATAGGGTTGCATTAGAGCCATCCAGTGATTGGTGGACAAGGTACACACCAAAGGTCACCTAAAAAACAAAATCACAACACAACACATTTACAGCATACTCACTGAATGGACAAAATGGCAGTGAGAAACAAGTCTAGAAATGTAGCCAAAATGGAGTCCTTTGGAGATAAGGGATGCTGTATATTGAATACACCGCTATGTTTTCTTTGTCAGTTAATGTTTTTTTTTTGTACTCTGGCTACCTCTGATCTAAGGTCAATGACACGGACCGTAGCAAATGCAGTCGACCCAGCAGTAAGTCAGACGACGTGTCATGGGATAGGAACTATTTGAAAACGCAACACACACCAACCCACTGACCTTCCCCTTGCGATAGGCAGAGAGAGACAGAAGAGGCTCCTTGGTCTTGGCTCCTGTGTTCTGATCAACCCCGATCATCTGGCATCTGCCACACCGACCTGCCACCTTTACGTCATATCGCAAAGAGTTTCGTTACCATTTCTGTAACAAAGTGTCACCATATATGAAAACCAATCTGCATCCTCACCTGGAAATGGGTGTTTCCAATAATCAAGTGTGACCAATCATCTTCCTCGAATGGCTCCAATCCAGAGATTACTAAATTGGCACGAAACCGACTAATAAGGTGCTGGATGTCAGGGGGCTGATGGTCATCAGAGGATTCCTGTCTGTCCCATAGTGGTTAGATAAAACCACAAGGAACAAGGAGAAAAAAAAAAGGATGATATGTCACACGTTCCAAATGTCCTCCACCAGGAATGTGTGAGGCCCTTAGGCATGATAACATGCCATGCTATACCTGCTGGCGATGTGTCTCTGAAGTAAATCAACACTGGCATGGTTGATCATTAAATACTGAGCTTCATTCACCAAGGAGAGGGCAGTGGACGAGACCCCTGGGGCAATGACAAAAAAAGTGTAAATCATTATGAATTTAAGAGAGCAAATTGGGAAAAAAGCAAATTCCAACATTCATGCACACAAAATATTTTTTTTTGCAGACAATAGGAATTACTGAAGAAACCATTATGATTGATACCCTAGTATGGTCTCTGAACTTAAGTTTACCAAGGACGTTTCCCTTTCACCTTTTTCATGGCCCTTTTTCATGTCGCGAATTAAATCAGGACTTTGCCTTTTCAGACGACAAGGCTGTCCAAGGAACTCTGAGAGCCATGATGCAACTTCATCGCCACAATCCACTGTTTGCACCCTTAGGAAGGAGAGAATACAATAACCATTGCAACATTTCTTTCTGAATCAAGGTGATGGTCAAATATGCTTATTTTAACGTGATCTGTTATACCATCTGACGTGACCAATGATCAAAATAAATTGAAATATGTCTTTCAAGCCTACTCTATAGATTTTCTACAAAGACATAGCAAGTAGTTAATTATATATATATATATATATTTTTTTTTTTAACTCACCTGTCACCACACACCTTGCTTTGACACACCCTATGACTCTGGTGTGGCTCATTGTTGTTTTCCAAAGGGATAAAAATAGTGTCCATTCCTGAAAGAGAAGAGTTCTAAAAAAATGTATGACTGAAATGTATGTAAGGGGTGCTGCTGAATAAAGATCCCTGGAGTTTCACAACAACAACAAAAAGGTTATATTTATAATGTCTGACCTGAGGCCTGCAGGAGAAGTGTGTTTGTGGGCAGGTAGATCTGTGGATGAATGAGGCATAAGTGTGGTTCTCTCTTTTGGTTCAGACACACTCCATTACCATTCACCACCATCCAGCCCCGGTCATGGAGCAGACCCAGAGGGCCCACTGGCCAGTCAGTCACCTGCATAAACACACATCACAATTAAAACACAGAAGAAGTGAGAAGTCAATTGATACAGTATACTGCTAGACACACACATTGCAATTGTGTTTAGTTGATGAAAGTCATCCTTACCACTAATATCCAACAACAGGTAGATCTCTGTGACTTATTTACAAAAGTAATCTCTGTGACTTATATCCAAACATAAAAGGCTTCTCAACAGCTTCTACCCCCAAGCTATAAGACTCCTGAACAGGTAATCAAATTGCGTCACCACCCCCTTTTTTACACTGCTGCTAGTCTCTGTTTATTATCTATGCATAGTCACTTTAACTCTTACCTACATGTACATATTACCTCAATTACCTCGACTAACCGGTGCCCCTGCACATTGACTCTGTACCGGTACCCCTGTATATAGCCTCCTCACATTGACTCTGTACTGGCACCACCTGTATATAGCCTCCTCACATTGACTCTGTACTGGCACCACCTGTATATAGCCTCCTCACATTGACTCTGTACTGGCACCACCTGTATATAGCCTCCGCACATTGACTCTGTACCGGTACCACCTGTATATAGCCTCCTCACATTGACTCTGTACCGGTACCACCTGTATATAGCCTCCTCACATTGACTCTGTATCGGTACCACCTGTATATAGCCTCCTCACATTGACTCTGTACTGGTACTTCCTGTATATAGCCTCCTCACATTGACTCTGTACTGGTACTTCCTGTATAAAGCCTCCTCACATTGACTCTGTACTGGTACTTCCTGTATATAGCCTCCTAACATTGACTCTGTACTGGTACTTCCTGTATATAGAGCCTCGCTACTGTTATTTTTACTGTTATTATTTTTTACTTTTTTGTAGGTATTTTAGGTGTTAGGTATTTGTTAACCTCATACTTATTTTTCTTAAAACTGCACTGTTGGTTAAGGGCTTGTAAGCATTTCATTGTACGGTCTACACCTGTTGTATTCGGCGCATGTGACAAATAACATTTGATTTGATTGGAGAAATATCATCATTTGCATTATAGATTTAATGAGAGCAAAACAATATTGAAAGATAAATGTGCTCAAACCTCAAACGCTGCACAGGATTTGATTGGATATATGTAGATGTTAGTCAGATACTGGCTCTTTACTTCCTTGGCGATGGCCTTGCCTCCATATTGGTTCACAACTGGATCTGTAGAGGCAAACTCTCTATTGTCTATGTGGTTAGGTTTCCCATTGGTAAGCATAGTAAGCAGACGCTGACTGGAACCTTTAGACGAGGTGTTCGACTTCAGTCTGTTTAGTTTCTCTTGGTCCATTTTGACTGGTTTCTCCACAAAGCAGTCCACAACGAAGTTCAGGAAGTTTTGGCAGTCCTGGAAGGTTGACATGTAGCCGAAGGATACACGCACAGATCCTGTTGGACGGCCATCAACCAGGTCTATGTTGTCTCCACAGACATGACCCGCCTTGAAGAACACAGGAGAGGACATGACAACTGTATGCTAGGATGAATAATTTACAATTAAATCTCAAATTCACTACTCACCTGTAGGTTGCTCTTCACCTCTTGATTGGTGATGCCAAGAAAGAGCTGACAGGCACCTGTGTTGCAGAAGCAACCGGTCCGCACATGGATATTGAAAAGACTAGCCAGCTTGTCCACCTAAGAAGAGGAAAAAGGTTCACAATTTTTATCAATCAATCAGCAGCAGAGACACAATTTTTTATTGCATTCATAATACACAGGCTATGTTAATTATGAATTGACATGGTAAATACCTCTTTCACATACAAGTTTTGGGGTCACATTCAGATTGATCAGAAATACAGTGTAGACATGGTTAATGTTGTAAATGACTTGTAGCTGGAAATATCTACACAGGCGTGTGGATGCCCATTATCAGCAACCATCACTCCTGTGTTCCAATGGCACGTTGTGTTAGCTAAAGTTGATAATTTTAAAATGCTAATTGATCATTAGAAAACCCTTTTGCAATTATGTTAGCACAGCTGAAAACTGTTGTGCTGATTAAAGAAGCAATAAAACTGGCCTTCTTTAGACTAGTTGAGTATCTGGAGCAAAAGCATTTGTGGGTTCGATTACAGGCTCAAAAATAACTTTCTTCTGAAACTCGTCAGTCTATTCTTGTTCTGAGAAATTAAGGCTATTCCATGCAAGAAACTGATGATCTCATACAACGCTGTGTACTTCTCCCTTCAAGAAAAAGCCATATCTTCCTCTGTCCAGTGTCTGTGTTCTTTTGCCCATCTTAATCTTTTATTGGCAAGCTTTTTCTTTGCAACTCTGCCTAGAAGGCCAGCATCCTGGAGTTGCCTCTTCACTGTTGACGTTGAGACTGGTGTTTTGCAGGTGCTATTTAATGAAGCTGCCAGTTGAGGACTTGTGAGGCAACTGTTTCTCAAACTAGACACTCTAATGTACTTGTCCTCTTTCTCAGTTGTGCACCGGGGCCTCCCACTCCTCTTTCTATTCTGGTTAGAGCCAGTTTGCGCTGTTCTGTGAATGGAGTAGTACACAGCGTTGTACGAGATCTTCAGTTTCTTGGCAATTTCTCACAGGGAATAGCCTTCATTTCTCAGAACAAGAATAGACTGACGAGTTTCAGAAGAAAGTTCTTTGTTTCTGCCGTTTCCAGCTACAATAGTCATTTACAACATTAATAATGTCTACACTGTATTTCTGATCAATTTCATGTCATTTTAATGGACAAAAAATGTGCTTTTCTTTAAAAAAACAAGGGAATTTCTTAGTGACCCCAAACTTTTGAACGGTAGTGTATGTTTGGATGTGTGAAATTAATAAATACAAACACTGTAGGGTACAGTGAATAAAATAGGCTCATTTGAGTGAACCTGAGAGTATCCAATTATTTGTCCGTGACAGTCCATCAAGTTGAAGTTGAGGATGGCTCCCTGCGTGCTCGGGTTCTCAAACTCGCTGTCGGAGTATATCTGAGCAACTGATTGTCCGTTGCCATGGCAAAGGCTAGACAGCAACATGTAAGTATAGCGTGCTAAACCAAATGTATGCAGCTGGACCTTGTCCATGCCTCCTGAAGGTGAAAAAAAGGAAACGGTTGAAATACAATAGTCTAAGGGTTTTATTGACTCAATTCAATCTCTGTAGAATATTGGTCCACTCCTTACTGATGTTCAAAAGATTTCTGTCATATGGATGTAATGGACAACAACTCAACCAATTAAATTATTTTAAATGCATAGGTCTTACTTTGATACTTAATGTAATGACAGATGATATTGATGCTTTATAATAGCAACTTCAATTTGTTTCATCCGTGCCATTAAATTATTAATATGTACATACCTGTGAGCGTGTGTAGAGCATCAAAACTATGATTTAGAGCAATGATGTCCAGGAAAGAGATGGTGCCATCTTCAAACCTTAATCAGAAAACAAACAAGGTTTATCACAAAAAAAAGTATCAACCAATCGAATATTATCTCTCTAAGCCTGGCTCATTCAACTGCAAAAATAATATTTGTGCATTCACATCCATAATAAAATGTCAAGGCTCATGGAATAGTTTACCGGTTAGCCATATTTGGCGCTGGCACATAATAGTCCTCCCCCGCTAGGTAGGCCGCTGCTGTCCCCCCACCAAAGTAGGCCTTTCTTAGGAGGGCAGCTGTATCATTGCGGACCAGAAGAGCCCCTAAACCTGTGGGGAAGCCAAACATCTTATAGAAAGAGAAGGGAACAAAGTCCGCTGGGTGCTCCTGCAAATCCAGCGGAGAGCAGCTGGCAAAAGAGGCAGCATCCAGCAGGACGAACCACCGCCCCTGGCAGTCACACGCTGGGTAGAGCTTCCTCGCCTGAATGCCCCTCACGTACCCCAGGGGGTACTTTCTGCCAGAGAAATTGCTCTGTGCTGGGTAACAGAAGAGGTGTGGTGTCTGGCAACTGCTGCCTTCACTCAGGGCTACATCTTTGGCTCTGGCCTCTATCTCCTCGGGGGAGACAGGTAGAGAAACTACTCCTAGTGCTGAAGTAACTCCTCTGATACCGACCACCGAGGTATGGTTATCAGTCAGATAGCAGAACTGACTGGCTGGCTCCACAGCAGTGGGAGGTCTCCAGGGAAAGCTCTCAGCGACTAATTTGAGAGCCGCCGTACAGCCAGAGGTGAAGATCACTGAGTATTTGTCAGGAGTGGTGTTAAAATGCTGCAATATCCTGCAAGAAAATGCATTTCTGTTCAGGACATATCCTCAATAGGAGGGCATAAATAAGTAGTCACACAGTCACATTCATTTGGATGGAATGATGATGAGTAATTATTTCTGTGAAAGGAGAGGCTTTAGCTACCTGTATCTGACATGCTCCACCGTGTCATGTGTCAGTCTGCTGCTGGGGTTATGGCTGTGAGGGTTGCCTAAAGACAACAAAATATTTAAATAATAATAATAATAATATATTAAATTAGGATACAGGTGTATTGCTACAGTATATATAAACAGAAAACACAAAAGGCAAGTATGATGGATTATCAGCCGTTGAAACGGTGTTAAATCAGAGGACCCGGCAGCCTATTAAGTGGGTTCGGAGCAGCAACAGTCTCAGAGTAGGAGGTTCAGATGCAAAAAACAGGATGTAGTTATTTATAGTGCGGGGCAGGAAGTGATGAAGACGACTGGATACAAAGTTGAGTATTTACAAAGTGTATTAGGAAAAAGTTTACCAAAATACTGAGATTAAAGGCATAACATCTTAAAACACAGGGCAAAACGCCCATCAACTCACATCTGAGTTTGGCAGAGGTTAAGAGTGTAGGGCCTAGCGGTTAAGAGTGTAGGGCCAGTAATCGCAAGGTCGCTGGTTCGAATATCTGAGATGACTAGGTGAAGAATCTGTCGGTGCCCTTGAGCAAGGCACTTTACCGTGATTGCTCCTGTAAGTTGCTATGGATAACAACATCTGCTAAATTACTCAAATGTAACAGCATGTTACCTCAACAAGCAGCTCTCCATGAATACGGAGAACGGAGATCCTAAAAGGACCTGCCATAACTTTAAACAGGTCAATTCTCAATAAACAGTGTTAATACACTTGAATGGCAATACAATTGACATGTAATGGCCAATACTTAACTCGTTAATGAAAACAAAGGCATAATTTACATAAACAGTCCAACAATATATGTAGTAATCCCAGAATGCCCTTTAAATAGAATGCTGTCAATTTTTTACACTTTTAATTAACAACATTATATCAGTTGTAGCTAATTATATTTGATATGTGAGGAAAGACTCACCATATACATTCCTGGAGATATCCTGATAGAATTCTCTCACCAGTGACTCAGGATATAGTGTTGTCCCAGCATGATCCAGGTATGTAATACCTGTCAAAAAATTGGTTTTGGGAATTTGATCAATCTTGGTAATGAGTTTCTATGCGGATCTAATAACACTCGCACCACTTATTGGTAAGCAGACGTATTGCCATAAGCACACAACAACATAAACACTAGGCCTGTGTTACAATGTACAGCACCGGTTTGCGTGTAATCAGTTGAAGTTGATTTACTAACTTGAACCAAGTTTGGCGCTGTGACTGAAGCACAAAGTACTGTACCTTTAATCCTTGAGAACTCCCGTTCTATTACGTCTTTGAAGTCCCTCTTATAACCGTAATGACTCCAAATTTCCTCGAAGCTCTCAAACGTGCACAGTTGATAAAAATTCAACGATTCCTTCTCCATGGCCTCTTGCAGTGGCCTATTCGCGTCAACCTACCTACAATGTAACTCTGAACTTATATCTACAACTTGCACATGTCGAATGGCAGTATTGGTGGCTAAGAGAGAAACACTTCCTCGTTGACAAAGTTCTAAGTCCACACTGCATATCCGACCGACAGTAACAGTAATTTGTATGGAAACGATTTACCACGCATTCCTCAGTTCTACAGATCAAGATAAGAGGACTGAGATAATTTTAGGTCTATGACTGAGATAGCAGGAAATGGAATACAACATCAACTACGTTTGGAAGTGGACTGAGTCTGTCAATAAGGGTTGTTGTGTCGAAAATCTCCGCCCTGACAGAACTCACCCCCTTCGCGTTCTTCATTTCTGCGACTTGCTTGCTAGTTCATATTTCTGCTCTTCAGTCCGTTGTCAGTTTAGCCTACATTTCACCGATCTTAGTAGCAGAAAGCATTTTTGTCTGCAGTTTCTGGTTGGGCTATTTGTTTCAAGTGTATTCAGTGGCGGTTCTGGCTTGTTATTAGCCGCTGAGTGAACCCCCCATTCAGCGCCCGCGCCCGTCCCCGCCCGCACCCCGCGGGCGCCCCGTGCCGTCCCCGGCAAGATGCCGTCCGTACCTAAAATTACTGAATGTATTAGTCTATAAATAAATCTCCTTGCCAAAATTCGGCATCTGGCAGGGGGGAGATTTCGACACAACAGGGGCAATAATTGAGCAAAATATAATACTGGCTAATGAAAATGAAATACTGTAGCCATTAAAAAGGATTTAATGTCTTAACCAGAACAATTAAAATTCCTGGGTCAATCCTGCTAACCGGTGCCTTTTGGACCTGGTAACTTTTGAAAAAAATATTTCCGATGTTTCATGTTTTAAACATTTAATCAGAAAAGGGATATGTTTAACTGTCTGAAAATCATATTTTCCAAGCTCAATCACTTAAATCCTTATAATTATGGGCATTTGGTTCAAACATGGGCCATGACAGTATTCCACCCTGTTAGGGCATATGAATAACAATCACAAAGTGTTAAAAATTGAACTATATAACAATAATTACATTTTGTTGTGCATTATGTGTCCCTTGTTCTATTATATTTGTTTATTGACAAAAAATAATTACCAAACAATTTTGTGTATGTGTTCATTGTGTTTTGTTTAGTGTGAACCGAGTTTATTATCTCACATTTTTTTTTAAAGGCAAATAACAACAGAATTCAGCAAACAATTACATTTGGTCAATTAATCCCTTCAATCTCTGCAAATAAACACAATAACACACAAAACATTTTAAACTATTGTTAATTTATTTTTTGAAAATTGTTCAGCTAACAGGGTGGGTCTCCCCGTCGTCATGCGGCTCACGTCATCTCTTAAGTAGAATGCTTCTGTACTTTGCTTACACTCTGGTGTTACTCTTCTCTTCCACAGGAACGAGCAAAGATCCCCATTCATTGATGCTCTTTTCTTTGAAAAGCCTAGAGCTTTTTAAGCCTCTGCAGTCGGTATTTCTTGACAATGTTTCCACAGGTGGCTTTTGCCAGTATTCACTTTTCTCTGTTTCTTCTTGTGGCCTGGTATCTTTGTCTTAATTCTTCCACTACAGATGCATGTAGCAGCAGTTTCCTGCATACGGAGGGATGGATAGGATGCATAAGCATTTTATTTAGTTGTGTGCGTGGAGATTTGATTTTTTCCTTTTCTTTTGTGTTGTGCAGTTGCCATCTTTTCTTGTACTTCTCTTTTTTCTTTTTCCAAGGCAGCTTGCAGTTTTTTAACTTTTTTCAAGAGCATTCTCTTGTTTCTATCTTTCTGGAGTTGACCTTCTCGTTTTTGTCTGAAATAGAGGAAAACAGCACACACACACACACACACACACACACACACACACACACACACACACACACACACACACACACACACACACACACACACACACACACTTAATCAGTGAATACATCCGCTCAATCCACCAATCAGATAAGTATGTTACCAATAAACCAACCACTTATTTTAAAAAATACTTAAACGTAATAACTCAAAAGAAGAAAATAGTTCCTACTCTTAACAGTTCTAGCCTTGAGGGCCCAGCCACTGGTTATATTTCAGGGGATGTGGTTGGAGTTGCAGGGGGAATAGGGGTATAGCTGCTCTGGCTTCCTTTCTGGCTGTTGCATACCTCTTCCTTTCTCTCCATTGTTTTCATTGTTGACGATTCTCTTGCTCACTGAGGTCTGCTTTTCCCTTCTTTTCCCCTGCCTGTCTGTCTTTCTGCCACTTATCCTTCTCTTTCTGGAGGTCCACTGCTCTCCTGTCTGGGTCAGCATCTCTCCTCTCTGTAACACCTCTGCCTTTCTGCCACTTATCCTTCTCTTTCTGGAGGTCCACTGCTCTCCTGTCTGGGTCAGCATCTCTCCTCTCTCTGTAACACCTCTGCCTTTCTGCCACTTATCCTTCTCTTTCTGGAGGTCCACTGCTCTCCTGTCTGGGTCAGCATCTCTCCTCTCTCTGTAACGCTTCTGTCTTTCTGCCACTTATCCTTCTCTTTCTGGAGGTCCACTGCTCTCCTGTCTGGGTCAGCATCTCTCCTCTCTCTGTAACACCTCTGCCTTTCTGCCACTTATCCTTCTCTTTCTGGAGGTCCACTGCTCTCCTGTCTGGGTCAGCATCTCTCCTCTCTCTGTAACGCCTCTGTCTTTCTGCAGCGCTTAGAGCTGGAGCCATTTCCTAACAAATGTTTACCATTTTGTTACCTTTAATTTATACAATTAGTCAATTCAACACAAAAAAAATACAACACCTGGCTATTCTGAATATATTAATTATTTAATTCATATACAAAGCCCTCCATAACATTAAGGGACAGTGAATTATTTTGTATTTTTTAGATTGTGTTCTCCAAAATGTAACCAATTTGTATGCCGTTAAACTACAGAAGTATTGGATTCACCATTTAGAAATGATAACACTTTTTTTTTACATAGTTCCCCTATTTCGGGGCTCCTAGAAATATAGGGACACATTAACATAATGTGAACAGTAGTCATGTTTAGTATTTGGTTGCATATCCTTTACATGCCAGAGAAGAGCCAGAAAAATATAAAATGCTTCACTATCTCAAATATGCAGGGCACTGTATATTAAATTGCATACATAGATAACAGTTGCAAGCACACAACATCAAATATTATATGTATCTTATTATAAACCATCTGTTTACTACATTTTCTATCAATATTTACACCCTGTTAGGTGCATGTTACTAACAGGGGGGGGCACCTAACAGGGTGGAATTCTTTCAGAAATGTTAGCCCTAGCTCTACATGTGAACAGCATTTTACTTCTAATATAAAACCATTTTTGAAACTATAGAATGTTATACATTTTCTTAATAAAGTAGCCTAACAGGGTGAAACTTTAAGGTTTTGACAAACAGGTTAACAATATATAACTTCAAAAAATAGATAAAGCCACTTAGTTATCACTTTTGCCTTATGGCAAGGTGCTCCATCATGCTGGAAAAGGCATTGGTCGTCACCAAACTGTTCTTGGATGGTTGGGAGAAGTTGCTCTTGGAGGATGTGTTGGCACCATTCTTTATTCATGGCTGTGTTCTTAGGCAAAATTGTGAGTGAGCCCACTCCCTTGGCTGAGAAGCAACCCCACACATGAATGGTCTGAGGATGCTTTACTGTTGGCATGACACAGGACTGATGGTAGCACTAACCTTGTCTTCTCCGGACAAGGTGTTTTCCGGATGGCCCAAACAATCGGAAAGGGGATTCATCAGAGAAAATGACTCTACCCCAGTCCTCAGCAGTCTAATCCCTGTACCTTTTGCAGAATATCAGTCTGTCCCAGATGTTTTTCCTGGAGAGAAGTGTCTTCTTTGTTGCCCTTCTTGACACCAGGCCATCCTCCAAAAGTCTTCGCCTCACTGTGCGTGCAGATGCACTCACACCTGCCTGCTGCCATTCCTGAGCAAGCTCTGCACTGGTGGTGCCCCGATCCCGCAGCTGAATCAACTTTAGGAGACGGTCCTGGCGCTTGCTGGACTTTCTTGGGCGCCCTGACGCCTTCTTCACAACAATTGAACCTCTCTCCTTGAAGTTCTTGATGATCCGATAAATGGTTGATTTAGGTGCAATCTTACCAGCAGCAATATCCTTGCCTGTGAAGCCCTTTTTGTGCAAAGCAATGATTACGGCACGTGTTTCCTTGCAGGTAACCATGGTTGACAGAGGAAGAACAATGATTTCAAGCACCACCCTCCTTTTAAAGCTTCCAGTCTGTTATTCTGACTCAATCAGCATGACAGAGTGATCTCCAGCCTTGTCCTCGTCAACACTCTCACCTGTGTTAACGAGACAATCACTGACATGATAGCAGCTGGTCCTTTTGTGGCAGGGCTGAAATGCAGTGGAAATGTTTTTGGGGGATTAAGTTAATTTTCATGGCAAAGAGGGACTTTGCAATTAATTGCAATTCATCTGATCACTCTTCATGACATTCTGGAGTATATGCAAATTGCCATCATCAACACTGAGGCAGCAAACTTTGTGGAGACCAATACTTGTGTCATTCTCAAAACTTTTGGCCACAACTGTAGGAATGATTTTTAAATGGACCACCCTTGCCCGGAAATTCGTCACTCATTTATCCCTCATCATTTATTTATGATTGTGTTTTCAGCTACCGGTAGCTTATGTGTGCTTTATATGCACTACAGTCAATTATGATTGCATGTCTACTTATATTAACTATATAATTATCAATATATGCCTACTGTATGATAGCTAGCTAATGAATTAGCTAACTAACGTTAGCCTGCCTAGCTGGAACGTCTGAAGAAGGAAAATGTTTTATTTCTACCACGTCCAAAATCTAACCAAACAAAAACATAATTAATTTTAAGATACGTGTTTCAGTCTCATGCATTAGTAGCACCATTTCTAACTTATTTACATTTGCTTTTACTTACACTTGTATGTTGACTTCTCCCTATTAATGTTGGTTTTAAGTTTTGGCTGACTTTTCTTAGTGGATGTACAATTATCACAAATTGAATTCTGGGGCGTTTCAGGCCCAGGCGTGAACATAATTGTACACTCGCAAACTCGATCAAAAACGAGGGTTGAGGGTCTTATGTTGCCAACTTCCCTTGCTTGGCTAATCATTTGGACCGACGACAAAGATGGTCACGGGGATTCCCCCAAGGGCATAAGGCAAGGGTAAGTGGAGGAGCGTGTGTCTTTTATGGGTTTGAAACACAGCCTATAACTAACCAGAAGGGATGGCTAGAATCAGCTGACTGAAGCTGGCCGTTTTAACACACACACACACACACACACAAACATTAATGTTGTCATGTACATACACAGAAATGCAATACTGTTAATTGTCACTCATGCATGAAAGCTGTTCGTTTTTTTTTATCACACTAAGCAAACAAATCTGTAACACTTTACTGTAGGTGTCCTTATGCATGCATTCATAAAGCTTTTATAACAGCTATATAACACATTACAACATTTGTCATAAGCTGTCATAAGTAGTTTTAAATAGTTGAGTCACGTCATGAGATAATGGGTGTTAAACATCCTGTTGTCATAATGCTCTAATGCCAACTGTTAAAAACAACTGCTATTATACAGTCTTCATGACAACTGATGTCATATGTTGCTACATAAGTCTATATACCAGATGTTATGTAATTTACCAACCTCTGTGTCACATTATTAGATTGAATAGAGTGTGAATAGAGTGTGCACAGACACCTGAAGTAAAGTGACATAAATTTGAGGTGTTATAAAACAGTTATGAATGTGCTATGAATACCACAGGATGAGTAGAGAGTATCACAAAGCTTTACCATTCAAAGAATCTCTTCAAGAATTTATGGGCAAATGTGAACGCAGATGTACTTACGTATTTTTTATTTTAAAAAGGACACCGACAACTTGCCAAAAAAAAAAACACACAAAAATGTTGAAATGAAATGGAAGTAAATAGAATTGTACAAAAATAAATCTACGTTGCACAACAGGATGTGACAGCTGTGAAAAAAGTAAGATGTGCAGGCTACAATAACAATGACAGGTTATAATAAAAAAAAGGATAGGTAGCTGACTAGGTATGCCTGCTACATTAGGTTTGAGAGGCCTGATGTACACAGTCTAAACATTGTGTTTTGTTTGACAGTATACTTGACAGTATCGCCACTAGCTAACCATTCACACCCGTAGTGGCACGGCATGAGCATGAGCTGCCCCACCGTGCACCCATAAATAGCTAGCTAGCAAGAGATAGTGGTGCTAGTTAACTTAGCTAATTGTCACCCAACTTCGGACACTCCCAAACTTCGGACGCCCTCTAGCGTTATTGGAGGGCTAAATCACCTCAAGCTCCAAATTTAAATGGTCTGGAAAATAACAATAATGTCTATCTGCAGACTGTGGTTACTACAGGCCGCACCCACTAGATGCTGCGCCCACTACGCGTCACTTTCTACATGCCGTGCCCACTGCCATTGAGGCTGCTAGCGCTGTCTCTAGCCCACACTCCAGCACAGTAGGTGACGGTAATGCACCAACGTTGGATTCCAACCGCCGAAAAACCCCACCAACGAAGACCCCACCCACTACACATAATTTACTACGTGCTGCACCCACTACCATTGAGGCTGCCTGCTAGCTAGCTAGCTAGCTAGCTAGCTAGGACACCAGCACACAGTGTCCTTTGCCCTCACCTGCCGAGTACTGCTTTCCCGCAGTTATTTAACATTATGGCGAGGGTGATCACATCCTGGTAGTGCCACATGAGAGTTGGGTTGGCTACACTAGCTAGCTAACCCAACTGTGTACCGCTAGTTAGCAGCCTCATTGGCAGTGGGTGCGGCACGTAGTAAATTATGCGTAGTAGGTGTGGCATGTAGTAGGCGTGGCATGTAGTAGGCGTGGCATGTAGTAAACACGGTCTGTAGATCAGTGGCGATTTTAGCATGTTAATCTTGGCTAGGGCAAACTCCCCCATTTTTTTTAGATGCATGCCAGCAAAGCCACTAGACAACACAACAATAAACAATACATTAATTGCACTATAAATGGTGCCCACAAACTGTTAGGGCCTACAATAAAGCTGTCTCAACAGCAGAGCTTCCTTTTCAGCACCATGGAGTGAATGATTACCACTGCTACACCTGGCTATCAGCAGAGCCTTGTCTGGCATCGAAACCATTCATTCAGCCTCATTTACTGCCTTTTTAAAAAAAACATAGCTGATATGGCTGACTTGCTTAAACAAATGTGGTTTCTACTGATAATTGAGATGTACAAGCTATGTCAATATAACTATTTGTTCAGCACATTTGAAATGTACAGTGACAGAATTCAGAACATGGGCCATTCTTACAGTATTCTCCAGGAGCAGTCTGCCTGCAGCCCCCCGACACATCCTATCAATCCCCTAACTGTGCTAACATAGTGGATACTTGAGTAAAAGTAAAAATACCTTAATAGAAAATAACTCAAGTAAAAGTGAAAGTCACCCAGTAAAATACTACATGAGTAAAAGTCTAAAAGTATTTGGTTTTAAATATACTTAAGTATCAAAAGTGTAAAAGTATAAATATATAGTTTCAAATTCCTTATATTAAGTAAACCAGACGGCACTTTTTATTTTTTAAGGATAGGCGGGGCTCCAACACTGGCAGGCAGTAGGGATTACCAGGGATGTTCTCTTAATAAGTGTGTGAATTGGACCATTTTCCTGTCCTGCTTTGTTCTCTTGATAAGTGTGTGAATTGGACAATTTCCTGTCCTGCTAAGCATTCAAAAGGTAATGAGTACTTTTGGGTATCAGAGAAAGTGTATGGAGTAAAAAGTACAGTATTTTCTTTAAGAATGTATCGAAGTAAAAGTAAAAGTTGTCAAATTAAAAAAATTAAGTAAAGTACAGATACCCCAAAAACTACTTATGTAGTACTTTCAAGTATTTTTTCTGAAGTACTTTACACCACTGCTAATATGAGAGGTTTGCAGGGGTTATAGAAATGAACTATTAGAATGTTACCCTTATTCCCACATATTCCAATTCCTGTATCACCAAGTTTCTAGCGTTCCATTGAAGGACCGCAAAAACCAATAGGTCGTTCGAACCAATCACCTCTTGGCTGATTAAATATCTCATGCATCATTACTCCAGTTGCTTCTGTAATTCCCAGGAAATATTTGGCCGGGCGTACCACCACATCTATGGGTGCAGACTTTTTCTTAACCTCTAGAGGGTCGTGTCCCGCCCTCGGGACAGTTAAGATAACGTGCTAAATGTTCTTGCAAGTAACAAGAACATAGACATATCTTATATGGGCAGAAAGCTTACATTTGTGTTAATCTAACTGCACTGTCCAATTTACAGTAGCTATTACAGTGAAAGAATGCCATGCTATTGTTTGAGGAGAGTGCACAGTTATTTACTTGAGAATGTATCAGTAAACCAATTAGGCACATTTAGGCAGACTTGATACATTTTGAATGTTTCCTATGTATTATCTTTTACCAGATCTAATGTGTTATATTCTCCTACATTAATTTCACATTTCCACAAACTTCAAAGTGTTTCCTTTCAAATGGTATCAAGAATGTACATATCCTTTCTTGAGCTACAGGCAGTTAGATTTGGGTATGTCATTTTAGGCGAAAATTGAAAAAAAGGGTCCGATCCTTAAATTAATCTTATCACTTATATTCATCACACTACACATGAACGCCAAGAAGTCAACCCTGTTCACCACCAACAATTATTTTATGACCGCACACTGATGGTAACATTTTGTGGAGACCCCAGTTTGTGCTACTCCCTCACCTCCTCCTTCCATCGGAGGCCGCTGCACCAATTTCCTCACAGGTTCTGTACTTTGAACTCTCCGTGCTGCTTCAGCATACGTTACCTTGATTGTGATCTTATATATCTTTGTAACTCCGCTTCCTGCTTCTGTGCCAGACAACCCCAAACGCAGCACTATGTTCCCCGCCACAGTTATAGCCAATTGCCTTGGCCTCCACCCCACACTTTCCATATTCACGTGGTCCCCCACACTTCGCACAGCATCTCTGCCCCTTACAGACGCTAGCTACATGTCCCATTGCACTGACACTCAAAGCAAAAGTACAAAAGTACAAAGCAACTCCTCCATTGACACCTCCATCGATACTCCCACAATCACCCCTTTCACTTTTGCCCTACTTCCAGGGATATGACATTTCACTCTACCTCTATTTAGCACCTCCATTTTCAATATCTTGTCCGTCGGAGCGATATTAACCGCAAATATCAATACCTTTCCCTACGCACCTTGCATCTTTTACATGTCCTATATCTGACTTGGCCTTTGACAACGTTATCAGAAAACGTTTTGTTACTTCATTTTCGTGTCTAATCTCCATGCCTGGTCGCTCTTCTAGATTCCCCGCTTCCATCTACGTCCCCATCTGTGGTAAATCCAGACTCATCACTGATGCTACTACCTTGATCCATCTCAGACTTACTCCCATCTGAGCTGCCTGCCATGCCTACCTCAGTCTCAGTCTCAGGCTCTCTCTCTCTCCCCGATTGATAGTACAATGTACTGTACACACACATATATTTACAGTGTGTGAGTGTGTGATTTGGGGGTTGGTGTCACGCCTGCTCCCGCTCTCCCTCCCTGGTGCTCGAGGGCGCCAGGATGCCCTGCACTACGCACTCCCGCCACCATCATTTCGCACACCTGCTTCCCTCGTCACGCGCATCAGCAATTATTGGACTCACCTGGACTCACTCACATGTCATTACCTTCCCTGTATCTGTCTGTTCCCCAACTGTTCCCCGCTGCTGCATTAATTGTCGTATGTTGTTTGTTTGCCCGGTTCTGACGCTGTTCCTGTCTTGTTCTATGTCCGTGCATTAAATGTTAAACTCCCCGTACCTGCTTCTCATCTCCTGCGTCGGTCCTTACAGTTGGAGACATGTTTATTTCAACATTACAAAGAAAAACTATTGTAAACAATTGAAACACTGCCATGTTGCACTGAGCCTTGCTGTTGGAAAACCGAATCAGTCTCCGACTTTCAGCCTTACCACTCAAACAAGTCCAATGGGCGCGTTCAAGAAGATCACTTTTGTCAAGTCAGTGACCATTGTTAGTCACTCCCTTTAAAAGTGTGTTGCATTATGGTTATACAATTGTCTGACTTGCAACTACATGTCGACTGCATAAACCTTACAGAAATCATGTGGTCAAAGGTCATGCAGTTTTTGATGAAGTTGCCTTCAATTCGCTGGAGTTGCTTCTCACCAATTGCGCCATGCAGCCATGCATTGTGGGAGGCGCTATTTGCCAACCAATCACTAGGGTGATATTTGAGACCTCACTCTAACCAATTAATTGTACACACTAGAGGTGTGCCGACATGGCCAAGCTCGTGTTCGTAATCGTATCTGTAAATTGACAGTTGATAGTCGGATCGGATGATACTCTTGATCGGAAAAATGAAATGTAAATAGATGTTGGCAAAATCTGCCGGATTATTGACCAAACAAGCTGCAGAATAGGAGCAGAATAGTGTGTGTGTGTGTGGGCGTGTGTGTGGGCGTGTGTGTGTGCGTGTGGGCGTGTGTCTGACCTCTGTCTGTATGTCCTCAACTTGCAGCAGGCAGACAAGTTTGCTATCAGTCAGGATTCACGTCAGAGTTTCATAATTTTTCCCTACCCTTGTTTATTAGATATTATGCACATTGATATCAAACGTGCTTGCAATTTGATTATCATAGTAGCAGGCTAACAGCAGGCAGCAGCAGTCTAAAAGATCAGACCGAAACAAAGAAGTGAAAGTGACTGGGTGAAATTATAAAGCAAGTGGACAGAGAAATACAGCTTCACGCTATCCAATCAGAGCAGCAGGATCAATGTACAGCCCGCCCCCTCTGCATCCAGTATGAAGAAATTTAGAGGTAGCTTCCCATGTCAATGCTAACTTTGGTATCTACTAGCATGCTTACAGTTACCATAGACTTCCAGTCATTGTGCTAATGCTATTTAACAATTGCGCTAACGTTAGTTAGCAACTTCCTTCAAACTGGAAGCAGAGACATAAAAATGGTAACCACGAGTTCATCTGACTCTGGGGAAGTAGTGACCAACTGACAGGAGTGCCTTTGATTTGACGGCCTGCAAATGCGCAGTTTGGTGCGAGACTACTGTTAGACCTAATGATGTGTTTCTGCACATGAGCTTAGCTAGCCAATTTCGTGATGACCGCCTACATCGGGATTTCTATTGGAGAAGCAGATCGTTTTTTCCTATCTTCATACTGTACTGCCTTTGATCATATATTTCTAAAACGCTGTTGAATGTGACGATAATATGGGGTTTCACCCACTTAGCCAGCTAGCTAACGTTAGGAATTACCAAGGTAATTCTGCAACACATCACACAATACATTCTCTAAAAGCAATTACTTGTTCAACTTAATACACTAACTAACTAACGTTATCCATGTTCTTTTGTGTTGTAGTTGTTGTTATGTTGGTAAGTCCTGCCCTTCTTCCGATTTCAAGTAGCTGTTGGTTGCTCCATTTGTCGCTAGAAGTTGCTAGATGACGTCCCTCTCTAATGCAATGAGAAATTCCCCAAAGCAAAACTAAATAGAATGTTTGAAGGAGAGCAAAAAGGAATTGATTAAATAATTAAACGGCAGTTAGGTAGATAACCTTTTTAGAAAATACTATAACTTAAAAAAATATATATAATTATTACTTATGCCTTGGAGAGCTGTGGTGTCATTTAACAACAATGAGCATATTCAATAAATTCACTTCCCTTGATGCAGCAGCAGGGAGAGAACCAAGAGGCTAGAGCGAAAAGAGGCGGGGAGGGAGCAAAGAGAGGGGAAGGGGTGGAGGGGGAGCCACGGAGAGGGAGCAGACTGCAGAGCTCAGCGGGCCCCAGGGCCCCCGTGTCCAATCTGGAGCGTGAAGTCACAAGTTCTACTGGTCGGCTACTGCGTAGCAACTTAGGGGTGCCAAAAGCCCTGATCTGCCCTTGAAAAATTTTAAATTACGTTTGCCAGAACGGCCAAACAAAATGTGTTTATTATGATGAAGTTCAATCCCCACAGTGAATCCTTTAAAGTTTGCTACAAATCAAGATATTTCTAAGCAATAATGCCTGAGAGCCCTTCTTACAGGAAGAAGCGATATCCCTGTCCGCTCTAATGGTCTGGAAACCACCGATAGTGACGTTCCCTTTGGGGATGTTATCATTCAGCCATGTCTCGGTCAGACATACTAGACTAGCTTCTCTGTAATCCTTCTGTCCACCCTATGTAGTGATATCACGTTGCCCATAATGATAAATGGGATAGCCGGCTTGTACTTCCTAAGTTTTGCTTTACACTTCAATCCCGCCTTGCATCCACGCCGTCGCCTTTTCAACTCATGGTGGAAGTACTTTTCAACTCTTTCCCACTGGAAAATGGCAGCTACAGACCCGAGTGTTGTCACTGGGTTTCCGGTCCGCCCATCTGAAAGACAAATAAAAAGTTAATAGCTAAGTTGATTACTAAAATGGTAACATCTACAGTATATTCAAATACCATAACCCAAGACTTAACTATAGTAACAGTAAAATAGACTGCACATCTAATATCCTACTATGTTGATGAGACATTTCTGCTGGGATGGAGGAATTAACTCAACTAGATGATCAGGACAGTCTAGGGTACTATTTGCCTGAAGAGGTGAAGTATTGCGATGAGCTATACGGACACTTCTGATACTAATTCTCAAGAGGAAAGTTAAAACCCTCAGCCGTGAGGTCACTTAGGAGGACCAACAGTGATAAGGAGATCGTCTGAAAGGGACTGACATGCAGGGATGTAACATAAGGATTTTGGGCACTGGCCAGCAGACCACGATTTCTACATTCAGGTCCTAAATCTGTGGCATGCGATGTTTGTAAAGGCAAAATGTCACTGCGGTGTCAGGCTAGTTTGGCACATTGTCTACTAGCCCAGTCTGAAAAGTACTATCCTTTGGCTACCTTAATTTAATCCCTGCTGACATTTCTATCTGACTTCACAGGTCATTTAATCAGTCATGTACAACAGATGCACTCGTGGAACAAAACCGTTTTTCAGTTTTGTATGGGGAAAACATTGAGGCCACAAGTCCTTTGTGAGATAGCTGGCCAACTATAGCTAATGTATCTAACTAGCCAACCAAGGTGGCTAACTAGCTAGCACACTGGGCTAGTTAGCTAGATATTTAACATTAGCACACTGTTCGTGTAGTCAGACTTTTTTAAGTGGTAGCTAGCTAGCTAACCAACTATCCTTGTCATGGTGCCGGCCTAGGTTAACGTTTATTCGCTAACATTAGCTAAATATCACTTCCCGGGTGGGCTAACGCTAGTTAGCATGTCACCACGTGAAAAAGTATGACTACACAAACCGTGAGCTAACGTTAACTAGCTGGCTAGCTCACAAAGGACTTAATAATAAATGGTGGCATCAGTCATTATGCTAGCCTATGCTGGTTTTCTTCTTACATGTAAGGAAGATAACGTGTGTTTCGTTTCAACATTTTAGCTTTTTGGGGGAAGTTGTTGGTATTATTGTGTCCTTTAAAATAAATTAACTTTTATTCGAGATCCTTTGAATGGTAAGGTTTTGTGATACTCTCGTCTCATCATGTGGTATAAGTACAGTACCAGTCAAAAGTTTGGACACACCTACTCATTCCAGGTTTTTCCTTATTTTGACTATTTTCTACATTGTAGAATAATAGTGAAGACATCAAAACTATGAAATAACACATATGGAATCATATAGTAACCAAAAAAGAGTGTTGTATTTGGTAAAAGACCAAGTCCATATTATGGCAAGAACAGCTCAAATAAACAAAGAGAAACGACAGTCCATCATTACTTTAAGACATGAAGGTCAGTCAATCCGGAAAATGTCAAGACCTTTTAAAGTTTCTTCAAGTACAGTCGCAAAAACCACCAAGCGCTATGATGAAACTGGCTCTCATGAGGACCGCCACAGGAAAGGAAGACCCAGAGTTACCTCTGCTGCAGAGGATAATTTCATTAGCGTTACCAGCCTCAGAAATTGCAGCCCAAATAAATGCTTCACAGTGTTCACGTAACAGACACATCTCAACATCAACTGTTCAGAGGAGACTGTGTGAATCAGGCCTTCATGGTCGAATTGTGCAAAGAAACCACTACTAAAGGACACCAATAAGAAGAAGAGACTTGCTTGGGCCAAGAAACACGAGCAATTGACATTAGACCGGTGGAAATCTGTCCTTTGGTCTGATGAGTCCAAATTTGAGATTTTTGCTTCCAACTGCCGTGTCTTTGTGAGACGCAGAGTAGGTGAACGGATGATCTCTGCATGTGTAGTTCCCACCGTGAAGCATGGAGGAGGAGGTGTCATGGCGCTTTGCTGGTGACACTGTCAGTGATTTATTTAGAATTCAAGGCACACTTAACCAGCATGGCTACCACAGCATTCTGCAGTGATATACCATCCCATCTGGTTTGCGCTTAAACAAAATAATTTGTTTTTTAACAGGACAATGACCCAACACACATCCAGGCTGTGTGAGGGCTATTTGACCAAGAAGGATGACCTGGCCTCCACAATCACCCAACCTCAACGCAATTGAGATGGTTTGAGATGAGTGAAGGAAAAGCAGCCAACAAGTGCTCAGCATAAGTGAAACTTTTTTAAGACAGTTGGAAAAGCATTCCAGTTGAAGCTGGTTGAGAGAATGCCAAGAGTGTGCAAAGCACAAGGCAAATACATATTTTTATTTATTCAACACTTTTTTGGTTACTACATGGTTCCATGTTTTATTTAATAGTTTTGATGTCTTCACTATAATTATATAATGTAAGAAAAACCCTTGAATAAGTAGGTGTGTCCAAACTTTTGACTGGTAACTGTACATTCTGTTTTATGACACACATGACACCCTGTTATAATATATGGTATACTGTATACTCTTATGTTGCATGTTATAACACACTACATATGTTGTCAAACACACTGTGTAACAGCAGTTATTAACTGTTGACATCAGAGCATATGACAACAGTGCATGGGCAGAGTGTGGGGTGCAAGGGGACAGTCTGAATGGCTGAAGCCATGAGGCACCCTCACATCTCTCATGTGAGGGTGCCAGCTAGACTATGCGGCGCCAGCCAGACAACACACACGCTGGAAATTAGTCCCACTGCACCCACATCAGGGGGATTCTGTAACACTAGAGACTGAAAATGGGACACCAGCCTGAATGTGCGTAACACTGCTTGTTCCCTTGACTCTGCTAATATCAGCCAATCGTTCAGATAGGCCAACACCCTAAGCCCCTGAGCTGCCTCCACCACTTTTGAAAAGATGCGAGGCAAGAAGGCCAAGCCAAACGGGAGGACCAAAAACTCGTAATGGAATTTCAGAAACTTCCTGACTGGGGCACATGGGCACATGAAAGTACACATCCTTTAGGTTGATGGTGGTGAACCAATCGCCGGGACGCATGGACCGTAACTGCCACTGGTGTCTAGAACAGGCTCAAAATCTTGACCCCTTTCAAGAACCAGGAAATACCGGCTGTACCAGCCATCCTCGATCCAACATAGAAACCACTCGGATTGGCCACGTCTTGAGATGGGAGGATATAGTGAAAACAGTTGTGCCTTCTCACACACGTATCTGCCCTCTCATTGGCTAGAATGGTCCCATCTGATATTGCTTCTTCCCGACTGCCGTCTGTCACAACGGACTTGGTTTACACAAGGGGGGTGAGTGCCCCCTTGTGGACAGAGGATTACCCAATTTATTAATCACCCTTTGGAGATGGATATACCCCTTGAACCCACGGAGTAATAGAGGGAGCTTTAAGCATGGGCAAGCTTCCAAACTAAGTTGTGCTTCCGTGAGACTGTATAGCCTGGGTGAAGCCAGGCCCCTTATGGACACAGGGGGATCCGGCAATGGCTGACATAGCATCCCGTTTGGCCATAACCAAACGTGGGGACAATGATGTCACAGTAATGTTTTTGTGGAGTAGCTCACCGGTCACTCAGACCCGTGCTAAGGCCCCTCGCTCCAGGTGTTACCGGAGCCAAGTGCCCGGAGGCTTCTTCCTCATCGTAGGTGCCGGCAAGCTCCGTTTCCTCCACCTTCAGGAATTGGCAATAGGAATGTGATTGCCATAACCCCGGGGGAAAGCTAGTAAGCTCCATTAGACGAAAATGATGCATGCAAGCCGACGTTACACATGATGAGGCTTCTATTCTTAGCTAGACTAGAATACGACTCAATGCTGGCTATACGTACAGTCTACTAAACAACTCTTCTGGCAAGAGAGACAATTCGTGCTTTAACCAAGGCTGAATACCCACAGCACCTGGTAGCCCTTTCTCTTCGAGTAACCTCCCGTAACCAGCGACAGAGCGCACAGGAGCTGGGAGACATTTAACCCGACCAACGACCCAACCCATCTCCGTGTCCTGCAACTCAGACCCAGCCGTGGTACGGGTGATTGATTCGGTGTGATTCGGTGCAGTGAACGTGTAACTATGTGAATTTCTTTGTTGTACTCCGTCAATTGAAAATGTACTTTTTGAATATGAGCCATTTTGATGATCTGTTTTGATTTTTGGGTAACACTTTACTGTCAGTGTCCTTATGCATGCATTTATAAAGCCTTTATAACGGCTACATAACATTTCTCATAAACTCGTTTTATAAAGTCGTTTTAAATAGTAATGAGTCATTGCATGAGATTATATTGTGTGTTTAAAATGACTATTTATCCTGCCCTTATAAAATAAAGTCCTAAAACAATCCTGCAGGAATTCACCCTTTTGTGAAGGAATTGTGTTAGGTGTCATGTTTAAAACCTGCACAAACATGAAATTCCAGGTCGAAACCTGCAGGATTTTCATATTTCTGCAGGATATAACTATTTCTGCAGGACCTGGCAATTCCTGCCGGAATCCCGCAGAACCGAATCCTGCAGGATTTTGATATTCCTGCAGAATATGGCAATTCCTGCAGTACCAATTCCAGCATGACTCCTCCAGGATTTTGATATATTCCTAGGACCATATCAGATAGGAGATAAAGTGTGGGGGAGGGGAAATAGCTAGCTAGTTTTTGATTAACAAATATATTTTAAACTCTCCTTTACAATTTACAACAAGAAGACAAAATGGTCATGTGACATCTTGGTCACCATAGCAACAATTGACAGTTGAGGAAATGGCTGCCAGGCAGTTTAGCTAGCTAGTTCAAGTACTGCCTGCTAATATTAAAATTTTTTGGGGAAGAAGTCAGAGAAATATACATAAAATTACAACAAATGTTTATATGAACATGTTAGGGGTAACATAGTTATTTTGTTATGTGTTGTGTTTGCAGAATATTAGTTATGAGTAAGTTAGCTAGCATGTTCTCTACCACTGCACTGGCTGCTAGCTAGCTAACTTTGACAGCAAAAAAAAAGTGTAAAACTTTTGCTTCCATTGAAAGTGACAAATGAGGTTTGATATCCATCTTGCTATGTCTCTTTAGTACTGTTGTCACAAGTTGGGCTATACTTTTTAAGTGTTTTGAAACGGATGGTGAAACACATTAATTGAGTTTTAAAAGTTAAAGTACCAACAAAAAAAATGTACAATAAGGTCTGGGGTTACAAATGTACATTTATTTTGTTATTGATTAATTGTAGAGATGTTATTAAATATTGGATTTCAAGTAAAAATATATAGCATTTGGGGACAGATTTCAAATATTGATTTTTGTGTGTTTAAAATGTACCAGAGAGAATGAAGAAATTAACCACTAATTCAGTAACTTTGTTTTCATTTGAATAATAACATATTACATATTTCATTGTAAATACATTGGTCTTATTAATGAAATAAAACATGTACATACTTAACTCTCCAAAATAACTTCCCAGAGTCATACTCATATGTCTTTATCACAGAAAAGGCTTATGTCCTTATAAGTCCATGAATTTAGTTATTGCAAGGGTATATTTTGTGCAAGATTTTAAAGTGAATTTATTTTTCTTGTGAGGGAGCAACCAAGCTTTCTTCCATTGAATTTGAGTAATATATGCATTTCAGAATAATTTCCCTCTATGAGAGATCTTGTTCTTGGAGTTAATAAGTTATCTTAAGAATGTATTATTACTTATCCAGCAGGGGGCAACCTTCTAACATAAGTTGTGCATCTATCTTGACATGTTCTCCAAAACACAAATTAGATTTAATTAATTGAGTAAGGCCTGATGCCACACTCTGATCTGTTTCACCTGTTTTGTGCTTGTCTCCACCCCCCACCAGGTGTCTCCTATTTTCCCCAGTATCCCCTGTGTATTTATACCTGCGTTTTCTGTTTGTCTGTTACCAGTTCGTCTTTTCTCGTCAAGGTATCCCAGCGTGTTTTTCTTGTGTTACCTTCTCTCTAGTCTTCCCGGTTCCGACCTTTCTGCCTTAACCTGACCCTGACCCTGACTGAGCCTGGCCGACGTTCTGTTCCTTTTTGACTCTGCCTTGGACTACGAACCTCTGCCTGCTCCTTTGTCATAATAAATATTCTGAGAACCGAACCATCCGCCTCCTGTGTCTGCACCTGGGTCATATCTTCACAAAGTCATCTTGGAGAAAGATCTAGCCTTAATGGCCATGTATTGTTATAATATCCACCCGGCACAGCCAGAAGGGGACTGGCCACCCCTCAGAGCCTGGTTCCTCTCTAGGTTTCTTCATAGGTTTTCACTTTTCTAGGGGGTTGTTCCTAGCCGCCGTGCTTCTACATCTGCATTGCTTGATGTTTGGAGTTTTAGGCTGGGTTTCTGTATAGCACTTTGTGACATTGGCTGATGTAATAAGGGCTTTATGAATACATTTGATTGATGGATTGATTGATTTATTTATTGATATCCTGAGTTGTGATACCTGAAGGTATTGCTTTGCATATATAATTAAATTCTTTATAATGTATTGGGAAGTTATATGTTTCTAAGAACTATCTATAAGAGAGTATATTTCCTTCTTCATCTAATAAATGATACTTAGGGAATTTGTTTTCTTTAATCTCAGAGAAATTGAGATGTCGCCATGTGCACCCCTAAATATTTCACATTATCTTTTACTGAAATATGTATTTATTTAAGTTCCAGACCAGAAACAGAATTTCATTATTTGATAATATTAAATGCAATAGCAACTTGATCCTTGTCTTTTAGAAATAGAGCTGTATCGTCTTCCAATTGAGATATTTGTATTGATTTTCCAAATATTGAAATACCTTTCAATTCAGGATTATTTAAAAAATTTGTGTTAAATTCTATCAAATGCTTTACAAAAGTCGAAGAATAAAATAATAGCCTCGGAGTCAAACTGAATCAGCGTAATCAATTAAGTCTAAAACTAACCTAATACAGCTGATATGGCGACCTTTCATGAAACCAGTTTGGGTTTCATTAATAAGGTGGTTTATAATCTGTATTTAATAATGTAATAGGTCTCCAATTATCTATGAAAATGCCCGGACCAACTGGCTAGTGTCTTCATTTTAAACCTCTCCCTGACCGATTCTGTTATACCTACATGTTTCAAACAGACCACCATAGTCCCTGTTCCCAAGAAAGTGAAGGTAACCTGCCTAAATGATTACAGCCCCGTAGCACTCACGTTGTTAGCCATGAAGTGCTTTAAAATGCTGGTCATGGCTCACAACACCATCATACCAGAAACTCTAGACCCAGTCCAATTCGCATACCGCCCCAACAGATCCACAATGTCTCAATCGCACTCCACACTGCCCTTTCCCACCTGGACAAAAGGAATACCTATATGAGAATGCTGTTCATTGACTACAGCTCAGTGTTCAACACCATCAACGGGGCTGATGTGGAGCGTGTCGAGAGTTTCACATCACCAACAAACTATCATGGTCCAAACACACCAAGACAGTTGTGAAGAGGGCACGACAACACCTTTTCCCCCTCAGGAGACTGAAAAAATTTGGCATGGGTCCCCTGATCCTCAAAAGGTTCAGCTGCACAATCGAGAGCATCCTGACCGGTTGCATCACCGCCTTGTATGGCAACCGCTTGCCATCTGACCGTAAGGCGCTACAGAGGGTAGTGCGTACGGCCCAGTACATCACTGGGGCCAAGCTTCCTGACATCCAGGACCTATATAATAGGCGGTGTCAGAGGAAGGCCCAAAGAATTGTCAAAGACTCCAGTCACCCAAGTCATAGAAAGTTCTCTCTGCTATCGCACGGCAAGCGGTACCGGAGCACCAAGTCTAGGATCAAAAGGCTCCTTAACAGCTTCTTCCCCCAAGCCTTAAGACTGCTGAACAATTAATCAAATGGCCACCTGGACTATTTACATTGCTGTCTATTATCTATGCATAGTCACTTTACAAATTACCTGGACTAACCTGTATCCCACACATTGACTCGGTACCGGTACCCCCTGTATTTAGCCTCGTTATTATTATGTAATTTTCTTGTGTTACTTTTTGATTCAATTTTTTTTTACTTTAGTTTATTTAGTCAATATTTTCTTAACTCTATTTCTTGAACTGTAGTGTTGGTTAAGGACTTGTAAGTAAGCCTTTCACGGTAAGTTCTACACCTGTTGTATTCGGCGCATGTGACAGATAACATTTGGTTTGATTTGATAAAATGGTTTATACAGATTTTCATAGAAAGAACACACAAAGCTAGCAATGGTCTTAGGGTTTTTACACAAGGTATTGTCGATATTTAAGGCAGAAAGAGATTTTCTCTTATAGTTCCTTTTTTCAAGAGCAAAAAACAATTGCTTGTGTTCTCCAACGTCCTCAACCCATGTTGCTCTAGATCTAATAAAGGCCCCTTTAGCGAAATCAGAGTACTTTTGATCTGGTTATATTCGAGATGTATTGAAGTCGGTATCCTTTTCTAAAAGAACATACAATTTACTCATAAGCTCATCTTCTTTCAAACATTCTTGCCACTTTAGATTGGAGGTAGGGGTCCAAGATGTCATCACTTTGAGCGGGTGTATTTGAACGTACGTCCTGATAAACCATTTTTGATAAACTGACTCTTACTTATATTAAGTAACAGAAGGTGATTGAAAAACATGGTGATCACACAACTAAATGGGCAGAAGAAACCGAAAAAGGCAAGGCATGGCTGAACAGATGCTAATCACCTCAGATGCTAGCAGCAAGACAGAAGCATGCAACCCACCTGAAGACTTCCCAGAACTCATTGCAAAAGACTCCTTATTTTCACCAATGCCATTTACGCAGTGTAAAAGTTCCCATACCAAATACTGGGCAGTCGAAAATTGTTCTACCAACCCTGACATTATCAAGGCCATCTTTGAGAAACTGGCCATCATTGAAAAGACAACAGAGACTACCTCCAAATCAATGGAGTCTCTCTCACCCACTGTGCAGCAGCCTCTCAACCAGGTGTCAACCCACAGCAAAAAAAATACTAACAATGGAAGCTGAAGTACAGAAACTGCAACAAGTGAATCCAGCTGCGACTGAATGTCATCAAAAAGTCCTGCGCCACAGCCGGAGATGGAACCTTAAACTGCATGGAGTGCAAGAAGAAGATGGGGAGAACATACGGAGTGTTACCATTGACATCCTCTGCAAAGTAGATGGGGATGACGGATCAATCATGCGGTTCACAATGAGAATCTACAGAGATGTCGTATGGAAAGAAGGAGCCAAGGAGTCCAGGTTTCTCGTGGAGAATAAACTACGCATCAAAGAGGCTCTCACTCCAGAAGATGCTGCTGCAAGGGAAAAACTTTGGCCGGTGGTAAAAAAGGCTAGAGAAGGGAAGAGACCATCTTTCAGCGGCCCTTTGCCAGGACGTCAAGTGAATGTCATGAGTACTGAATGTCTTGAAAACACTGTGCTCAGGTATTTAGCTACATTGACTTTAAATCAATGTTGTCCTATCCTTTCTAAGTCAAATGAAAACGTTAAGAGTTAAATTACTCTTGTTTAATAAGTTGATTGTCATTTTTACATTCACCATGTTTTATATCACCAGGTTTGTAAATGTGAATACGGGTTCATCATATTGATCACAACTACCTCGGGTTTAGGGTAGTCCAGTTCTTTCTCTAAGCTCAGGTTTCCTTACTAGCTCCTAGCTTACTAGTTGAACTAGTTAGCCAGTTATTCATATAACTACACTGTATTTGTTTTATTATTTTACTTTTTTCAAGTTATGCAACGTTTTGAATTCAATGCACTAAATATTATATATCTAATGCAGATTTCATTCTACTCCAGGAGACTCACTCCTGCGATTCACATTCTAGTTTTTGGAAATCACAATGAGAAAATACTGTTTATTATAGTCACGGGTCTAATCACTCAGCTGGTACTATGATATTGCATCATAGGTTTAGAGGTGATATTTCAGAGTATTGTGTGTCCAAAGATGGGAGATATATATTATATTGATCTCCAAACTAGATAATGCTTGCTTTATTATATGCGATGTTGTCAGGCTCTGGCCATAGAGAAGCCTATTTGCTTCTCTATGTAGCTATGGTCAGAGTCTGACAGTGTCGTTCTTTTCTGTTTCTGTGTGGGGTTTGGGTTGGATCCCTAATTAGAGGCAGCTGCACCGCATTGTCTCTAATTAGGGATCCCATATATGTTGAGTCTGTCCTTCACTCGGGTGTGGGTCGTTATCGATGTCTGTCGCAGTCACGGTGAAGTAAGTGTGTTCGTTACGTCCGTTCATTTAGTGTGTTTTTGTGAACGTGACGTTCGTTAGTCTGTTTGTTTGGTGTTGTTTTAGTTCGTCATTTTTTGGTTTGATTATACATAGTATATATATTTGAATATACATAGTATAAATAAATAAAGAAATGTCAAACTACTATCCCTGCGCTGCGTCTTGGTCTCTCCACATCCCATCTCGTGACAGATGTGTATGGGTACAATTCTCACACCTCAAATAAGACTTTCTTTTTGGATCTTGCTCATACACTTACTGAGCTGCAAAACAAGTATACAAAAGCATGGCTTATAATAGCTGGACACTTTAATGAAACACCTGATAACTCTTTAGACAGTTTCCCACCTAGAATAGCTCAAACAGCTGAGAATAGTGACATCATCACCTCATGTTGCAGTAAACTGACAGTGGTTTGATACATGGCGTTTCTTTAATACAAATTGAAATGAATACACCTGGTGTAATAGGTCAATGATGGTCAGATCCAGAATTTATGTTTCTTCTAAGTCATAAACATGCTCCTTTCACTGATCATAAAATTATATTATTGAAGTTAGAATGTTCTGAAATATCCAGTGGCATTCAAGGATACTGGAAACTTAATAATCCAGTCTTTAACAAGAGCATAAAGAATTTGGTCATAAACGTGTTTAATTAAAATGATTTAGAACCAAATCATGGAAGTAACTGGTAAATATAAAAATTTGAAGTAAGATCTATTGCCATTACACGTTGAACTACAAGGCTAATGGCTTCTTGGCTAAAACTTGATGACGGTAACATGACCGATCATAACATGTAAATGACATGATTGCATTTAAATAGTATTTGGTTACTTGTTATTCGTGTTAAATCTTTCCATTCTGGGATAGTTGTTCACTGAATTCCTAGCATTAGGTGCTCACACTGCTAAATTGGCTACAATGTAAACAGATGTAGCTAGCTAGCATAAAAGCTAGCTTTGTTGACACCGGCTGCTTGATGATGCAGTTTCCTATTTAGGTTAGAGGTCACGTCGAAGTACGTTTCAAATTTAGCGGATTTTAAGCATTCTGCGTTCTTCTACACTAGACGGTTATATGTAGCGTTATATGTCGCAAGTCACAAGTAGGTGTATTACGTTGGTTTTGTGTACCCGTGGTTTTGTTTGTATAGTTCGTCATTTGGTGTAAATAAATGTCGAACTATGAATGCGCTGCGCCTTGGTCTCGCTCACTACCGACTCGTGACAATATGACCCACCACTTCGAGACCAAGCGGCGCAATGCGGAGGAGAGCGAAGCCCGAAGGCAACCCCAAGAACATTTTGGGGGGGGGGCTATGGGGGTGGTCTGGTGGCGAGGTCGAAGCTCCAGTAGCACTCTCCATGAGCGAGGCGCCGAGGCTGGAGGATAAAGAAAGAGGGAAGTGCCGTGAGGAGGAGAGCGTGGGGGAATGCAACGGCGGAGAATGGAGGGAGTTAAGGGAGCAACTGAGGCGTAGTTGGGAGGTGTGTAGGAGTCAGAGGAGAGAGCTGGAGTTAGGGGGGCCCAAAGGGAGCATCCCCAATCCGGGTCCGGTCGTCGGCTCTACTGCCATGCCAGAGCAGTCCGCTCCACCGGTGCCCAGTGTGGGTCCGGTCGTAAGCTCCACTCCTATGTCAGAGCATTCCGCTCCACCGGTGCCCAGTTTGGGTCCGGCCGTCTGCTCCGCCCCAGTGCCAGAGCAGTCCGCTCCACCCGTGCCCAATCCAGGTCCGGCCGTCTGCTCCGCCCCAGTGCCAGAGCAGTCCGCTCCACCGGTGCCCAGTCCGGGTCCGGCTGTCTGCTCCACCCCAGTGCCAGAGCAGTCCGCTCCACCGGTGCCCAATCCGGGTCCAGCCGTCTGCTCCGCCCCAGTGCCAGAGCAGTCCGCTCCACCGGTGCCTAGTCCGGGTCCGGCTGTCTGCTCCACCCCAGTGCCAGAGCAGTCCGCTCCACCGGTGCCCAATCCGGGTCCGGCCGTCTGCTCCGCCCCAGTGCCAGAGCAGTCCGCTCCACCGGTGCCTAGTCCGGGTCCGGCCGTCTGCTCCACTCCGGTGCCAGAGCAGCCCGCTCCACCGGTGCCCAGTCCGGGTCCGGCCGTCTGCCCCGTTCCATGGCCGGAGCCGTTTGCCCCACCGGTGCCCAGTCCGGGCCCGGTTATTTTCCCCGCTCCATGGCAGGAGCCGTTCACCACACCGATGCCCGGTCCGGTCCCGGTCATAAGGAGAGAACAGGGCACAAAGTTGTCGACCTCACCGGGGCCGGAACCGCCACCGACGAACTAATTCCCCCCCCCATTTACCCCCCCATGTATTTGTGCCTTGGGGGGGGGGGGGGGGGGGTACTGTCAGGCTCTGGCCATAGAGAAGCCTATTGCTTCTCTATGTGCCATGGTCAGAGTCTGACAGGAGGTCTATCATTTTCTGGGGTTGTAGGTGGTTTGTGTAGGATCTCTAATTAGAGGCAGCTGCATTGCATCGTCTCTAATTAGGGATCCTACATATGCATGTATGTTTCCACACCGGGGCTGTGGGTCATAATATATGTAGCGTTATATGTCGCAGGTCACAAGTAGGTGTATTACGTTGGTTTTGTGTACCCGTGGTTTTGTTTGTATAGTTCGTCATTTGGTGTAAATAAATGTCGAACTATGAATGCGCTGTGCCTTGGTCTCACTCACTCCCGACTCGTGACAACGGTATGCTCTCTCAGGTGTTCTTGGAAGATCACCCTAGAAAGAACTGGAGAACGCAAGTATGCAATTTGCAACACAACCAATGTTTAAACCCCTCTTTACAATTAATAACAGAATCGATTTTCTCAGTACCTGTTAGTGAATTAAGCTGACACCGACCAGAATACATTTACGTGTGGACCTTCTCTCGCAAATTGCTTGGTCGTTGTGGACGTATGACAGGTACGTTGTCATGCATTGTACAGACGCTGAAGCAAAAAAAAGGGTTCCGCTATGAAGCTTCACTATGAGTTTCACTATGAAGCTAACATTGCATTGCATTAGGACTGCTGGTGTTTTATTTCCAATGGGCAGGTTTACATTGTGATAAATTAATACAACTATAACACCCATGCATATTATTAAATGACGCTGATGTTCATGATAGCTTGGTTTTATGTTCACCTTATATGGCATTGATAACTAAATGGCAGGCGGTAATGAGGCAATGCAACTAGATTAGAAGGCCTAGACTACTTCATCCTAATGTAAGCTAAATGCATTGGATACAAAACCAACACTGGCATATTATAGACAATGTCCAGTTTAATGATATGCATGCATATCAAAGAGGAATATATATTAAATGAATATATAATTTTGATATTATTAACGCCTTTCTCTATCCCTGCAGGGGATTAGACAGATTAACTACAACCCCCAAGATGCCCAAAGCCTCAAAACCAGAACCGTGGCGAGACATCAACAAATATTCACTCTTTTATTGCCTTTCCTGTATCTGTGCATGAATCCTTAGAACAAAAAAAAACTACAATTTGTGTTAGTCGTATGTACAGGATACACATGGTCCAACGATATGCTTACTTTCAGGTTCCTTCTCGAGAAACATTTTTGCATTATTGCAACAGCAATAACAATTAAACATAATATGAACATAAAGTAAATGTTTCAAAAGAATAGAAAACATTTTAGCATCCCCAAGTGAGGGACATCAAGGAGATTAACATTCAAAAGCTTGTTCAGTACATTTCATTCCAGTAATTGTGGTTGTTGTAGACGATGAAGAGGCTGGGCGGGGAGGGCTATCATTGATTCTTGTGGCTCCCTGTTTGCCCTGGCAGCCTTGGTTCCTTTTAGGCAGGGACCCGTGGCAACTCCTGTTTCGCAGGGACCTGGTGTCCCAGGCACACAGGCAGGTTTGGCATGCAAGGCCGTAGATTTGGTTTGTATTGTTCCTAGGGTTGAATATTTTCCTGTATTTTACAATGTTCCATCTTGAGAATATATCACTTTTCTCCCCGGGTAACCCGGTATTTCCCGCCAAAACCGGAAGTGTCAATCAAAAGCATTATGAAGAATATTCTGTGAATATGTCTGGATTTGATTAGAGCTTTGATCAGCATGAAAATTCAAACTTGATGCTACCTGAGCCTGATGAGACATATATTACATACATTTTATGAGCCCTACATTAACGACATTTAATGAGCCCAAGCCCAAAAAAGACCAAATGATTGTTCCATTATCCAATACATACATGATATAGGCTACTGCACATTACGTACAATAGAAAAACCTAAAAGCCCAGAGATGTAGCTAGCTATATGCTCTGTTAGGTAAATAAATGAAACTAACTTCAGTAGGCTAATTTATGAACTGTATTATTGTATTGTATTAAACTGTATTATATGGACTGGAATTACACACATCGTTCAAACCATGACAAAGCAAAAGAGAACATGCGATTCAGGGGCAGCACGTGGCCTACAAAGTTACACGTATAGGCTAGCATATTTGATTAACATTTTTAGTAGTTAGTAGGCTGGCATATATAGTTGTCACGAACGGGTGTTTGGAGAGACCAAGACGCAGCGCAGGGATAGTTCGACATGATCTTTATTTTACTATGTATAGATAAAAACACTACTATACTATGTAAAACAAATCCAAATGACGAACTAACGAAACATGAAAGGACTTGACGAACAGACTAACGTCACGTTCACAACACACACCAAATGAACGGACGTAAACAAAACACACTTACTTACACCGTGACTGCGACATACATCGATAACAACCCACACCCGAGTGAGGGACAGACTCAACATATATGGAATCCCTAATTAGAGACAATGCGGTGCAGCTGCCTCTAATTAGGGATCCACCCCAACCCGACACAGAAACAGAAAAGAAAGACACTGTCAGACTCTGACCATAGCTACATAGAGAAGCAAATAGGCTTCTCTATGGCCAGAGCCTGACAGTACCCCCCCCCCCAAGGCGCGGACTCCCGGACGCCAAAAAAAAACAAAAAACAAAACAGGGGGGGTTAATGGGAGGGAAGACTAGTCCCCCGGGGACGGCTCTGGCTCCGGCGATGTGGACAGTTTTTTCCCATGGCCCCTCCTTATCGCTGGGCCCGGACTGGGTACCGGTGGGGCCAACGGCTCCGGCCATGGAGCGGGGAAAACGCCCGGGCCCGGACTGGGCACCGGTGGGGCAAACGGCTCCGGCCATGGAGCGGGGAAAACAACCGGGTCCGGACTGGGCACCGGTGGGGCAAACGGCTCCGGCCATGGAGCGGGGAAAACAACCGGGCCCGGACTGGGCACCGGTGGGACAAACGGCTCCGGCCATGGAGCGGGGAAAACAACCGGGCCCGGACTGGGCACCTGTGGGACAAACGGCTCCGGCCATGGAGCGGGGAAAATAACCGGGCCCGGACTGGGCACCGGTGGGACAAACGGCTCCGGCCATGGAGCGGGGAAAACAACCGGGCCCGGACTGGGCACCGGTGGGACAAACGGCTCCGGCCATGAAGCGGGGAAAACAACCGGGCCCGGACTGGGCACCGGTGGGACAAACGGCTCCGGCCATGGAGCTGGGAAAACAGCCGGGCCCGGACTGGGCACCGGTGGAGCGGACTGCTCTGGCACTGAGGCGGAGCAGGCGGCTGGACCCGGACTGGGTACCAGTGGGGCGGACTGCTCTGGCACTGAGGCGGAGCAGGCGGCTGGACCCGGACTGGGTACCGGTGGAGCGGACTGCTCTGGCACTGAGGCGGAGCAGACGGCTGGACCCGGACTGGGTACCGGTGGAGCAGACTGCTCTGGCACTGAGGCGGAGCAAGCGGCTGGACCCGGACTGGGTACCAGTGGGGCGGACTGCTCTGGCACTGAGGCGGAGCAGGCGGCTGGACCCGGACTGGGTACCGGTGGAGCGGACTGCTCTGGCACTGAGGCGGAGCAGACGGCTGGACCCGGACTGGGTACCGGTGGAGCGGACTGCTCTGGCACTGAGGCGGAGCAAGCGGCTGGACCCGGCCTAGGTACCGGTGGAGCGGACTGAACCTCGCTGGAGGTTCAGGGACGCTGACCGTCGCTGGAGGTTCAGGGACGCTGACCTTCGCTGGAGGTGGCGGGACGCTGACCTTCGCTGCAGGTGGCGGGACGCTGACCTTCGCTGCAGGTGGCGGGACGCTGACCTTCGCTGCAGGTGGCGGGACGCTGACCTTCGCTGCAGGTGGCGGGACGCTGACCTTCGCTGCAGGTGGCGGGACGCTGACCTTCGCTGGAGGTGGCGGGACGCTGACCTTCGCTGCAGGTGGCGGGACGCTGACCTTCGCTGCAGGTGGCGGGACGCTGACCTTCGCTGCAGGTGGCGGGACGCTGACCTTCGCTGCAGGTGGCGGGACGCTGACCTGAGCCTGATGAGTCATATATTACATACATTTTATGAGCCCTACATTAACGACATTTAATGAGCCCAAGCCCAAAAAAGACCAAATGATTGTTCCATTATCCAATACATACATGATATAGGCTACTGCACATTACGTACAATAGAAAAACCTAAAAGCCCAGAGATGTAGCTAGCTATATGCTCTGTTAGGTAAATAAATGAAACTAACTTCAGTAGGCTAATTTATGAACTGTATTGTTGTATTGTATTAAACTGTATTATATGGACTGGAATTACACACATCGTTCAACCCATGACAAAGCAAAAGAGAACATGCGATTCAGGGGCAGCACATGTGGCCTACAAAGTTACACGTATAGGCTAGCAAATTTGATTAACATTTTTAGTAGTTAGTAGGCTGACGCATATATAGTTGTCACGAACGGGTGTTTGGAGAGACCAAGACGCAGCGCAGGGATAGTTCGACATGATCTTTATTTTACTATGTATAGATAAAAACACTACTATACTATGTAAAACAAATCCAAATGACGAACTAACGAAACACGAAAGGACTTGACGAACAGACTAACGTCACGTTCACAACACACACCAAATGAACGGACGTAAACAAAACACACTTACTTACACCGTGACTGCGACATACATCGATAACAACCCACACCCGAGTGAGGGACAGACTCAACATATATGGAATCCCTAATTAGAGACAATGCGGTGCAGCTGCCTCTAATTAGGGATCCACCCCAACCCGACACAGAAACAGAAAAGAAAGACACTGTCAGACTCTGACCATAGCTACATAGAGAAGCAAATAGGCTTCTCTATGGCCAGAGCCTGACAGTACCCCCCCCCCCCAAGGCGCGGACTCCCGGACGCCAAAAAAAACAACAAAAAAAACACACAAAACAGGGGGGGTTAATGGGAGGGAAGACTAGTCCCCCGGGGGCGGCTCTGGCTCCGGCGATGTGGACAGTTTTTTCCCATGGCCCCTCCTTATCGCTGGGCCCGGACTGGGTACCGGTGGGGCCAACGGCTCCGGCCATGGAGCGGGGAAAACGCCCGGGCCCGGACTGGGCACCGGTGGAGCAAACGGCTCCGGCCATGGAGCGGGGAAAACAACCGGGTCCGGACTGGGCACCGGTGGGGCAAACGGCTCCGGCCATGGAGTGGGGAAAACAACCGGGCCCGGACTGGGCACCGGTGGGACAAACGGCTCCGGCCATGGAGCGGGGAAAACAACCGGGCCCGGACTGGGCACCGGTGGGACAAACGGCCTATGGCCATGGAGCGGGGAAAACAACCGGGCCCGGACTGGGCACCGGTGGGACAAACGGCTCCGGCCATGGAGCGGGGAAAACAACCGGGCCCGGACTGGGCACCGGTGGGACAAACGGCTCCGGCCATGGAGCGGGGAAAACAACCGGACCCGGACTGGGCACCTGTGGGACAAGCGGCTCCGGCCATGGAGCTGGGCAAAAAACCGGGCCCGGACTGGGCACCGGTGGGGTAAACTGCTCCGGCCATGGAGCTGGGAAAACAGCCGGGCAAGCGGCTGGACCCGGACTGGGTACCGGTGGAGCGGACTGCTCTGGCACTGAGGCGGAGCAGGCGGCTGGACCCGGCCTGGGTACCGGTGGAGCGGACTGAACCTCGCTGGAGGTTCAGGGACGCTGACCGTCGCTGGAGGTTCAGGGACGCTGACCGTCGCTGGAGGTTCAGGGACGCTGACCGTCGCTGGAGGTTCAGGGACGCTGACCGTCGCTGGAGGTTCAGGGACGCTGACCGTCGCTGGAGGTTCAGGGACGCTGACCGTCGCTGCAGGTGGCGGGGCGCTGACCTTCGCTGCAGGTGGCGGGGCGCTGACCTTCGCTGCAGGTGGCGGGGCGCTGACCTTCGCTGGAGGTGGCGGGACGCTGACCTTCGCTGGAGGTGGCGGGACGCTGACCTTCGCTGGAGGTGGCGGGACGCTGACCTTCGCTGGAGGTGGCGGGACGCTGACCTTCGCTGCAGGTGGAGGGACGCTGACCTTCGCTGCAGGTGGAGGGACGCTGACCTTCGCTGCAGGTAGCGGGACGCTGACCTTCGCTGCAGGTGGCGGGACGCTGACCTTCGCTGGAGGTGGCGGGACGCTGACCTTCGCTGCAGGTGGCGGGACGCTGACCTTCGCTGCAGGTGGCGGGACGCTGACCTTCGCTGCAGGTGGCGGGACGCTGACCTTCGCTGCAGGAGGCGGGACGCTGACCTTCGCTGCAGGTGGCGGGACGCTGACCTTCGCTGCAGGTGGCGGGACGCTGACCTTCGCTGCAGGTGGCGGGACGCTGACCTTCGCTGCAGGTGGCGGGACGCTGACCTTCGCTGCAGGTGGCGGGACGCTGAACTTCGCTGGAGGTGGCGGGAAGCTGACCTTCGCTGGAGGTGGCGGGACGCTGACCTTCGCTGGAGGTGGTCGTCTGTCCATTAGCCTCAGCATTAGTACCCGTCGGCGCTCAAAGTCCCTCTCCTCCTCTATCTCCTGGAGGAGTGGGTCCTTCTGAGCCTCCAGCGGAAGCGCAACCCAGGCTCTCCACCACCTCGTCTGCTCCTCCTCCGGGTATTTATAGAACCCCTCGGGCTTCTCCCGATCCTGATCTGTGGGCAGACGAAGTGTTGGGCGATTCCCCGTCTTCAGCCTCTCCGGGCTCTGGCTGTGCACCGATGGTGTGGTGCTCACAGCCCTGACGGACCCCTGTTGGCTCTGGGTCGGCGCTGGAGGCACTGGGTTGGGAACTGGCGTTGGGAGGCTGTGACAGCCCCGATCTTCCTCACTCCATCGCCAATCCCCTCCTCGTGAGATCTCCTCCAAGAGTCCCCACGAGAGAGGGAACAGAAGTATGTCATCGTCCTCCTCTTCCGACTCCTCTCCGTACCTCTGCTCCCTTGGCTGTAGGGGCTCTTCCGGGATCCCCCACGAGTGCAGTGGCCGGGGCTCCTCTCCGTCTACCCCCGACCACCCCCATAGCCCCTCTCCGACAATCGTTTGGGGTGTCTGGGCTCCAGGCTTTTCCTTTTGGGTCCGTTGTCGCTTCCCCTTTTTCCTTCGCTGCTTGGTCTCCTTATGGTGGGTTGTTCTGTCACGAACGGGTGTTTGGAGAGACCAAGACGCAGCGCAGGGATAGTTCGACATGATCTTTATTTTACTATGTATAGATAAAAACACTACTATACTATGTAAAACAAATCCAAATGACGAACTAACGAAACACGAAAGGACTTGACGAACAGACTAACGTCACGTTCACAACACACACCAAATGAACGGACGTAAACAAAACACACTTACTTACACCGTGACTGCGACATACATCGATAACAACCCACACCCGAGTGAGGGACAGACTCAACATATATGGAATCCCTAATTAGTGACAATGCGGTGCAGCTGCCTCTAATTAGGGATCCACCCCAACCCGACACAGAAACAGAAAAGAAAGACACTGTCAGACTCTGACCATAGCTACATAGAGAAGCAAATAGGCTTCTCTATGGCCAGAGCCTGACAATAGTCTACCTTTCATAATATGTATCTCTATTGCTGCGTCATTCCTTCCTAAATGTAGCTGTCCTTATCTTAATCATTCTAATGACATCCTTGAATAATATAGGGCCGGAATGTTAATTTTTTTGTTTGAACCTTTATTTAACTAGGCAAGTCAGTTAAGAACAAATTCTTATTTACAATGACGGCCTACCCCGGCAACGTTGGGCCAAATGTTTAGCCACCCTATGAGACTCCCAATCACGGCCGGATGTGATACAGCCTAGATTCGAACCAGGGACTGTAGTGATGCCTTTTTCACTGAGATGCAGTGCCTTAGACCACTGCGCCACTCGGGAGATTTGATGCAGAAGGCTTTTACTTATCATCACGAAGATTCAATGGTTACGGGTCTGAATAAATAACTGCTATAGCCTACCGCCATCACGCGTTCACTCTTCTTTCAAACTACCGGTGAGTTCTATTGGCTGCTGTATTTAACATTCAGCAAACAAGGGCTTGAGTCCCTCTAAGAATAGTCTATTGATATAAGAAATGCAAAAACAATTATAGTCTAGTTTTTCCCTGCATGGGACTCCAAGAGCTAAGGAGCATTTTTTTAAGGAGAGTACAGGTGTTTGCGTATTGTGCAAGAGACTGAGGCTATAAATTAGATGCATATTATGCATAACCCATCATCAAGGCTAATACTGCATTGAATGTCTTACCGGAAAGAAGCTAGGACATATATATATAGGGCTATGTATCAGTCTAGAACATGATTATCTATATTGGGTGCAATTTGAATGGATTTGATGGAGATAGCGAAAGGCTGCGAGAGAGTGCTCGTGCATGCACTGGTTTAAAACAACAATATTTAAAAACTGCAGCTGCAGTAATAAATAAACCCCCCCCCCCAAAAAAACAAGGTGATCCCCGAAAGCCAGATGGAGATGGCCATTCAGACTTTATATAACTGTAGCATAGGCTATGCTGCGGCAAATGTAGGCCTACCTGTCACAAGGAAAAAAAGTTACCATGGTGAGATGATAGGCCTACATGCATTGTGAGCTGCGAGCCATGCTGAGATGGGCTGTCTGTCCCAATCCTGAGCGTTGATTCTTCATGCAGAGGGCGTAGAGAAGCCCGATTTTACACATTTCATATAATTTAACAGGTCCATTTCACACCATGTTGTTCATATAAATACATTTTTGTAATTTACCGGTTTCTCACAGTTATTTATCCCGGGAAAAGGGAGTGATTTTGGGGGGTAAATCCTGGTAAATCTCGGTAACCTGGTTCCCGACATTCAACCCTAATTTTTCAAATGTTGTGCAGCAAACTTTAAACGAGCTTCAACATGCTTTTTTTTCAATGGTGAGCGTGCATACAGGCCATGGCGTTGGAATGCATTACTTACTGTTTTCTTTGAGACAACAGTACCTTAGTTAATTGCAGGTCTTTTTGAAGCTCTCCACAAGTGGTCCTTGGCTCTTGGACAACTCTTCTGATTATTTTTTTCACTCCTCTGTCAGAAATCTAGCGAGGAACCCATGGTCGAGGCAAATTTATGGTGAAATGATTGTCTTTCCACTTCCGTATTATGGCCCCAACAGTGCTCACTGGAACATTCAGAAGAAATGCGCCTATAACCAATGCCATCATTATGTTTTGCAACAATTAGGTTGCGAAGGTCTTGAGACAGCTCTTTGCTTTTACCCATCATGAGATGTGTCTTGTGTGACACCTTGGCAATGAGACCTTTTTGTAGGCCATCAGTTGGGACTGAACCAGCTGATATTAATTTGCACTGACAGGGGGCTGGATTGCTTTTTAATTACTGATAGTTTTCAGCTGTTGTCTTGGCTTTCCATGCCTTTTTGCACCTCCCTTTCTTCATATGTTCAATACTTTTTCCCAGTGTCATTTCACATTATTACACATAACTTAATTTCTGAATTTATTTGTTTTGGTTTCTTTGTATGTATGGATTACTTGGGTTGTTAACAACATCTGGTGAAATTCATGTCAATAGCACATTTGGAAATATATTTACTGAGAAAAATGGTGACTTGTTCAATACCTATTTCACCCGCTGTATCTATACCAAAATGCATTTGGAACATACAAGGCATTCTATATTATACTACAATATCAGTCTAACTGAATATGGATGTTGTGTTGGCTGAATGTTCCAGGCAGGTTCCTGAATGTTCTTCAGGTGGTGAACCTCCATCTTGTGTTGGCCAATGGCTGCTGGTCTGGCAGAACTTCATGAGCTCCATGACCTTGGACTCATAGACTCTACACTTTGGCTCTTGCCAGCAGGCGTGTATGTTTCGATAGATAGATAGATAGGTACTTTATTTCATGATTAACTATTCATGGTGTGATTGTGATAACATACAGAATCTCAAGTCCTTTTGTTCACCCGACCCTAGAATACCTCACAATCAAATGCAGACCGTACTACCTCCCAAGAGAATTCTGTTTGGTTATATTCATAGCTGTGTATATTTCCCCTCAATCTGATACCACAACGGCCCTCAAAGAACTACACTGGACTTCATGCAAACTTGAAACCACATATCCTGAGGCCGCATTTATTGTAGCTGGGGATTTTAACAAAGCAAATTTTAGGAAAACGCTACCGAAGTTCTACCAACACATTGACTGTAGTACTCGCTCTGAGAAAACATTGGACCATTGCTACTCAACTTTTCAAAAGGCCTACAAGGCCCTCCCACGCCCTCCCTTCAGCAAATCTGATCACGACTCAATTTTGCTCCTCCCTTCCTATAGGCAGAAACTCAAACAGGAAGTACCTGTGGTATGGTCTACTAACGCTGGTCTGACCAATCAGAATCCATATTTCAAGATTGTTTTGATCCCGTGGACTGGGATATGTTACGGTGACAACGCTGGTCTGACCAATCAGAATCCATAATTCAAGATTGTTTTGATCCCGTGGACTGGAATATGTTACGGTGACTGAGTTCATCAGAAAGTGTATAGGAGATGTTGTACCCACTGTAACTATTAAAACCTACCCAAACCAGAAACTGTGGATAGATGGCATTGTTCGCGCAAAACTGAAATTGCAAACCACCACATTTAACCATGGCAAGGTGACTGGGAATATGGCTGAATACAAACAGTGTAGTTATTCCCTCCGTAAGTCAATCAAACAGGCAAAACGTCAGTACAGAGACAAAGTGGAGTCGCAATTCAACGGCTCAGACACGAGACGTATGTGGCAGGGTCTGCAGACAAATCACAGACTACAAAGGGAAAAACAGCCACATCGCAGACAATGACGTCTTGCTTCCGGACAAGATAAATACCTTCTTTACCCACTTTGAGGATAACACAGGGCCACCAACATAGCCTGCTACCAAGGACTGTGGGCTCTCCTTCACCGTGGCCGACGTGAGTAAGACATTTAAGTGTGTTACCCTCGCAAGGCTGCCGGACCAGACGGCATCCCTAGCCGCGTCCTCAGAGCATATGCAGACCAGCTGGCTGGAGTGTTTACAGACATACTTCAAGATGTCCACCATTGTTTCTGTACCCAAGAAAGCAAAGGTAAGTGAACTAAATGACTATCTCCCTATAGCGCTCACTTCTGTCATCATGAAGTGCTTTGAGAGGCTAGTTAAGGATCATATCACCTCTACCTTACCTGACACCCTAGACCCACTTCAATTTGCTTACCGACCCAATAGATCCACAGATGATGCAATTGCCATTGCCCTGGGTCTGAACCCCGCCCTGTGCAACTGGGTCCTGGACTTCCTGACGGTCCACCACCAGGTGGTGAAGTTATGAAACAACACCTCCACTTCACTGATCCTCAACACAGGGGCCCCACAAGGGTGTGTGCTCAGTCACCTCTTGTACTCCCTGTTCACCCATGACTGCGTGACCACACACACCTCCAACTCAATCATCAAGTTTGCAGACGACACAACAGTAGGAGTCTTGATTACCAACAATGACAAGGCAGTCTTCAGGGAGGAGGTGAGGGCCCTGGGAGAGTGATGCCAGGTAAATAACCTCTCACTTAACATCAACAAAACTCAGGAAACAGCAGAGGGAGCGCGCTCCTATCCACATCGACGGGACCGCAGTGGAGAAGGTGGAAAGTTTCAAGTTCCTCAGTGTACACATCACTGACGATCTGAAATGGTCCACTCACACAGACAGTGTGGTGAAGACGCCGCAACAGTGCAACAGGAGGCTGAAGATATTTGGATTGGCACCTAAAACCCTCACAAACTTTCACAGATGCACAATTGAGAGCATCCTGTCAGGCTATATCACCACCTGGTACGGTAACTGCACCGCCTGCAACAGCAGGGCTCTCCAGAGGGTGGTGCCGACTGCCCAATGCATCACTGGGGGCAAACTACCTGCCCTCCAGAACACTAGTCACTTTAATAATGTGTACATATTTCTGCATCTCATATGTACAGTTGAAGTCGGAAGTTTACATACACCTTAGACAAATACATTTAAACTCAGTTTTTCACAATTCCTGACATTTAATCCTAGTTAACATTCCCTGTCTTAGGTCAGTTAGGATCACCACTTTATTTTAAGAATGTGAAATGTCAGAATAATAGTAGAGAGAATGATTTATTTCAGCTTTTATTTATTTCATCACATTCCCAGTGGGTCAGACACTCAATTATTATTGGCACCCCTAGAACATCTTAAGAGTAAAATCTAACTGAAGTATATTCCTATTCATATTTGAAGTTCCCCTGAGTGATTAGGAACACTTCCTGTTTCACTGGGGTATAAATAAGAGGTGACACACATGCCAAGTTCCCATAGTCATCCATCACAATGGGAAAGACCAGAGAATACAGTAATGATGTGCGACAAAAGGTTGTTGAGCTGCACAAATCAGGAAATAGCTCAACGGTTGAAAATGGCCATTTCCACTATCAGGGCAAAAATTAAGAAGTAAAGCAACTGGAGATGTTAACAATCGTCCTGGAAGGGCGACGTGTGTCTATATTGACTCCACCTACAGTGAGGAGGATGGTTTGAGTGTCCAAAAATATCCAAGGATCACAGCTGGAGAATTGCAGACGTTAGTTTGGTGTTGGGGTCAGAAAGTCTCCAAAACTACGATCAGACGCAACCTACATAACCACAAGTTGTTTGGGAGAGTTGCCATAAAAAAGCCTTTGCTGTCATCAAACAACAAACTCAAGCGCCTACAGTTTGCCAAAAGTTACTGGAACTTTCAATGGGACTGGGTTCTATGGTCAGATGAGACCAAAATAGAGCTTTTTGGAAACAAACACCAGAGGTGGGTTTGGCGTAGACAGAAAGATAGCTATGCAGAAAAGTACCTCATCCCCACTGTGAAGTATGGTGGTGGATCTTTTATGTTGTGGGGCTGTTTTTCTTCCAAAGGCCCTGGACAACTTGTTAGGATACATGGTATCATGGACTCCATTAAGTACCAGCAGATATTAAATCAAAACCTGACTGCCTCTGCTAGGAAGCTTAAGCTGGGCCGTGATTGGATCTTCCAGCAGGACAATGATCCAAAGTACACCTCAAAATCAACACAAAAATGGTTCACTGAACACAGAATCAATGTTTTGCCATGGCCATCCCAGTCCCCTGACCTAAACCCCATAGAAAACCTGTGGGATGAGCTGGAGAGAGTCCACAAACGTGGACCTCGGAATCTGAAGGATCTGGAGAGATTCTGTATGGAGGAATGGTCTCAGATCCCTGGCCATGTGTTCTCCAACCTCATTACTCATTATAGGAGAAGACAGAGCTGTTATCTTGGCAAAGGGAGGTTGAACACAGTATTGAATGAAGGGGTGCCAATAATTGTGGCACACATATATTTGAGAAAAATATTTGTTTTATGAAAATATATATTTTTTTCCTTTCAATGATTTTACTTTAATTAATGGTTAGATTGTCGTGAATATTTTGAATGAAAGACCAAGAGGATAAAGAGCAAAAAATATATATTCACAGCCGTTTTTCTCATATTTACCAAGGGTGCCAATATTAGTGGAGGACACTGTATCTCATTGGCCTCAGGGTGCCAATATTAGTGGAGGATACTGTATCTCATTGGCCTCAGGGTGCCAATATTAGTGGAGGATACTGTATCTCATTGGCCTCAGGGTGCCAATATTAGTGGAGGATACTGTATCTCATTGGCCTCAGGGTGCCAATATTAGTGGAGGATACTCATCAAGGATCTCTCTGTACTTTGCTCTGTTCATCTTTGCTTCGATCCTGACTAGTCTCCCAGTTCCTGCCGATGAAAAACATCCCCACAGCATGATGCTGCCACCACCATGCTTCACCATAGGGATGGTACCAGGTTTCCTCCAGACATGACGCTTGGCATTCAGGCCAAAGAGTTCAATCTTGGTTTCATCAGACCAGAGAATCTTGTTTCTCATGGTCTGAAAGTCTTTAGGTGCCTTTTGGCAAACTCCAAACAGGCTGTCATGTGCCTTTTACTGAGGAGTGACGTCCGTCTGGCCACTACCATAAAGGCCTGATTGGTGGAGTGCTGCAGAGATGGTTGTCCTTCTGGAAGATTCTCCCATCTCCACATAGGAACTCTAGAGCTCTGTCAAGAGTAACCATTGGGTTCTTGGTCACCTCCCTGACCAAGGCCCTTCTCCCCCGATTGCTCAGTTTGGCCGGGCGGCCAGCTCTAGGAAGAGTCTTGATGGTTCCAAACTTCTTCCATTTAAGAATGATGGAGGCCATTGTGTTCTTGTGGATCTTCAATTCTGCAGAAATGTTTGTACCCTTCCCCAGATCTGTGCCTCGACACAATCCTGTCTCAGAGTTCTACTGACAATTCCTTCATCCTCATGGCTTGGTTTTTGCTCTGACATGCACTGTCAACTGTGGGACCTTGTATAGACAGGTGTGTGCCTTTACAAATCATGTCCAATCAAATTAATGAACCACAGGTGGACTCCAATCAAGTTGTAAAAACATCTCAAGGATGATCAATGGAAACAGGATGCACTTGAGCTCAATTTCGAATATCATAGCAAAGGGTCTGAATACTTATGTAAATAAAGTATTTCTGTTTTTATTTTGTTATAAATTAGCAAACATTTCAAAAAAACTGTTTTCTCTTTGTCATTATGGGGTATTGTGTGGAAATTGATGATACGTTTTTTTATTCAATACATTTTAGAATAAGGCTGTAATGTAACAAAATGTGGAAAAAGTCAAGGGGTTTGAATACTTTCCAAAGACACTGTATATACAACAGCCAGCAATACCACAATGCAGTTGTGAACATACTAGGTATTCTATATTATACTACAACATAGGTTGAATGTTCCAGGCAGGTTCCAGAATATTCTTTAGCTGGTGAAACTCTTCTTGTGTTGGGGAATGGCAGCTGGTTTAGCAAGCTTTGGCGCTGTGGCGATGTTGGCAGTAATGACGGACTGGCCATCTGGAGCAAACTCTGGTGGGCCGCTTGACAACTGGGGCCGATGTAACGCAAAATATAAATAACCTCAGCCCCCCGCTTAAATAAAAATAACCAAGTGCTGTGTGTCTGACTGGCCCAGGCGAGTGGGCTGCCGGCCCACTGCCACTGCGGTTGGGTATTACATCTGTCAGCCTCTCTCTCCCAGCCATTTACTTTTGGTCCAGTCCATTCTAACTTTACCTGGGCCCCGCCCCTTTCCCATCTCTGTTAAGTGGTGACATTTGGATAAATAGTGGGAGGAGCAAGATGGACAAACAAAAAGAGGAAAAACGTAAAGGTGGTGCTGAAAAGAAGAGCGAGAAGAGGTAGAAGTCCCTTGAGGCTGATGCAGCCAAATGTTTTAAAATAACAAATTATTCATTTGGCGCCGTTACCAGTCAATCATCTCAGCCTAGTGAGCCTGAAGGCACTGGCAGCAGTGAGGAGAGAGAGCAGAGAGAGAAGCCCATTGAGCCAAGCGATACCAGTTCAACTGTTAGTCAAGGTTTTGCAGCTGAAACGGTAAGACAGAAGACAATAGGGTTAACATAAGCAGCTAAATAGCTAGCTAGCTGCTACGAGGATGTCATGCCCTAATATCGTTTTTCCGTGGCTATACACAGCTAGCAAGAACTTGAACTACTGTTATACGGTTAGCATATCTCTTGCGTTAGCAAATTCACTCTGGCTATGTACTCCGATTTCAGAGCACAAAATGATGAATTTACTAATAGCTAAATATCTGGCTATTTAGCTATATCGGGTGCCTTATGTTGAAACAAGCGCTCGTCAATGCCACTTTTCGTGAACCGACCAATTACAGCCTTGATGGGGTGGGACATTAAAAAAAGTTTGATGGCTATGATTATTGACAAGTTAGTACTTAGCTTAGAGACTAACCACCAATGTAGACCATTTTTTTCGAACAAGGATTTAATGACCTAACAAAAACTACATAAATTATAAATGTTAGTTGTGTATTTCTGAAACTGCTGTATTGTCCATGTGGAATTAATATTATACTAGTGGTATATATATTTCATATTATATGAATATACTAACATTATATAGTTAATATATTAATATTGTACTAACATTATACTATTATATTAACATTATACTTTTTATTTAATATACTAATTTATACTAATTACTCATCCAGGTTGAGGATAGTGCATCTGCAGTGGACAGTAGATTGACCTAGAGCCAGGATGCCACTGCCACTCCAATTTTTTATTATTTTAAGAGGCCGAAGTCTGGGGACCTAGATATGTTTTTTAGTTTCCACCCCCAACAAAATTCTGAAAAGTTTCTTTTGTAAAGATGGGACAAACAGGAAGTGGCTGTCATACAGCGAAGAGAACCATGCTGTATTCTACTTCATTTGTATGGCATTTACAAAGCCCACAGAGAACAGCCTTTTCATGAATGGAATGGCAGACTGGAAGCCTATCTATCAGAGAGTGGAAGAGCATGAGAAGGTAACATTGAGAGCCTGTTCATCGGCAGTCAGATGTCTGCTCATAGAGAGCAAGTGCGCAGAAGAAGGCAAGTGCTAGAGCTCATTATATATGTTGTTAAGGCAAGAGGGGTCTGAGCTACAGAGGCATGTAGTCTGAAGCAGCTTATACACTAGATGACAGCAGCATTGATCATGGAAACATCTTAGATGGTCATTCTGCTGGGAAAGTACGACCTGTGTATGAGAGAGCATCTCACTGCCTGTATAGAGAAAAGCAAAAAACTGCCTGTATAGAGAAAAGCAAAAAACTGCATGAGTCTGGGTCAAGAGGGGTCAGAGGCTCTCTAATCACTCTATTAACAAAGACTACCATTGATAATGTCATTACCACCATCCAACACACAATGCAGACCGCCATAGCAAGTGAAATCCAGGAAGCTGGTATGCTTTCAGTCCAGATTGACACTATGCAGGACATTACAACACAATATTAATGCTCTGTCATAGTCAGATATGTGACGAACGCCATCCATGAGAGGCTTGTGGCTGTGGTGAAATGCGAGGCATCCACTAGACAATACTTTGTCCAGGTACTGAGTGAAGTACTGGAAAACATGAAGCTTGACATCAGCAAGTGCATTGGCAATTCCACAGATGGAGCCTCCAGTATTCAAGGCCAGTATAAAGGCTTCTCTGCCCTACTCTCTGCAAAGTCCACCAATCAAGAGCATGTGTGGTGCTACACACACATTTTGAACCTTGTTTTGGCAGACACAACAGAGTGTCTTGGCAAGTGGGTCACTTTTTTCTCTCATTAACAACATAGCTGTGTTCTTCCGTGAATCCTACCAGAGGATGAACATTTTGGAGAAGGAGAGCAAGGAAAAGTGACAACAGTTTCATAACAAGGTGCGCAATGAAAAGAAAACTGCGCTGCGTAATGGCACGAAGCAGCCCCGTAGCCTCGACGCGCACCTCCGCTCCAAGGCCTCATGTGTTTTCCACCTCGGTCAGTAATGTGGATATGTCATGAAAACTCTTCACCACAACTTTGACCGTTGCCAAGTGGCCAGTCCATCTCTGGTCTAAGAGACGTTTCAGGGTATCGCCTTTGTACAGAATAGCCATGGTTGGCTTCCTGATGAAGTTGTACAGCATGTTGCATACTCCAAAAAAATCCTCGACAGCTGCTTCACTGGACATGGCATGAATCACAACCAGATGAAGTTGGTGATTAAAGCAGTGAATATATGGTATGTTACGATCCAGCTTGTTTTGTAGCAATTTCTGCACACCACCATGCCTGCCAGACATGAGTGATGCGCCATCATAAACCTGACTCGGGATTTTGTCCGTGCTGAGTCCGGCGCTGGTGAGCTCATCAATGATGACACCTGTCAGAGCCTCTGCATCACCTTTCTCAGATGTGGCCATTACCAAGAGGCGCTCACATACACAATAGTTTTCGTCAACAAAACGCACAACTACAGATATATTTTCTTGGCCTAAAGGATCCCGTGTGCCATCCACTTGAATTGAATAACAGCTATCGCCGACTTGTCTCACTATCTCCTCTGTCACGAGTTTGCTCATCATTTCGATAATCTCGTTTTGTATCTGTGAGCTGGTATAGCGTGCATTCTGTGGGATTGTTATTGTAATCCTTGTCAGTTCGGGATCTTTGCGCATGGTGTACTCAAAGAGAGACAAAAACAGCCCCATGGAGCTATTATCATCTAGCACACTGTCAAACCAGCATTATCTCCACGTAACGGCAATTGATTCACCACTAAAAACTCCAGCATATCAATTACGGCTGATATGTAGTATCTGTTGCGAGCCAGTTGCTCTGAATTTAAGAGAGTGGAAATCTCTTTTCCTGTCTCTCTACGTTTTTCTGAATCTCTCCACATTGCTTCACAGGCTAAATGTTCTTTTGAAGCTGCATGCTTATTTAAGCCCTTGCCTGTTTCAATTGCATGTTTCCAATCATTAAATCCCTTAATGGAGAAGGTCGGGTCCGATGATACAGATTTGAATTTCCACCGATACAGTCCTTTTCCACCGAGTACTCAAGCCAGTCCCTGTTCAAATACCAGCTAGAGGAAAATGATCGTTTTTTTTAACCAAACATGTTGACTGGATATTTCCTCAACACAACCTGTTTGGGTTTGTCCGTGCCGAGGTCACTCACACCCACTGATTCAACAGGCAGTTTTGGCCCAAATGCTGCCCCAGTCGCGGTTGCACTTGACCTGCAGGTCCTGCCAGGCCCAGGGTCGGGCTCCACGGAGCTACTAGCATCAGGCTCAGACTGTCATCCAGGGTCTCCTTCTCCAACTACAACATCAGGAGGCGTCGGTGTCGTATCCAATTTGTTAGAGGAGACTGTTGGTGGGCTTTTCAACCACTTACGGATATCATGATGAACTGAAGCGAGTAAACCGGCGAAAACTCATCCAGCTTTAAAAAATGCGCGGTAACTGTTTTTTTTTTTTTAAATGCACGGTAACTGTTGAGCGGCTACACTGACGTAGGCTACGTACGTAGCCGCTCAACAGTTACCGCGCATTTAAAAAAAAAAAAAAACAGTTACCGCGCATTTTTTAAAGCTGGATGAGTTTTCGCCGGCTTTCTTTCTTTTTAGTAAGGCCGTGATAGGCTGTTGCAGTGTAGATTCCCATCAATCAAATAAAATCACACCATTGTTTCTTTATATTTTTAATGTTTTAATGATAAAGAATGCAACATTAATGCTACACAAAATTAGCAACTACGATAATATAAAATCTAAATTAAAGTAATTTTTTTAAGAGATCTGTGCCTCAAGTGGGCGGGCACAAGCATTTTTGGATAAGCAAGAGATGGCATTCACTGAGGCTGAGAGAAACAGGTGGTGTGAAGTACTTACCAGATTGGTGGCAATAATTCAGTCCATAGGCTGAAAGAAACATGGCTTTAAGGGGATCCACAGACACATTAAACAAACCAGACAATGGCAATTTTCTCAAAAAGGTGGAGCTTACGGCCAAATTTGATCCAGTAATGAAGCAGCATGTTGGTAGGGTGGAAAGTGGAGCTGGCAGTCACACACATTACCTGGACAAAAGAATCCAAAATTAACTGATAGACTCCATCAGTGCAAAAATACTGGAGAAAATAATGGAATAAATCAAACATCTAATTCTTTTTCCATTATTTTAGATTGTACCCCTGATCTGAGTCATAAGGATCAGCTCTCTGTCATTGTCAGGATTGTGTTACTGGAAGATATACCACAAATTAACGAACATTTCATGGGCTTTCTTGTGGCAGAGGAGTCAACAGGGGAAAGTTTGTCATCTCTCATCCTCAAAAGGCTGGAGGAGCTGAACATCCCCTTTGAGGACTTCAGAGGACAGTCCTATGACAACGGCGCCAACATGAAGGGAAAGAATAAAGGTGTTCAGGCTAGGCTGCTTCAACAGAACCCAAGAGCCTTTTTTGGCCCATGTGGTGCCCACACTTTAAATCTGGTGGTAGCTGATGCTGCTAAGAGCTCACCAGATGCCATTGGCTACTTTGGATATTTAGTGAAATTATTCAAACTCTTCTCAGCCTCCACCCATAGATGGGATATCCTCCTGAAACATGTCAAAACCACCCTGAAATCATGGTCAGAGACCAGGTGGGAAAGCAGGATAAACAGCATTCAGGCAGTAAGGTACCAGGCTGGGCAAGTCAGAGAGACTCTTCTGGAGGTGAGGGAAACTATTGCAGACCCTGTGGTGAAAGTTGAAGCCCAGTCTTTGGCTGAGGAGATTGGATCCTACCGCTTTTCTCTTTGCACAGTCATATGGTATGACATCCTTAACAAGATCCAGCATGTGAGTAAACTGATGCCGTCACCCTCTATGCAGCTAGATGTGACTGTCGACTTGCTGAAGAAAACCAGAGATTCCCTTACCTGCTACAGAAACACTGGATTTTCTGATGCACAGACAACTGCAAAGAAAATGTGCGAGGAGATGAACGTGGAGGCTGTACTCAAACAAAAGCGGTTGAGAACCACAAAAAGGCACTTTGGTTATGAGACTCCAGATGAGCCTATTGGTGATGCACTTAGAAAAATGGAAACCACATTTTTTGATGTGGTAGTGGATACAGCCCTCTCTTCACTTGATAAGAGATTTCAGAGCTTGGGAGAGGTGAATGACAAATTTGTAGTCCTCCTCAACTTCCCCAACATGCAAAACTTTCCACATTTGCCATAAAAAAACATGTCACTTGTTTGCTGCAAGAAAGGCAAGGCGAGTAAGGCTGTAAAAAGGTCTCTGTAATATAGTTTTTTCATGCAATACTCTTATTTATATTGTATTTATAATTCATTTTATGTCACTTGTTTCTTTAATACTTTTTTAATTTTGTGGGTTTTTTTGTTTCTAAAATAAAGAAAATCTCCAAGACATAAAGCTATGCAGTTTCTGTGTGAGTGTATGAACACAATGATGGGTGGTGGAATTGGCTGAGATGCAAGGGGCACCAGCTATAATCTTACCTAGGGAACCAAATTGATCAGGGCCGGCCCTGACCCTGTGGATCTCACAAATATCCTACTCCTCCCATGACAGTCCCACCCATAGTGATAGATTGACAGGTGAAATTGTTAAGAATGTGGTCAGGATAACGCATGAAAATTAGAAAATAATATTGTTTTAAACAATAATAATTTTAATTTTGTACTTGGTAGCTTAATTAGGAAACATACTTTTTTCATTTATTTAACTAGGCAAGTCAGTTAAGAACAAATTCTTATTTACAATGACAACCTAGCTACAGGGTCAGCCCCTGGAGCAAATTAGGGTTAAGTGCCTTGCTCAAGGACACATGAACAGGTTTTTTCACCTTGTCGGCTCGGGTATTCGAACCAGCAACCTTTCTGGCCCGACATTTGTAATTGTTAAATAAAATTTTCTTATTGCCACAAATAATACAATCACAATCATGTAGCACAATTACAAATGTGAATTTTGATTAGTCTTTTAACCATTTTCTTTCTCAATATGGCAGTGTTATCTGATAGGGCATTGAACAAGAACTGTCAACTTGAAAATGCAAATGCATTTCAATTTTGTCATAGATTTTTTTCACATGAAAACAACATTCCATACTTATTACTAGTTAATAATTAGCATGATCAAATGTGATTATTTTTTGGCTGCTATATATATCCAGAAATTGCGCCTCCAAATTGGCAATAAAAATTATAAAATGTAGCTCCGGTAATATGGGTCATATTTGAATGGTTTGGACAAGACAAGAGCAGGGGTCTCCAACCTTTTCTTTCATAAGAGCTACTTAAGAAATAAATACATCGGCAAGCTACTCATATAGGCTACCTCCTTCATATTTAGTTATTGTGTAGGCCTGTTTTGATGAATAGAAGCAAACAGCACTGTCTGCATACATAATGTAATTATGTTTTGGTTCTTAAAAGCACACATTTTGAACAAAAATAATTTTACTGTAACCTACCTTGAGAATTTTTCCTTTTTAAGATGACAGAAATTGAAAGGATTTTACATTTGACCAAATCTGTAGTCTGCAATTACAGGACTAGGCTACTATAAATTATTTTCTGTTTAATAGTGGCCTTTCAAACAACACACCACATTGACTAGGCTACATATATTTCAGGCTACACCATTTTAATACAGACTAGCTCAAAACATGACTAATTATTGAAAATTACAATAACTCGTGATAATTTTCTGGTAAAGAAAAGTGGGGGTGCAGCTGCTCTGTTTGTTCTATTGCTCAGGCGCCTATGAATAGAGGTGTTACATTTCTGTAAGCTAAGCACTCGGACAGTAGGGCAAGTTCAAGTGCGTCGTACATGAGCTCCATGTCCATAACTGTTTTGAGGACAGTCGTTTTAGTAATTCCTGGTCGAGTTTTCTGTCTGTGGCTTGTTTCATCAGATTTGGCCCGCTAGAAGTAGGGAAGGCCAGCCCATAACGCCAGCTCTGTATTGTAACATATTACATTCAATGGCCAATTTTAAAACATGTACAGTATGTTTAATTTTTAGTTGTTTAATTAACCGGCTGTTAAATTAACTCAATTGATGTTCATTATGTTGTGTTTTGGTGATTAAATCAATTTAATTTTCTCATGGTATTTCACAGTAAACTATTTTGAATGATCAATGGTTGTGTGGTGAAAGAGTTCTTCAAATAAGATGAATGCACGATAAAAATTTTTTTGAATATGACACTTGCTGCGTTACATGTGTTACCAGTTTGGAGTTTTGTACACAGACTTTAGAAAATTCTGCACATACTTGTGAAAATAGCACTAAAACGATTGAAAAAACTGTAACGTGTATTACTTTGATAACTGCTGAATAGTTTCTATATTTAAATGTATCAATTTGACATCAATCTATGTTGGAAGGTAAATACTACCTCATAATTTTCCATCAGCCAGTGTGCTTCAACAGGACAAAGTGTAGTCACTTCACAGTATGTGCTACCATTTGGAATTACAGTGTAGTGTACAATACACTGCTGAAATACCTGGGTTTTATATAACAATATCCCACTCATCTGAATTTCATGAATTTCATTTTTTACACTGTAAGCTGATGTATTTCAAGCAGAGATACAGGCGATACTGTATCATATATATTTAACCTTTGTTTAAATGGGCAAGTCAGTTAAGAACAAATTCTTATTCACAATGACGGCCTACACCGGCCAAACCTGGACGACGCTGGGCCAATTGTGTGCCGCCCTATGGGACTCCCAATCACGGCCGGGTTGTGTTACAGTCTGGATTCGGACCAGGTTGTCTGTAGTGACGCCCCTAGCGCTGAGATGCAGTGACTTAGACCACTGCGCCACTTGACAAGTTACGTAGAAAAGGTGATCTTGTACAATGGTGGATGCGGCAAAAATTACATACAACATCGTGCTATGTTTTTACAGTAGCCAACTGCTTTACAATAACCCTTATTTCTGAGGATTTGTCCTACAAATGTACTGTAAAATGATAATGAAACTGTAAGACTGACATATTTCTCATTGTATAAAAAAAGTCACGTTTTAGTCAAATACTGTAAGGAAAATTATATTTACAGTCTACTATTCTTTCTAAATAGCACTTAAACAATTTCTATCTTGACTTTTTATTTTATTTTGGATTAAATGGTAGTTAAAAGGATTCCATGGTGAGCCTATCATTAGATGATGTATTGTTTACTAAATCATTTTTGTTCATGGTATTTCACAAAAAAAAAAAAGATTCTGCATGAATGACTCAGGGCTCTAAAACAGTTTGTGTAAAAACCCTAACGATTACACAATCAAAGGTTCTGAACATAAGATAGGAGGCATTACAAGTGTTATCAGTTTAGAGCTTTGTACTTATAGAGTTTTGAAAATATACCACTTACATCCGAACAATTTTCCAAAGTGATTGAAAAAACTGTAAACACATACACACATTTACACCAATACACAATACAATACACACCACTCATGGGACATTGTTGGAGACAGACTGCGTTTATTTTTTATTTTTTTTACATAGGGAGTCCAAAGCACGTGGTCTGGAAGCATGTGACATGAGAAGTTCACAAAGGCCATTATTGTCTCCTTTTCATACAGTGATGCAGTGAGCAGTAATTAAATATGCCACTTATGGTTCACTGATTCATTTCCCTTCACAATTTGGTGTCTCAGCTGAATGCAGCTTTATGGGCAGAAGGGCTATATTGTATCCATTATTGCCTCATTACTGGTTGTAAGGGCTTGGTGTGGGGGAGGGGCAGAGTGAGGGTAAGCACCCCATGAAGACATTACGGTTGTCTTTCTAAACGTAACGATACTCTCCACTGTCAGTTCTGTCCCCATTTTTTCTGATGTAATGTGCTTTATTTTCTTGAACTAGGGAAAGGCTTGCTAATTCGCAAAAGAATCTAAACGACCAGCAACTCAATTATGTAGTTTACAAAGAGTTTCTACTGTAGCTTCATGTTTATGCTTTCGTTGACAGTAAAGGTTAGACTTCCACAATGTCTCATTACGCAGTCACTGTAATCATAGCTCTCGCTGGACAGTGTCCTGCAGAAGAGCCACTTTGCTCTGCCCTCAGGCCTCAGCAGCTAGTGGATCTCTCCACAGAGCAATGCCCCTCTTGTGTCACTGACATAGAGAGATGCAGGTTCACTTGCCCTGAGTAGGGGCTTATCTAGGGCTAAGCTAGGGGGACGGGCAAATAGCAAAGCCAGCCTCACTCCAGCCAGCCGGTCTAGGGTCACAGAGAGCCATCTGTCCATCCTCTGTACAATAACTGACAACAAAGAGAGTCAAACATTTAACGAGGACTGTAAAACTCGAGGACTATTCATTCTGGAGTGACAAAGAAGAGTGCAAGAAGGACAAATATTCATACTAGAAGAGCAGGTTAGTGTTTTATTGCTAATAGTTCTTGTTCCATTACAGAGGATTAGGCTTTGCAGCTACTCATGTTTCTCATGTTTCCCTTGGTAATAATATTGAAAATAAGAAAACTACAGAAGTCTTACTCAACCGTAGACTTTAATCCCCTGTTCTTTTAACAACTTATAAATAAATTGCCCCTAAATAGACGGTTGCCCTGAGTTGACACAGACTTAGCTACCTGTGTCATTGAATTTTGTATTGCATCTAACAATACCCTTATTGTTAGATGCAATACAACTCCATTTTATCTACAGTACTAAATTGAATTGATGTAACTAATATTTTCAAAAGCAAGGCTTTTGGTCAAATATTTTGTTTTTGAGTATACATATATTTCCCAATGTTCTATGCCCTTGTATACCAGGAATAACTTAACATTTTATGATGTGAGGAAGGTTTTAAAATGTATTCATAAAACATAATTATGGGGTGGAGAGTGTTAAAGCACATAGTCTCTGAGCAAAGTCACTTGTCTCATGATAAACTTCATTTCAATATTAGTATTTCCCAGAAATGTCAATTTCTTCAACAAGATCAAATTCAAAATTCTCATATTTTTTTTAAGATCACTTAGTCAAGAGTACGTGTTCTCTGAAGTGTAATTCCAGTTTGTTTACAAATATTAGATTTGAATCAACACTTTTTTTGTCAATGTTTCATTGTCAAATCATGTTTATGGCTGCTCCTGTGTATTAGCGTTTTCTTCTGTAGTCTTGAGTGGGTGCTGACATGCTAGAGGTGACTGAAATGGGTCAAAAGGGTCTTAAGCATTAACCAAACAAATCCTGGCCTATAGGATTAGGCTGGGATGTTTCTGTTGGATGCATTTAGTGTACATTATAATGCCACAAAGAAGGGAATCCCTCTTGTTAGGATATATATACCCTAATGCTCAATAACTCTTTGAATTCCTAATATTGTTGTCTGCAGCAATATTATATTATTTTATTTATACGGCTTGAAGATGTTTGCATTGCTTGCTGGAAATTGACCCAGGCTTGATTTAGCAGTGAACGTTGAAGCAATTATAATTCAATAATCATATGCTGTTTGAATGTAATGATATGTTATTGTCAAACTCAATCATTAATTTACCCATCACCCTTGTGTGTAATCCTTGTTGCTTCCATGTCTTTCTTAGGTGTGGCATGGCGCCAAAGCGTTGTCTTCATCTAATGGTGTAGGTAAGTATCTGAGTTGGGTCAAAGGGTGGGGCGGACTTGAACCAGAAATCAGCCCTGGAATTTCTAACACACCGGCCCATTTTTTCCTCGAGGCCCCCACACCAGACCATTTCTGTCCTTGAGGCCCGCATTATTAGCCAGATAGTGATCATTTTGTGCAAAAAAACAAAGTTAGACAGGTCCACTGGCCTAAAAATGGACCAGCCCATCTGGCATTTGCCCGAATTCTCAGATTACCAGTCCGCCACCTGGTCAAAGGTCATGCATGACACAATGGGAATTGGATATATATTTTTTTCATTAGGGTAAATCAAGTCTGACATTTTAAAATGGAATTTACAAACTTTAGAAGCCTTTTTAAATCTCAAATACTGAGTGATCAAAACATATCCTACATATGTAGCTTTGGGCAAGTTTTGATAGAAGTTTTGAGTGTCCCACTCCTGTCTGTCTTATATTCAGAGACATGCCTCTCTGGTTCTGGGTATAGGATGAAGGGTACATGGGAACAGTGGGACGTTGTGTTCCCATAGTGTGATATTACTAGGGTATTATTAGAGACGCTCACACAGACGTCAATTGATCTCCAGCCCCGTAGGACACAAACAGCTCCTTTTGTAGTTTTATCTAATCAAAGAACAGTCTCACAAGTTCTGTTTGGCCGGAACTAATGAGGGAATCCTGTGTGAGCGTCACACCAGGGGCAAAGCTAATTTTACCCAGTCACAGCTATCAGCCACTAAAACAGGATCTTAATGATAAGCTAATGGCTAACGATAAAGAAACATGTAACCATGTATGCTTACCGGTACGTGGACACAAATTACTCTGGAGGCCTTGGATTTCACTTTTAAGTTATTATATGGTAAAAACCTGAGGTCAAAATCAAAGAAAATGGCATTCACTGTAGGGACATCTCTCTCACTATAAAATGACTAATGAATTGTCTGATTCATTCTGGGAACTCCTCCACATATAGTTGTATTGATTGCCTGTTTCATTGGATACGTTCTGAGGGTCGTGCAGGGCTTTTAAATTCTAATCTCATTTTATGACCGACTGAACAAAAATCCATTGACTTTGCCAGTTTCATGTGAATTGGGTCCCTGTTTCTGTCTACAGAGTGTTGTATGAAGCTGAGTGTCTAGACAGTTGATAAGTGTGAATATGTCTGGCAAGGACGGTGGGGCCTCAGAGGGGGGGCTGAATGTTACCCTCACTTTACGGCTTCTGATGCACGGGAAGGTAAACACGTCTTATCATTGCAACATATCCTTTTACATTATTCCGATTGTCAGATCACATTGAAAATGTTGATTTTTATAATTTTAATGATTTATATATTTGTTTGGTGTCTCATTGTTTACAGGAAGTGGGTAGCATAATTGGGAAAAAAGGGGAAACCGTCAAAAAGATGAGAGAGGACGTAAGTCATGTGCTTACATCTGTACATAAAAAAACATGTTGTTTTCTGACAAAACAAATGCAATAAAAATGCTAATTTCAATAGGATTTAGAATATGTTTTGGGGAAAAAGGGTATTTTTACATGACTCCCCTAAAATGACATCTGTGTTTCTAGAGTGGAGCTCGCATCAACATTTCGGAGGGATCTTCTCCAGAAAGGATTGTTACCATCACAGGACCAACAGAGGGCATCTTCAGTGCTTTCTCAATGATCGCTGAGAAGTTTGAGGAGGTAAAAAAAGACTCTGGTACCATGTACTCTGGTGTGTCTTTATGTTAATAAGTAAGAATTAACACATTTCCTCACTTTGGGCAACATTTCACTCAAAACCATTGACTTCAATGAATGATACAATACAAAGATTTTGTCAGGACCTCATGTTAGAATTTCTGAGATTAGACCCCTTATATTTTGATAACCCGAAAACTGTTGTCTAAACCTCTATTTCAGGACATTAAAGCTGCAATGACAAACAGCACGGTAACAAGCCATCCTCCAGTGACACTCCGCCTTGTGTTCCCAGGGAGTCAATGTGGCTCCTTGATAGGCAAAGGAGGCTCCAAGATCAAGGAGATCAGAGAGGTAGAAGAAACTAGTCCTCAAGCATCTCTCATTTACTTTCTGTGTCTTTCGACAACATTTTGATCCAGCGGGAGCTCATTTTGATTTAGCCTGGTCCCAGATCTGTTTGTGCTGCATAGCCAACTAATGACCGTAGGAGTTGTTTATACAGCATAGATCTGGGATCAGGCTACATTCGACGATCCCATCCTAACCTTTCAATCACCCAATGAAACAGCCTCAGGTAAATGAATTACAATGAAGCACCAGCACCACACAACACTATTCAGGGAGACTGATAAGCCTGGAGTGCCAAACGATGTGGTCACGCGACCATTCTTATTCATCAGAGGAAGGGGGTGCTGAATACTCATAGTAAACATGATAAAAGAACAACGAAGGAGGATTGCACTCTCCAAATAATTGGATGTAAAATACTCGGAACACATAAACCCAATCTTGTTTGCGCTGGCTAGTAGTGTCACAAGAGACTAACTTGTACAACATGAACGTTGTGCATAAAGAACCCAAAAAAATCAGACATTGTACAATTATATATGAATAATATATGATCAAAAGGAATCTCTTGACAAGTATTGGCCTATGGAATCTTTTGATAAATAATGGCCTATGGAATCTTTTGACAAATAATGGCCTATGGAATATTTTGACAAATAATGGCCTATGGAATCTTTTGACAAATAATGGCCTGGCTTTGTAATTGATTCCCAATTGTATGTGATGCTCAGACCACAGGCGCTCAGGTGCAGGTTGCAGGGGACATGCTGCCAGAATCCACTGAGAGAGCTGTCACTATCTCAGGCACTCCTCAGGCCATCACGCAGTGTGTTAGACACATCTGCTCTGTCATGCTGGAGGTAAGCGAGCCAATCCAATTAACATAGAGTATTATTATAGCATCCAATTATCAGCTTGTTCAAATTGATATCCAGACCTGAAATGGCTCAAGACTTGATAATTATGGTATCTGACTAAGCCATAATAATGGCTACAGACATATCAGGGACAAGTCATCTAAGAAACAATAGAATCTAACTAGTTGTAGTTGATAGTGACGTGTTTGTCAGACCAGTCATCGTCTTTTGTTATTTGGTTGGGTTTTCAGTCACCGCCCAAAGGAGCAACTATCCCATATCGCCCCAAGACCATGCCTGGAGCCGGCCATCCAGTATTTCAACAACAACAACAACATGCTTCACAAGTGAGATTACATTATTATTTTTTTGTATATACAAAAGTTATACTTGAATACAATACAGTAAAATAAAAAAAAACTAAATAAAAACACATCAGCCCTTTGGCACGGATGATTGGCAGGTGATGGCAGGTGATGGAATATCCTTCTAAGGGTGATGAAATTATCTTCGGGACATTTATGATAACGTTTTTTTAACAAGGTTATCATAAATGTCCCGAAGATAATCTCATCAAAGCCTGCATGTTCAAGGCATTCTGCATAGTTTTGAGGTTAGATCACTTCCGTTAGAAATGTTAATGTGTGTGTAGATTCCAATTAATTCCTTGAAAATGATAGACAAGAACCCTGTTATATGACGATGGAAGGCTGGAATGACAGCTACTAGCCACATAATGTTGTTATTGTATATTAATTAACATACCTGTTTGTAATTAAAGATGAAAATGCAAACCAGGCACTCCTTCTGCTCATTCTAGGAATTTCATGGAAATGGATTGCATTTCCTGTTATTCCAATTTAAATGCAGAGTCTGCATCTTCCTGGCCTTTTTTGATTCAGAGTAACCAAGTTAGGAAATATAATTGGGGATAAGACTACAAAAACATCCTGAAGTGACACACAATGCTAATTTAGCCCCAAAACAACCAGAGCATCTTTTCCCCACAAGAGAGAAACATCCACATATAAAGATGTGTCTCCACTATTTGTAGATTGTGAGTGGCCAGATTGCTGCTACAGCCAGTTGACTTAAACATCTAGAGTCTCTGGTCAGAGCTGTCACATAATTGCACAGCAGTTAGTAAGAACATCGCGCCTTTACAGTGTACCGCTGTGCATCAACGCTAGACAAATACGACACTTAAACCTCTCACTTTGTCATGTGGCATTATGTCCCGTGGTCCCGTGTGGCTCAGATGGTAGAGCATGGCGCTTGCAACGCCAGGGTTGTGGGTCTGATTCCCACGGGGGACCAGTACGAAAAAAACGTATGAACATGTATGCACTAAGTCTCTGGATAAGAGCTGTTTGTAACTGTAAATTATGCATTATGGCTCCCATTTTACATATAGAAGAATCCATTATGATATTTCACAAATGTTTGTATCCGATTGGACATCCTGGGCACAAGTAGATAAAAAATTATGAAATGGATAACCTTTAGATTAAATGAGGTAGATGGAAACATGGACGTAGTGGTTAAAGGATTTGGGGATGTGACCAAAGCAGCATGGAACCTACATCGAATCCTCATGTGTTGCTAACATTTAGAAAATAGCCGAAAAGGGACAAGAGAACCAATGGCCAAACAGTTCTAATACCCCGTTCATGTATCCCATTGTTGCAGGCCTTCACAATTCAAGGACAGTATGCTTTTCCACATCAAGATGTAAGTGTATTTGTCTGATCCAATAACACCCACCCCAATGACCCACTCCTGCCCACCACCACCACCTTCCAAGACACCACTATGCCCTCAGTGCACCCACTCTCAAGGATGAAACACTAACACTATCCTGTACTGTAATGTTAATTAACACTAACATGGCAGCTTGCTTTGTTACAAAAGTGTGAGTGTGAGCTAAGGCGGGGACCATAAAAAAATGCCAACGGTAACTTGGCCCCTCTTGCTCATAGAAATACCACATGTAATATTGACCAATCTCATCACTTCCATGACAAGCCAGCCTAATTCTGATGTCAAACGTCAAATTCTTCACCAAACTAACACACATTTTGAACTCTGTGTTTGAATTTAAGATTGGCTCTGTTTTGTAGCTATAGCTGTCAGCTCCGCTGAAATAATCCAGTTTGATTGGTTAGTTCTAACTTCCTTCCTACCCTGCAGCTGACCAAGCTTCACCAGTTGGCTATGCAGCATATCCCCCTCCCTTCCCTTGGGCAAAGCAACCCTACCTTCCCTGGTATGTACCCAAGGCTCCCTGGGGAAGTCCATCTATCCCTCTCTCTTCTTCTGTGCTTCATCACACCAATCAAAAACCCTCTTATGCTTCTGGAATGAACACATTTTGTTTTACTGTATTTTTAAGAGGTGGTAGGCTACATCTTACAGAACCCTCGTCTCACGGACCCCTCTCCTTGACCTTGGCGACGATTCTCCCTGACCTTTACAACCCCATGTATTCTATCCCACAACAAAGTAGTAGCACATTGCAATAACACAATATTCAAACAGTGAGAATTATTGAATTATTACATTTGTGTATGCATTTCAAAGGATACATTCGCAGATTGAAATCCTGAGGTCTATTAATAACCTATCATAATGTATAATTGTATGTATTTTATATCAAAGCTGCTAAGTCACTTTGTGCTTATTATGGTATCATGTTAGATGTGGATACAATGTAACTTGAATTATTTAAAGTGACCAAATAGTTGCTGAATGTCTCAGGCATCACACATACAGTAACATGCAATGCCATGACTTTCAGTGCATATGGAAACAGTACTGTAGTTACCATGCTATGTCCTACTCTGCAGGAATGGATGCCTCTGTCCCCACAAGTTCTCAGGAGCTGGCAATACCCAATGATGTAAGTCTTGCTCAGTTTCATCAGCATAATACAATGTACAGACCATAGATCACAGTCATTTAGGCACCGGTGTCACTGCTCTAAAATAAGAATGACAGCTAGAATTTTTTTTTTTTTTTGGTGCTATATAAGCCAACTGAGTGATGTCTCTTTACATCAGGTTATATTATTATCTTTAGGTAGACAGATTTCCAACTGTCAGATGTCAAAAACTGGCGAGAATGTTCTTCAGATGTCCAAATTGGGGAGATAACATTTTCAGATGTTCCAATTGGGGAGATAACATTATGGAGGATACAGGTGTTATAATTGGACTGATAATGCATGAGCAACGTGACTTATCTTTTGACTTAAATGTTCACTTCCCTACCTCCTCAGTTCATTGGCAGCATAATTGGCAGACAAGGCAGCAAGATCAATGAGATTCGCCAGGTGTCAGGAGCTCACATTAAGATAGCCAGTGCCACGGACGGATCGCCCATGCGCCAAGTCACGATCATAGGCTCTCCAACTAGCATCAGTGTGGCCCACTACCTCATCAATGTCAGGTAAGACTGCCTCACTACCTCTAACAGGTCAGTTGTGAATTGTGACCCATGAGGCACTACAGGACAGACAACTGACAAGGATACAACTGAAAATAGAGAACAAAACAGGAAAGATAGTCAAACGACAGACAAGATAGTCCAACTAACAGTGTTGACAGGAAGGAAGTATGAAATCGTTTTGTTTTAGGGAAAAGCATTTCATCTTATCTAAGTGCCTCGGGGTCTACATACAATCCAGTGATCCAAACTCACAAAAGCATGAAAACCTTTTGTCTTAATGCTTTTAACGCATAACATTCCTCATTTGATTCTTTTTTTCCCCTTTCTCTCACTCTCCTCCCATGCTTTACCCATTCTCTTCCCAACTTTCTTTGAATGTTCCTCTCCTTAACTCCTTTGCTGAACCCTACCTTCCCATCTTCTCCCAACCCCATCCTCTCTAAAAATGGCTACCTTCCCTGTGTCTGTCTACAGCTTAGAGATGGCTAAATACACCATGCAGGCTGCTTCCTCTGCGTCGTCTGTTGACCTCAACAACATGAGCTTCTCTCAGTCCGCTCCCACTGTCTCCACACCCACCTCTATGGCTGTCATGGCTGCCACCACCCAAGTCCCTGGCACCATTAACATGCACACCCCCTCCACCTTACAGTCCATCCCCACCCAGCACTATGCTGTCCCCGTTTCCAGTCTGCTTGGCATGAAAACGCTTCCTATGCTGGCTATGCACCCAGCAGCCACCTCAGGGCTTCCACAAGGGTTATCCTCTTACACTACCAAGATTCCTACTGCTGGCATGAAAAAACCTGAGCGCCAGAAGTTTGCCCCATATTGACATATGAGATAAGAATTGAATTACCCTTCCAAAAACAAGTCTGGGGTCAGTACTGCATAACACTTGTTCCCTGTTGCAAAGCTTGATTAAGATATATTGACTGTACGCAGAGGCCTCATGACCATAGGGGGCACAGGGGCATGTTCCCCCTCAGATTTGTCCTGTTTAAAAACATTTTTTTGTTGTTGTCTCTCTGTAATACTGCTAGCCACCTAGCAATTTTATGAAGTTGGCTTTAGCTAGCCCTGATAGGTTCCCAATCTCCCAACCTCATAACTAGCTACCAAGAAGCCATTTCAGGCTATCAATCAAGTTAGAGTAGCTAGCTTGTCCAGCTATCTTAGCTGGCATGCCTGCTGGCAAGGTTGGTAGACTTTAGAAAAGCAAGCAATTGCTAAATGTACTGAATAAAACTCACATTCATTTAAATCTTTTAACCAGATTTTAGCAGAGCTTAATAGAAGCATATGAGAGGTATGCTCAGATATGCAGAAAAATACACATATTAGTTACATAGAATTAAGCATAATGATTATGCTCTAGATTGCAGGAAACTGCTTTCAGCTGTTTGAACGGTATATGATATCTCTACTTACAATGAAACATGACATTCAGCTACTTTAGTGTAACAGTATTGTTTGCAACTGTAAGTAAAGCTAAATACCTCCTAGGGTATCTGAACATACATAGCAAATACACAGGCATTTCTCAGGCTTACAGTATGTGATGCACAGAAACAGCTGATCCTTCCAGCAGAACAGTTTTCTCAGATATGATGTACTGTACTTTGTTTTGTATCGCTGTAAATAGTTGCCCAATGATGTTGTTAGGAAAAGGCCCGTTTCAAACAGGAATTGACAGTGTACCAGCTGCTGACCATTGGTAGGGTAACTTTTTGGTAACACTTTACTTGACCCCCAGTGTCATAACATGTTATGTTATAACCATGTCATAATATGTCATAATAGCTGACGTAACTTGTCATAACCTGTCATAATATGGTCGTAACACTGTCATGACCCATATATTTACACCTCTTGTGATATATATTGTGTTATTTTATGACTGGTTATGACACCTACATAAGAGTGTCAAAACCCACATTTATGTTTGTTTTTTACATCCGTTGTTGATGTAATGAATTCTTTACAGTCATGTTTTTTTTCATATATATTTTTTTTCTTCTACAAATTAACTTGTAGAATATACAGCTTATGACACTGTCATGAAGCATTATGACCATCCTGTGACACTTTACCTGGACTAAGAAAATACACTTTCTGAAACTGTCAAGAAGCTTTATGACCTTCAAAATCACATAAGCCAGATCGGCCAATCACGTAAATGCCCTTTTATCAGTCATCAGTCACTAAGAGAGTGTCTTGTCCTGCTCCTGTAATCTGCTCCTGCATTCATCCCAGTCATCAGACACACAGCATTGTGGGCTTGGTGTATGTCTGACATCAATGTGTGCACAATTACAACGATAATTTAACATGGTACATTTCAGACAGTTTTATATAACATGTCCTACTTGTCAACAGTATGTTTATGGTGTAATGGAACGTTTTGCCTTATTTGATGTTATATGTCACAACAGGTCTAAATATATGTGTCATGACAGTGTTATTACCATATTATAATTGGTTATGTAATCTGTTATGACATATTATGACATGGTTATGACCGTGTCATAACGTGTTATGACTCTGGGTGTCAAGTAAAGTAAAACCAACTTTTCTTTTATCGTAACAATGTTTTTTTCCGCTCTGTCATATTTCCTCTTCTCCTCCAATAGGCTCTCGTCAGTGGTAACAGACTTGGGTGTTCTGTAGTATTGTTGCACATGCAGTGCTGATGGGATTACCCTGAAGCCACATTGGATTCTTGTGGCTTTGACTCTACACAATAATCCTGTAGAGTGGGACTGGCCTAACTAATTCCTATAGTGCTGTTTTTGCTGCTTGGTTTTCTCAGAACTGAAGTGAAAATTGACAGAACTCTACAGTCCAATTCATATTCCACTCTGCTCTCAGTATCTGTGGTTGATGCAGCACACTATTGTGACAACATTCTGTTTATGTTTGTGTTTTTAATTAGGTTCTACCATTAGTTTTGTTGATTAGTTCTTACGATTTGTTATATTTGTCACAGACATGAAATTAAACTTTTAAATAAATTGAGCTTTTTATGAATACAAACAGGTAATTTCTTCTTTTTTGTTGTATGGCAAAATCGCAAAATCAAACAATTCACACACTTGAGGTTAGGCTACCCCTAAATTTGAATAATGTTTTCATATATATCTTTATCCTTCACATGAAGAGTGAGCCATAATTCAGATATGGCAGGGCCGTGTACAGACCTTTCAGGGGACAGGTGCTAAAAAGGAAACAGCCCAAGTTTTAATCAACTGTTATATTGCTGTGTCAGTACTGTTGATATTTAAACTAGGTAGCTAGCTACACACACTGGACCGGTCACCGCATGTCTCAAGCCATGCATGTTTGGATACCAGGCACGTGCAATCTCCTACAGGGCAGACTGGGAAACAGGCACAACCGGGTGCACTCGAGCTCCATACAGAGCAGATCAGCAGGCGCAACCAACAGACTGAGTGGCGCAGGGCGAACTTGACGACATCTCGATGACATGCGAACAGCGGGTTCCGAACAACAATGAATTATACCACTACCCAAAATGTCACTTTGGAGACTGGAAGGGCTTAGGGTCATGTGCTCTGCACAGGTAGAGCCCTATATGTGCACATGCCTGTCTGCCTGAGATATGGTATGGTCATTTAGTAAACTAATACCTTTCCACTTTGTTAGATAATTTTTCAATAATTCATTGTATAATAAAGTCTGGGTTATTTTTGTCCAAATAACCTTCCTTTAGGGTTATTTATATATATTTATATATACCGTGCATTCTGAAAGTATTCAGACCCCTTTACTTTTTCCTCATTTTGTTATGTTAAATCCTTATTCTAAAATCAATTACATAGTTTTTTTCCTCATCAATCTACACACAATACCCCATAATGTGGTTCAATGCTCAATTCAATGCTTGTTTTTGTGGTTGGGCACAAATCACATCACAAATCCCCTGTCTGTCAATACACTAGTCAAAAGGGGTTGAGATCATCAAACATGTATCATGAATAAATATTGCTTTCTGTCAAAGGATATGTACCTGTAAGCTACAAACAGTGGGCAAACTATTTTCAATGCACTTTTTTTTTATGAACTCGGCTTAACCGTAAACATCAAATGAATATTCAACAGATAAACATGTCCTCTCGGGTGCTGCAAGAACAGCTTTCCTTGTCATGTCTATTCAAGTATGCTGCTTTTAATGGCCAGGTATACTGTTTCTCTGCCCTTGTGCCACTGCAGTGCCTTCAGTGCATTTGAAAAGTATTCAGACCCCTTGACTTTTTCCACATTTTGTTACATTACAGCCTTATTCTAAAATTGATTAAAAAAAATGTTTACCCCCATCAATCTACACACAATCTCATCAATCTCTCTGTACTTTGCTCTGTTCATCTTTCCCTCGATCCTGACTAGTCTCCCAGTCCCTGCCGCTGAAAAACATCCCCACAGCATGATGCTGCCACCACCATGCTTCACCGTAGGGATGGTGCCAGGTTTCCTCCAGACATGACTCTTGGCATTCAGGCCAAAGAGTTCAGTCTTGGTTTCATCAGACTAGAGAATCTTGTTTCTCGTGGTCTAACAGTCCTTTAGCTGCCGTTTGACTAACTCAAGTGGGCTGTCATGTGACTTTTGGAGGAGTGGCTTCCACTCTACCATAAAGACCTGATTGGTGGAGTGCTGCAGGGATGGTTGTCCTTCTTTAAGGTTCTCCCATCTCCACAGAGGAACTCTGGAGCTCTGTCAGAGTGACCATTGGGTTTTTGGTCACCTCCCTGACCAAGGCCCTTCTCTCCCGATTGCTCAGTTTGGCCAGGCGGCCAGCTCTAGGAAGAGTCTTGTTGGTTCCAAACTTCTTCCATTTATTAATGATGGAGGCCACTGTGTTCTTGTGGATCTTCAATGCTGCCCCAGATCTGTGACTCGACAAAATCCTGTCTCAGAGCTCTACAGACAATTCCTTCAACCTCATGGCTTGGTTTTTGCTCTGACATGCACTGTCAACTGTGGGACCTTATGTAGACAGGTGTGTGCCTTTCCAAATCATGTCCAATAAATTGAATTTATCACAGGTGTACTACAATCAAGTTGTTGAAACATCTCAAGGATGATTAATTGAAACAGGAAGCACCTGAGCTCAATTTCGAGTCTCATAGTAAAGGGTTTGAATACTTATGTAAATAAGGTATATTCTGTTTTTTATTTGTAATACATTTGCAAAAAAAAAATGTAAACCTTTTTTCGCTTTGTCATTCTGGGGTATTGTGTGTAAATTGGTGAAGATTTTTTAAAATCAATATTTGAATCAATTTAAGGATACGTAAGTAATAAGTAAGTAAGTAAGTAAGTAAGTAGGTATTCACACCCCTTGAATTTTTTCACATTTTGTTGTGTTACAGAAATAGATTAAATTGAACATTTTTGTCACTGGCCTACACACAATACACACAATGCCCATAATGTCAAAGTGGAATATTTAAAAAAAAAATCTTTACAGGTTCATAAAAAAGTTCAAAGTATTCAACCCCTTTTTTGGCAAGCCTAAATAAGTTCAGGAGTAAAAATGTGCTTAACAAGTCACATAATATGTGTGCAATTATAGGGTTTAACATGATTTTTTAATTACTGCCTCATCTCTGTACCCCATCTGTAAGGTCCCTCAGTCGAGCAGTACATTTATTTAAAACACAGATTCAATCACAAAGACCAGATAGGTTTTCCATTGCCTCGCAAAGAAGGGCACCTATTGGTAGATGGGTAAAAAAAAAAAAAGCAGACATTGAATATCCTTTTGAGCATGGTGAGGTTATTACAGTTTTTGCCCGTTGCTTGAACACTATAGACACATGCTTAAACCAAAGTAACATAACTTGAAGTTGTTGTTACTATACCTTAAACAAAGTGTAACCATACCTTAAACAAAGTGTAACCATACCTTAAACAAAGTGTAACCATACCTTAAACAAAGTGTAACCATACCTTAAACAAAAGCGCTGCTTTGCACTTTAGTTGCAATTCTGTAACACACTTGCTCCTTTCTGCAACACACTTGCTCCTTTCTGCAACACACTTGCTCCTAGACACTACACACTATTTCATACATAAGACACTTAGTTCAAAAATGAAATCTCAGGGTACCATTGGGAAAACACATCTATTCAAAATACAACACACATTGGTTAATTGAAAAGACGTAGACACACACCTGAAAATACTTACTTACAAAACTGAACACCAATCAGCCAGCTACAAAAAGGCCTCAGTTAAGCCATTTTGAGAACTTTGCAAGCATGGAGGCAGGGAGAGCTAGAGGCAGAGGAAGAGGAAGACAGAGAGAGAGAGGAGGACGTGGTCGAAGAGGCCAAGCAAGGACCATTATTTCGGATGACATAAGAGCAACTTTGGTGGACCATGTCATAAACCATGGCCTGACTATGAGGGAAGCTGGGCAGAGAGTCCATCCTAATCTAAGCCATTTCACAGTTTCATCCATAATAAGGACATTCCAACTGGAAAACAGGTATGTCTTCAACTCTCTACTCTACTCAGACTGTATCTAGAGTATTTACAGTACTGTACCATATCACGTTACTGTATCACATGAATTGTATTCCAGGGTGGCTAATGCTCCTTTTCCAACAAAAGTGGTAGTTTTGTGAAACATACCGTGATAACGTGTTGAGATGTTTCAGTACTGTGTATGGTAAATACAGTAAAGTTCAGTATACACAGTACTGTAAAAAAGGAAGCAAACGAGAACAATTTGTGGTTGCATTTTTCTACAGAATGGCTAGAAGACCTACTGGGGGTGGACGCCAACGCCTGTTCACCCAACAGCAGGAACTTGCCATAGTGAACCTAGTCAGAGCAAACAATGCAATCCGTCTCCACCAGCTACAGCAACAAATACTTGCAGATAGGCAAGTATTCAACAACATAAATCGAGTAAGCATTACAACTATCAGTCGCATCTTGGTAATGCACAACATGACCATGAAGCAATTGTACAGGGTCCCATTTGAGAGGAACAGTGTCAGGGTCAAAGAACTTGGACATGAATATGTACAGGTAAGTGTTTCAGTCCTTTACATTTACAATCAAGAATGGGTGCAGTCCAGTAACAGATGAATATGTACCACTGGATTAGTACCACATAGATACATTCAGAAAGCTACACAGGTACCTGTGTGGTGGGGTGGGTCGGTTCTGTATATGTAGTAGTGTAGGTGTGTGCTTTGAGTAAAGCCATCCACAATATGTATTTTTTGTTACAGAGAATCTTGGACATGGATGGAGCTGCCCAGCCGCATGAATGTATTTACATTGACGAGGCTGGATTCAACCTTAGCAAAAACAGACGACGGGGAGGTAATATAATTGGCCAAAGGGCAATTTTTGCATGTCCCGGGGCGGTGCGGGGGAAATATCACATTGTGTGCTGCCATAAGTCTTCGAGGGCTACTGCACCATCATGCCAAACTGGGTCCCTATAATGCGCAACACATAATCACATTTCTAGATGCACTTCATGATGCAGTTGTACAGGATGGACCAGAGCAGCCCAGGTTTGTTGTTGTCTGGGATAATGTTAGTTTCCATCGGGCTGCTCTGGTCCAGAACTGGTTCACCAACCATGATCAATTTGAAGTTGTGTACTTGCCCCCTTACTCGCCATTTTTTTCCACTTGGAGATGGTGCGTATATGACCGCCAACCACATGCCCGTATGCCTCTTCTGCAGGCAATGGAACAGGCCTGCGGAGACATTGAGGTGAGGTCAATCCAGGGATGGATTCGGCACACAAGGGGATATTTTCCCTGATGCTTAGCGAGAGAAGACATTGCTTGTGATGTTGATGAGATCCTGTGGCCAGACCCCAACAGACGGCAGGATCCATAAGCCCACTTGCGCACAATTGTGTTTTTCTGTGTTTACAGTAGTGTATTGTTTGTTTTATTTTTGATTTAACTGAATTTACTGTACTGTAAAATATACTACTGTAATGTAATGATTTTGAATTCAGTATTATATTTTTTGGTTGTTGTGAAAACATGCCCTCTGTGGAACTGAATAAAAACATTGAAAACAAAAGACTGCAGTTTTTTATGTAAAGTAGACTAGTGTGTTGCTGCTGATCTGAAAGTGTATTCATATGATGCAAGTGGGTATCATTTTGTCATCAGAGTGACATTTTGACAAAGGATTGTTAGGTTTTGATAGCAGAGTTTCAAATTGACATAGATGTGAATGGTTTATTTCCCAGTGTTGTGTCTTATTTGCTTTTGTGTAGAGTTTTGACACAATGAGCCAAATTTAGCAAAACATGTGTAAGCAATAGGCAAAAACTGTAATTACACTTTGGATGGTGTATCAATACACTCAGTCACTACAAAGATACAGGCATTCATCCTAACTCAGTTGCCAGAGAGGAAGGAAACACCTCAGAGATTTCCAACTTTAAAGCGGAATGGAGCTCAGTGGCCTGTATTCATGGATACCAAGGGAAGCCAGGCTTCCCCAAAAATGTTACCAATAAAAAAATATAAATTATAAATTAATTTCTCTTTCGTCTCCCTCTGTGTTTTCATAATTTTCTGTCAATTCGCAAGTGGCTGAATCTCACCAGAGAAATCATCTGAGCGAGGGAAACAGTGCCCCTCTGTCCCAGTACGTGTAGACCATGTATCTGATGCTGTCTGGACCAAAAGCGCATAACATGTTGCCGCCATAGCATTTGATTGATTGATGCCAATCAGCATTGAGCTGAGCTCAACTGTGGGTTGTCCTGGTGCAGCAAAAAACACCCCCCAGTTTGGATTGGGCTTCAGAACGATCAAATCACTTCCTAAGCAAAATGTAATTTTTTGAAAAACGTCTGTTTCTGCTCTGCTTGTGTTCAGTAACCAGCTTGCTAAATTGGCCCTTCCTAAGCCATGGATGGAGATGGGGATTTGGACTTGTGGTTTTAACTTAATTCTCTTTACAGGCCAATGATTATGATGGCAATTCTGATCTAACCATAAATGAATATGTGGTACCACTGGCCTGAGATTATTGAAGTTCAATATGTAGCCTAGATGTAGCCTAGTAGGCTCTCGCTAACTAGCTAGCTGACTTAGCTGGGTCTGTGGTTCATTGTTGCCCATGCGAGGAAGTTAGGCTAGCAAGCATTTTAGCTAGGTAGCCCATGACAACAAAACAAAAGTGTACTGTATGACAGTTTTACCAACATGAAAGAGAGGAGGATGGCACTGGCGTTCAAATAGTCTACAAGTAGAGTGTCAACAGCAGCACCGCCACCGCTATTACAGCACCATTTCAACTTAAACATTTAAACATCATCTAATCAATAAGGCTATATATGCTTAGTTTAATACACTGAAAACAAACTTAAAGATACCAAAAATGTCAATCAATGTTGCTAAATATTATGTGGCTGTCCATGGTACTAGTTTCTCTGTGTGTGTGTGTGTGTGTGTGTGTGTGTGTGTGTGTGTGTGTGTGTGTGTGTGTGTGTGTGTGTGTGTGTGTGTGTGTGTGTGTGTGTGTGTGTGAGTGTGAGTGAGAGTGAGTGAGTGCTTGCATGAAAGAGAGATTTTTTTTTTTAAACAAATAGTCTTTGTCCCTCTGCCCCCAGGTGTCTCCGTGTGAGAAGTGTCGCTGTGAGGGGAGTGGAGACGTGTTGTGCTCCTTGTCAGCATGCCCTCAGACAGAGTGTGTGGACCCAGAGTATGAGCCTGGTCAGTGTTGCTCACTCTGTAAGACCGGTGAGTGATCAAGCTTGTCTGGAAAAACTTACGGTACCTTGATATCGAACACACAGCACTGAACCATTTAATTTTCCATTTTTAAATTTGAGTTTATGTCTTTGAGAAATAATACATGATTGCCCAGAAAAATCCTGCCTTATCATATAAGTGTGTGTGTGTGTGTGTGTGTGTGTGTGTGTGTGTGTGTGTTATTAGACTTTAGCATTGATCCCTCTGGGCACAGTCTCAGTTCACTATGCTTTTCTCATATCAGCCAAACTAAATTACTGTAGTGAAACATTACATTAGTGTCCCTCAAAGAACAGGAAAACCTACTAAAATCAATATCCTAGTTGGTTAGTTAACCTGAGGGTCTTTACAGACTCCATTCATGCTTTATTTGTTTAATTATCTATAAAGAAGCCATACATAGCCCTTCTAGTGGTCAAGTCCACGCTCCTATTTCACTGAACCCATGAATACGTGACGTAAGGACCCACATTTTTTATTTTTTTGTCACCCATACCAAAAAAGTGCCAATATAGACCAGAGAGAGCATTTGCGCAACACTCGCCTCACAGTGTGTCGAACCGAACGACAGAACAGTCGTTATAGAAAGGAAGACCGTAAGTTGCGAAAGACACATCTAGACAATCAAGTATCTTTATTGGGAACTAAGCTACTAGATTAGTGTTTGCAATAGTGTTTGTACTGTTGGTTTGTTGTAGGCTATATACGACCGTTTCTCTGTCTCTATAGTGGTATGTTGTTACCGTGGGCAGTTTATAGCCTGTAATAAAAAAGCGTATTCTTTCTACCTCAATCCAACGTTCACCCAACGGATAAAGGACACATGCAGAAGCTTACAGGTAACATGCATTTATAGTATCTGCCTATCTTTAGATTGGTGAATACCCCACTAATTAATCCAATATGAAATCATGTAGCTTCATTTATACCAACTTACTTTGTTGCAATAGGAGATAGTTGTGTAAATATCTGATGATTCACAGTATCACGCCCCTGAAATCTATAGTATACGGAATGGATTTAGAGGAAATGCACACGAAATGTGCACGAATATCTGGACAGATTGGAAACCAGTGAGGTAGTAATTAGATAATATAACCATTGGAAGAGAGAGTGTTGCGCTCTAATCTGCCGATAAATCAAAAAAAAAAAAACTCTCATTGTGTATTGCCGTTATAATCAGAACAATTAAATGTTGTATTGTTATTTTGAATTTGACAACAATGTGGATCCGCTGACAAATAACATTCGTGCCTCCAGTTTTGAGATGTCTGGCAATGTCTTAAGTGCATTTAATAGCCTAGAGGCTATAGGGCTGTAACAGGTGCTGGAAACTGAATAAACATGTGGAGGTAGGGATAATAAGCCTAAGCACAATCTATTTGATCGTAATGCAAATGCACTTATTGGAATAAGCAATTGCGAAATAGAACGTTGTATTCTCCTATCGCGTGCATCGTTTGCCACCAAGTCACATTGAAAGATGTGAACCATAGAAACCTCATATGCTCATCGACAACCGATAGGTCAGTGTGCTTCAGTAAACATCCCTCAAACAATCTGGAAATTGTGTGTCTGTGTTATAATTGTAATAGAGCTCATTATAAGCCTTGGGAGAAAACTGCATTTCCCTTTACCTGCAGTTTAGTTTTAGTTGGGGGATTTTCGTTGTAGACTACATGATGGCCCACTGGACACAGGCATCAATTCAAAGTCTATTCCACGTTGGTCCAACGTAATTTCATTGAAATGACGTGGAAACAACGTTGATTCAACCAGTGTTAGCCCAGTGGGGGAGTTGAACTGGTATGGAGGTTCGTGGTGTGAGTGGGGCTTTATTGATGATGTGATAGGTGACCTCTAGCACAATGTTTGCTACCTGACTTATGAGTCAATGGCCCTGTACACACTCAAATTGTACAACTGATACGAATGTGATACAGGGCTGTAACAGGTGCTATTTTGCAGCCAAGCTCTCTGTTGTATCACAAATATTATAAATTGTATCACAGCTTCATTAGGGCAAATGTGTTGTTGTACATCAGTTGTACAACATGAGAGTGTATGAAGCCACAAAAAGAGGAAATGCTTCAGCTAGCTATCCTCTTCCCAGCATACTCTGCTATGGTCTGTTATAAACTGCTGATGATATCCAACCTCGGCTGTAAAGGCAGACTCCACTACATTACCATTTGCACAACACTACATTTTATAATTTAGTAAACACTCCCTGACAAAGGAGGCTGAACAGCATAGCGTAGAGATGATAAACAATTGCGGTCATTATTCGCCAATTTCCCCCAGAAGATTTTGGCATGAAGTGAGAACTCCACTCAAGAAGAAGAGATTGCCCCTTCATAGATGTGGGTTGGACCAACAAGAGCATTCGAGCGATCAGCCATGGAACAACCCTAGGCTCACAGCAAAGACGGAAGGAAGGAAGGATGAGGAAGATCCGGTCTCCGAAAGTATGCTAATTTGAGCAGTCAACTCAATTTGTATTGGCCAGCCCATTGCCGAACCAGTCCAAGTCAAGTCAAGTCAATGTATTTATCCCACTAGGGGAAATTAGGTTGCAGACAGGTATTAAAACACATTAACTCCATCATAAATACTACATAAAAAAAACAGCATACCCGACCAATTAAAATATGATACATTAGTCTATAAAGAAACAACTGTAGAGTCTTCCCTCAATGTAAAACTGGCCCATCATCACTATGACATATAGTTAAGTTATGATGTAGCTGCCAGACTGTCAGATGAATAACACTATAATATAACATATGTCACAATTTCAGTGTCTCGTTGAGTGTTATTGAACCTGGCAGTCTCACACTCTTAAATAGCTTAGCCAGATGAAAATGTTGCTGAGACATTGCATTGTTCGGTCAGACATTGCATTGTTCGGTCAGACAGGCCACGTTGAGATGTTAAGACAACCTCGACTGAACCTCGACTGAACTACAACTAGGTCGACAGTTAAGACTAGCCTAAACCTGCTCTCCTCAAAATACAAAACCTGTTAGTTTCTTTTAAAGCAGGAGAGAAGTACACCTTTAAATGTCACTTGGAAAACGTCGATAGCCTTCTGACAGCCAGACAGTCATCAATAAACCATTCATTTTGTGCTGTTGCAACCACTATTGTTGTACCGTGTTATACAAAAATAGCTAATAGTTTCCACATATGCAATTGACTTCCACATGCACTAACAGATAAAAAGGTAATAAGAGAAAAAATAAAGATGGAACATACAGCTGACTATAGCCACTATGAACCAAGAAGATTATGGTTGGCGATCAGCCTGAAGGCCATCCAGAGTCCAGCAGGAGGGGGAGAGGACAGCTAGCAGGCAGCAGCAGTAGTGGGACTGTGACAGCCAGGCTCTAGCAGCTTTTAAGGTAGTGAGGTTTACTGCAAACAGAGCCAAATTGTCTCCTTTTACCAATGAAACACGGGCTCTGTCAGCTATCCGTGTGCACCTCGTTCTGCCACGTCTCAGAGTCCAATCTCAGCCTTGCTTCTTGGATTTTGCCTCTTGGCTCATACACAACAATTTAACAGAACAGAATCACCTCACAAATACTAAATGCCCCTGGCATACCATACCGTTCATTTTCAATTCAAGTCTGTTCTGTGAATAGATTGGAATGGTTTTGGGGCCTTGCAGATTTTGAAGTAACCTCGTCCCCAGGCTGGAAGTCTGGGGCTGTGGTGTCGAGACTACACATGAAGTGACATTCAATTTATGTTTAGAATTGTCTAGAACTTAGTTTGAATTCACCATAGCCCTTATCCCAATACTTCCCCGAGGTGCCAGGACAGGCCCATCCATTTATCAGTGTGGTATTTCCTAAGAAATAAAATGTTTATGTTGTTACTGATAACATACGTTTCTTGTTCCCTTTGTATTACCGTACAGCATTTTTAAAAAGGCTGACTTGCTCAGGGAAAGCTTAAAGTATTGATATAGCTTCTATTATTTCATGAGAATCTTATTCGGAAACAGTAGTTGCACCTACTCTGTTGAAAACTAATTCAGTGCCAGTGGAGTTGACATATTAATCAATACTGCATGGACTCTTTTTAAATGGGTCACTATGTGTGCAATAATTGGTAGATGGATACAAATTAAAAAAGCAGACATTGAATAACCCTTTGTTGGATTTTGAATGGTGTATCAATACACCCAGTCACTACAAAGATGCAGACGTCCTTCCTAACACAGTTGCCGGAGAGGAATGAAACCACTCAGAGATTTTACCATGAGCCCAATTGTCACACCCTGATCTGTTTCACCTGTCTGTGTGCTTGGCTCCACCCCCTCCAGGTGTCTCCCATCTTCCTCATTATCCCCAGTGTATTTATACCTGTGTTCTCTGTTTGGCTGTTGCCAGTTCGTTTTGTTTCGTCAAGCCTGGGTCTCACCTGTACGCTGATACCAATAGTGAGTTTAAAACAGTTACAGAGTTGAATTAATGGCTGTGATAGGAGAAAACTGAGGATGGATCAACAACATTGTAGTTACTCCATAATACTAACCTAATTGACAGAGTGAAAAGAAAGAAGCTTGTACAGAATAAAAATATTCCAAAACATGAATCCTGTTTGCAACAAGGCACTAAAGTAATATTGCAAAAAATGTGGCAAAGCAATACACCTTTTGTCTTGAATACAAAGTGTTATGTTTGGGGCAAATCCAATACACATTAATGAGTACCACTCTCCATATTTTCAAGCATAGTGGTGGCTGCTTCATGTTATTGGTATGCTTGTAATCATTATGGACTGGGGAGTTTTTCAGGAAATAAAATAAATGGAATGGAGCTAAGCACAGACACAATCCTAGAGGAGAACCTCTGTCAACCTGCTTTCCACCAGACACTGGGAGATGGTATCACCTTTCAGCAGGACAATAACCTAAAACCCAAGGCCAAATGTACACTGGAGATGCTTACCAAGAAGATAGTGAATGTTCCTGAGTGACTGAGTTACATTTTTGACTTAAACCTATTTGAAAATCTATGGCAGGACATGAAAATGGTAGTCTAGAAATGATCAACAACCTATTTGACAGAGTTGAATAATTTTGAAAATAATTATGGGCAAATGTTGCCCAATCCAGGTGTGGAAATCACTTACCCAAAAAGACTCACAGCTGTAATCGCTGCCAAAGGTGCTTCTACAAAGTATTGACTCAAGGCCAAATCTACACTGGAGATGCTTACCAAGAAGACAGTGAATGTTCCTGAGTGACTGAGATACAGTTTTGACTGTTCAGGCTGTAACACAACAAAATAATAAGTCAAGTTGTATGAATACTTTCTGAAGGCACTGTACTTACCTATGGTGGTCATGTTGTCCAAGCAAATGTCATACAGTAAATAAATAGTCATGACGGTGTATGTTATGACAACTGAACACTGTCATGACACAACCATTGTTTGAGTACTGAATTTTGTAGATCATAATTACTGAATTTGGAAGATATGGCCATTGTTTGACAAATGTAAATAATGAATCCAAAGGCTTAATATTGATTCCTTTTACATTAGTGGTCTCAAACTGATCTGTAAGCCGCAGTTTGGTGGCCCTGTTTTGTGCAGTGGTTTGAGACAAAGTTACAGAATATATAATGGCACACTACATTTTATTGTTGTTTATTGCACCGTTTACTGATCTAAGTTGGTCTGGTAATTTCTTCAAGCTACAGTAAATGAATTCTTCCTGAAGAGAATCATGATCTCTTTTCTAATCAATTTCTCCCTGTATACAGTTCTCGGATATATTTGAACTGGAACCCATTGATTATTTTCGTTTGTTCCGTGTTTGGAGTGAGAGTGATAGATTCAAGTTCTCTTTTTGGCCATTTTCTCCTCAGTCTATCTCTGCTGGAAGTATTCGATGCAAGGAAGCATTAACGTAAGAATGCTTATTGATTTCCTGACACAGGGCACATGAATACAGTCCAAGTCAATAGGCTTTTCTTTAGGTCATGTGAGGTGTTTCTTTGAAAAGATTGGACATTTCAATGAAAAAACGGAAATCTTACCATTATTGGGTCTAACATGGAGATAATTAGTCATGTCTGTTTATGCTGTATAGCCAACTCCTATGTTAGGCCATGACAACGACCAGAGGAGTTGGTTCTAGATGTGTAAAGAGGTCAATGGAACTCGACCAAAACAATGGAAATGCCATGGAAACTCGTGGGGGAAAGATCCCGAATCTCCTCATTGGCCCCCAGCAAAATTAGCCTACATTTAGTCAATTGTTTATATGTGTATTTCACACTATGTTGAGGTAAACATCAGAGTGTAATGCTTGTATGGATGCCAACCCCAAAACATGTTCATGTCATTGTCACCAATAAACTGCATTACAATTAAAACCGTTCGTCTTCTTTCCCCCCACGGTTTACGTTCCATTGACCTCTTTACCGCATCTATACAGTACAAACAGATTTTGGACTAGGCTAGAAGACAATATCAATGTTTATACTAAATGTGACAATACTGTCAAACACTTAATTCTGTTCTCATTCTCTTTTTCCAGATGGACTGGCTCACACCGATGTGAAGTGTGTTATGTGAAGCCAAGGTCTCCCACCTTGCAGGTGGTGGGGAGAGATGCTGCACTCTGTTGCCATGACAGCGGAAGTCCTGTTTGTTATATGGTGTCTCGTGACCAGTGCTGAGTGTAACCCCGTGGCAGACTTGTTGGTGAGCCGGGAACGCATTGAGCGGGTCCTGACCCAGGCCAGAGAGGACAAGCAGGACAAGCAGCATGCCTCGGACGGGGCGCTCAGCTACAGCACCCAACAGCGGCTGGAGGAGATCAGCTTCATGGGCTTGGAGGCCAGCAGAGGGGCCAGCAATAGAACCTCTGTCAACAGATCCAGGCCAAACTCCAGCTCTCAGAAACGTGATGGATCCAAGGGTGGGAAAGCATCACAGGAGTTGTGGGGAGAGCAAGAGGGGGGCCTGGGTCGCGTAGACGAGGGGCCCACGAGTGAAACAAACCTCTCTCTTGACGCTATCGACGAGTACGCATATCCAGATTACAGAGGGAAGGGCTGCATTGATGAGAGCGGCTTTGTGTTTGCCATCGGGGAGAAATTCACTCCGGGGCCCTCCACGTGCCCTTGCCTCTGCACGGACGAGGGACCCCTGTGTGCCAAGCCTGAATGTCCCAAAGTTCACCCTCGCTGTATCCGGGTGGACACCAGCCAGTGCTGTCCAGAGTGCAAGGAGAAGAAGAACTACTGTGAGTTCAGTGGAAAGGTCTACACAATGCTACAAGAGTTTGAGGTGAGTCTGGAAATGAGGTCTTTAAAGATTTACAGGGTCGTATTCTCTAGGAACCAGACAAAAGCAAACGAGCCGAAACGGGAAGGGATTACTTGAACGTGTCCAATGAGAAATGTTTGGCAAAACGCAAAACGTTTGGCTAACATGAATGCAACCCATGTGATGATGAGCTGCAGCTTATTTCAGGGTGCTGTTTAATTTCAGTGTGTTAAATAGGGTTTCTTTGACAGTCTGTGCTGATCTACATGCACCACAGATTGAATGTATCTTGTTACCAATGTTTCGGTCTCAGTAGACCTTCATTAGGGAAACTGTTGATAGCCTGCCAGTTGTATACTGGGTTCATCGTGAGCACTATATACCAAGACAAATATACTTTTCAGTGCAGCAAGCAAACAAGCAGCCAAGCACATTTAAAATGGCAAAAGTCAGCATTTATTTTATTCACACACAGCTTGGATATTACTTTTTTCCTTCATATTCTTATCTTGATACAATTGCTAGTCTTTGTGGAGTTATCTATTTTAAGCCAAGCTCAGGCGACCTCAAAAGGCCTTATCTCTTGATTTCTCATAGAAGCTCCCTCCACAACTATACAAATCCGCTTTCTATTCAATATTTGATCAAATATGTATTATATGTGGCTGTTTAAAGTGTCCCATTGTTAGCACTGGAGGGTCACACCAGGAGGTTAGGTCTAATATGGGATTTATATCTTCTGACGCAGAGTGATACAAGCAGCTCTGTATTGAGAGGCAGAGAGAGAGAGGCAGAGAGAGAGAGAGAGAGAGAGAGAGAGAGAGAGAGAGAGAGAGAGAGAGAGAGAGAGAGAGAGAGAGAGAGAGAGAGAGAGAGAGAGAGAGAGAGAGAGAGAGAGGATTAGAAACAGAGCAACAGGCAGAGCCTTGTGGTTGATTGCTGTGTTCTGCGGTGGTAACAGTAAGTGGTGTCTCCCTCTCACCGTATTTCACAGTGGAGTGCCAGGCCGTAGATTGAGACGCTCTGCAATCAACTTGATCCATGCTGCTAGGATTAACTCATGGTCTCTCATTAAAAGGAAAGGCTCACATGGCCACAAGTGACTAAAATCTACAGCGGTAGCATCTCCAGTCGAGGGGGGTGACTCCAATACTTTCAGAAATGGAGAGCTCCATAAAACCAACACAACTGGAAGCTTATGTCTTCTGTTTCCCACTGAGCACACAAATCAGAAAATAGTTTTTGGTTGATTTCTCGTCTTCTTCAAATTAAGTATTTATTTCCAATAAAGATAGGACCTTCCTGTTTTATAAGCTCTGTGGCTGAACTTTCGATGTTCAATGTCATTATTATAAAAAATAAAACAAATAGTCTTTGTCCCTCTGCCCCCAGGTGTCTCCGTGTGAGAAGTGTCGCTGTGAGGGGAGTGGAGACGTGTTGTGCTCCTTGTCAGCATGCCCTCAGACAGAGTGTGTGGACCCAGAGTATGAGCCTGATCAGTGCTGCCCACTCTGTAAGACCGGTGAGTGATCAAGCTTGTCTGGAAAAACTTACGGTACCTTGCTATCGAACACACATCACTGAACCATTTCATTTTCCATTTGGATTTGAGTTTATGTCTTTGAGAAATAATACATGATTGCCCAGAAAAATCCTACCTTATCATAGTTTGTTGCAGTGCTATTCACTCATATGATAGTGTGTATGTGAAAATGCCTATTTATTACCCGGCAAATTTTGTTTACAACCTGAACAGATGCTTCTGGTAAATTGCCACAATATGCTGGTGTGAATAAAAGGCGAATCAGGGTTTGAGATTCCTGGGTTAATGTATGAGAGTCCTCTGATTTGAAAGCATTACACTGTTTAATAGGAGCGCTTCTCTGGCTCACTGTGGATTATCTGAAGTTGTTTCAGATTATTTTAGACAGCATGTCCTAGATTGTGTCCTCTTGTTTTTCTTGGCGTGACTCTAATGCAACATGGCAATGCCAGCAACGTTGCCTCCTTCAGCATAAAATAATGATGACTGGTGATATGTATCTCGGACGTGGTCCGCTAAAGCGTTGCAGTACCACAAACAAGGGAAAAGTACCACAAACAATGGAAAAGTACCTCAAACAAGGGCAAAGTACCACAAACAAAGGAAAAGCAATCAACATGAAATTAAATATTTTCATATTTACCCTATTGCTGTAAACGCTCAAAGAAAAGTGGTACCAACAAAAAGTAAAAAAAATATATATATATAAAAAAATTGTATATTTATTGATACACATAAAATAACCAGTGGTATTTCAAGTGAAGTTGACAAAGGTGACTATGAACCTTGTCATCTTCACCTGACCTTTGTCAACTTCGCTTGTGAAATACCACCATTTAATATTAGTACTGTATTGTTTTCTTGAAAATACATTTATTTGCTACTGCTATTTTTCCAATAGCTATTTTTTCACACACATGAATCCTGTCTCTTCAGCAGTAGTACTCTCTCTCTCTCTCTCTCTCTCTCTCTCTCTCTGGAGATGTTTTGGAATACTAAAGTTAGTACAAGTTCCTTGGTGCAGAGATTTGAACTACTCAATGTTTTCACCAAAGTCGGGATTTGGTGGGTTCCATTTTCAGAGTTGAGAAGAGGCACGAGGACCTGCACTAGCATAAATATGTCATACTGTATGTAGGGTCCATGTATATCAAAGATACAAACAAATCTATGCGCTCATTCAGGCAATAAGAGCTTTGTAGTGTTAAGGTTTTAAGATGAATCAAGGCCAGCTTCAGTCCCTATATTAACATAAAATTACCACATTACCATTTTGTCTTCCCCGTTTTAGAGCACTGTAAAAATGTAAAGTGGTACCTTTGACACATATTCTGTCATGGCTCCATTGAAAAATATTTGGGTCAGTAGATTTTTTACATGGGGTCTCCACATGGGTTTGGGTGTCTTCGTTTGTTTCATTGTGTTTCGTAGGCTAGGCTACATTTACACTGTCTTGTAACAAAAAATACATGTTACTCATTTTCTGGAGTCTGTAAGAGGACAATTGCCCCGCCACTTACACGATGTGAAGCTTTTTCTCATACGGCTATGTTAATATTGTGCATCCAGCTGCTTTAAGGGACCATGTTAAAAAAACAGCAACGTTTGTGATCTCCTTTCTCCTCCATTACTTCCCACAGAGCTAAAAGCATTGGATTGGTGGAGGAATTGGCTAGAGGGAGTTTCCACCCTTCTAATCCCAATTATTTCCTTTCAAATCAGTGAAGTCAAGTGAACAAGTGCACACCTTGGGAGGAGGGAGACATAATTGGGACGCAGGCAAAGTGTCGCTGCAGGAAGTTGTGTTAGTGGGCCAGTAGGCAGCATCTTCATTCTGATCTCAATGTCCCAGTGTTTTGCGCCGTCGTGGACACTAAGCTGTTTTGGTTCTCATGTGTTTGATACCCTATCAAAGAGATGGAAAAACGCGAACACAAGTTTGGTTGAGCTCATCGGCACCAATTCAACGTCTATTCCACGTTGTTTCAACATTAGTTAATTGAAATGACGTGGGAACAATGTTGGTTCAACCAGTGTGTGCCCAGTGGGTTGCCACCTTCTTACATTAGGTGTCCTTGTATGTTAACGTGTAGGAAGACAACACAGTTGTAAATGAGAACTTGTTCTCAACTGGCCTACCTGGTTAAATAAATCAAAATAAAAAAAAATATTTTTTTTCTTGTTTACAGTACTTTGTTGTTTACAGTACTTTGTTGTTTACAGTACTTTGTTGCTTGAAGTAAGTTATCTTTATGTCTCTATCCCCTTCAATGTTGATTATAGATCTGCCCATATTAAACAGCTTACCCATTCTCCAATAAGTTTGACTCAGATAGTCTCTAAGTTTTCCACTGTATCGTAGGAGTGTCAGGCTCACATACAGATGTTGTTTAAGGGGGAAACAGCTGTTGCGACCTCCTGAGAGCTCCATGCATCTGAATTATGACATCAAAGTACCTCTCGTTGCTAATGGCCATCATGCTGCAGACAGGATGGGAGACTCACAAAAAAAGATTGTCTAGTCGTGGAAAATACTTACCCTTTCCTTACTGACATGTTCAATATAAATTATGTTTTTTACATCTGAGAAATAGAAGTTGATTAATAAGTCATAGCCTACTTCACATTAATACCTCAATTCTTTGATCTCATTTTCACACACATTACATTGCTATAATTCATTTTGATAGTAGGCGTTGTATTAGCGTTGTAAAAAAAAAAACCTACGTGTTGGGAAGTTTGATAACTTCATCTGTTACGCAGAGACATAGTTCTGGCCTTTTCAGGCATGCAAAATCATTTGTGATCGCCAGCGAGAGCACAACGTCTCAGATGTGTTGTTCGCGCTGTACGCAAAGAGACACTTGAGGAAGACCCAGGAGGATAGATGAAAGGGAGAGGTATCGCTAGCATCCAACCCAGGCAGTTGTTCATGAATATCAAAGAACATCTGTAGCGTTGCAACTTTGTGAAATTAAAACAGGTTCACGTCAGGTTTCTTTACCTGTTCGTTTAACCGGGGTAATCTATCGTGAAGATACAATCATCACATTATATTTGGTTTCACATAGCAACTAAGATACAGATGGCAGAGAATGCATGCACAGGTGCAGTCAATTTAAATGTGAAAGAAAGAGAGACCTTTTCATCCTCGTTAGTACTTCTAAAGATTCCCTTACCATGTCTTGTGCCCAGATTCAATTAATTAATGTCCACACAATGTATTAAAACTATGCCGAGAAAATTCAGTGAGTTCTGTAAGTTTCCTGCTGCCTCCGAGAAGGCCATGAAGAAAAAAGTAAATCCAGGCATTGACTTGACTGACTCTCAATCCCTCAGTGCCTCAGGGGTGGCGGTGCTGGTAGCCCCTCCTCCTCTACTTTTGCTCGTGCAGACCATCGCCTTGGCAACACCTGAGGAAACAAGTGGTGCTCTCGAAGGCTCAGACAATGGGGTCGACACTCATCTGAGGAGGTTGTAATAAACAGTCGGAACCGGAGCCAAAACCACTTCAAATGGCAAAACGCAAGAGGAAGAAGCATGGTCGCTAGGGGGAACAGCAACTCTCTCATTTAAAATGAGGGGGGTATTGGTAATAATATTCATTGAAGAGGTTTAGAGATGCTGTGAAAATATAGTTAAGAGCACTTTCAAAATAGCAGAGGTAGGAGACATACATGGCGGTGGGGATATTAGACTGCATTGATTTCCCTCTACGAAGCAGCTCTCGACTACCGTTGATTATGAAGGAAAGAAATGGCTTGCATGACCGACAATATTACACCTACTCGTTAAATGCAAAAGCTTTGATGTCCATAACCATTCAACTGTGCAACAATTTGCTATTTCTATTTCAATAATGCTCCCCGCAGACTCTATTAGACTACCAGCAAGACTATTAACAATGGAAATATTTGTAGGTTTGTTTTAGGCACATTTGATTTAGCTTTTTTTTTTAACGGTATCTGATGATATGATGGATTGGGATAAGATAGCCATGGAAATGCTCTACTACTAGATAAACACTAAAACCTTAACATACCCCGTCGCTTCACAGAAGGTAAAACCTGGCACTATCTTACACCATTGACTGTTACGGAATACAAATACGACATTTACAGGTGGCAGCACATATTCAAGACGGCACACTCATTCTAGTGCAACATGTTGGGAAGTAAATGATTCATAGCATAGAAAATCACTGCTCCAAAGGCTTCTCCTCCCCAAACAATTTCACTTACCATTTTCACAAAGCCAAGGCATTTTGCTGCATTCATAATGCATATGTACAAAGTAACTACATTACAGGAAGTGAGTTCTCTCTATTCTGCTATTTCCCTTACCTCAACCCTAAAGTGGAGCATTAAGCATATGTACATTTTATTTATATCTCTCGTCTACCACTAGTAGTGTTGAGCCACAAAGTCACACTCAGCCCACCTGCTCAGTGTTCAGTACCTGCATAATACACAAGCACATTTTGGACTGTCCAATTGTGTTTTCCGATATAGTCTGATGTTGGAGGTTATTAAGGGGGGACAATGCTCTTTTGAGGCCCATTTTTTTAAAAAATGTTTTCGGATACAAACACTTTCTACTGTCAGAGAGAAGAGAGAGATGTTGTGTTAATGAGGCCATGGTGACTAAAAGGTGGGTATTCAAGTGATAAGCAGAAATAAAGGGTGAAATGAGTAAGCACAGCAGAGAGGCTCCTAATGGGTCCATAAATTAATAGGAATTAGTGTCACGCTAATCAGTCTGTGTACAAATGGATGACAGGATGTCTGTCGCTTAAGTCTTGTCTCCATTATACAATTTATCCTGATTTGTAAAGGGGTGAAGTTATTTTCCCCGTTTGTTCATTTATAAGCACGTCTCGATCATTTTGATAGACTATCCTTGAGGAAATATTTTGCTTAATGTTATTAATGAATCAATTGCGACAGCAGACGGGGACATATGGTGAGTTGTTATTCAGGGAGGGTTTCGTCGGTCTTCATCTAAAGAGTTATAAATGTGTGAGTGCTCACGTTTTGACAGCCCCAGCAAACTGTTCACTATAGATTGATGTGCCAGCATGCTTCTCCTCAGTGCTTTTGTCCAGTGAAGATTCCTTTGCTTCAGCTGATAGACTTGCGATTTATCAGTGGCAGCAATATCTTAATACCAGAATAGTGTTGCTCAAGCTCATGGGAAACCATTCCCAGCAGCTATGTGTCATGTCGTGGCTGCAACTCCAGGAATGGGAATTTGGGTCCATGCTGCTTGAACGATAAGGGATGATTTATGTGAATATCTTTTAAGCCAGTTGTGGAAGATAGATGGGACTTCTTGAGACAATGGCCACCGTTTCACACTGGGAACCAGGGCTTAGTAGGTTATTATATAGGTTACACGTAACTGAGATTTTACATTTCATTGCAACTGAAATTCATTTATTAATTGAATATCGATGTTTTACAAAGTTGTATGTCTGATTTAATCACCATGTTGAAATTGTTTTGTTTTGATAATCCCTCAATTTATAAAATGTTTGGTTAGTGATCATATGTGCATCAGTAACATTATTTTTAATCAGAGAGACAATCCAATGAAGGGCAATGGATTTGGGCATCTTCCCTTTTACCAGGGTTTTGGCACCATGAAAAACAGCTCAGTGGGACCGTTGTTGGAGTGGGTGGTGTCGGCATCTCAAGTCTCAAGTGTTCTTACTGATATTCGACTGTGTTAAGACGTCCGCATGCTTACAATCCGAAACGGTTTGTAACAGTTTGTGAATATATTGTGACGACGTTTGGTGACGTTTTGGTCTTCAGCAAGGTTTATTTTTGGTTGTTGATGTACAATAGTTTTTTGTGAGGCTTAAGCCGAATTTAGAAGCCGAAGTCTACGTCCCTTTGTTGGTGATTGGTAAACAGTAGGGATTCTTCAATGAAGTGTTTGTTGTCATTCAACTCATATTCATGATACATTTTTTCATTTGAGAAATACTGCACCAAACAGCTTAATGAGATGTAAAATTGCGCAACTAAGATCTGCTCAGCAAAAACGTAAAAATTAATCACATATTTCTTGAGTTATCTTAGATTAATTCTGACTATTTTGAGGATGTGTATACTGGCTACAGCATCTTAATATGGACAAACAGTACTACTGATGTTTTTGTTTTTTTACCCTTTTTTTCAATGTTGTCTCATCGCTGCAACTCCCCAACGGTCTCGGGAGAGGCAAAGGTGGAGTCATGTGTCCTCCGAAACATGACCCGCCTAACCGTGCTCCTTAACACCCGCCCAGAAGCCAGCTGCACCAATGTGTCAGAGGAAACACCATTCAACTGAAATCTGGGGACAGCCCGCAGGCACCCGGCCTGCCACAAGGAGTCGCTAGAGCGCGATGAGCCAAGTAAAGCCCCACAGGCCAAGCCCTCCCCTAATGGTACTCCCGACCACTGCCGGTTGTGGCACAGCCCGGGATATGAACCTGGGTCCGTAGTAATGCCTCTAGCACTGCATGCAATGTAGTGCCTTAGACTGCTGTGCCACTCGGCAGGCCCCCAGACAAAGATCTTTTAGGGGAGTATGCGAGCACACTTGTTCGGTTCTCGGCTAGGCGGCAGCCGAACCGAAGCACGCTGACAGTTTTAGCCAGCTATTTTTCAGGGTAGATCAGTGCTTGGATTGACTGTATGCAAGATCATTGAGATTGACTGAGAACACTTTAACAGTTACCTTGATTCTTCTTTTGCCAGGGCCAAACTGTTATGCAGACACACAAGTGATCCCAGCTGGGCGCGAGGTGAAGATTGATGAGTGTACAATCTGCTACTGCACGTACGAGGAGGGCACGTGGCAGATCGAGCGTCAGGCCACCTGCAGCAAGAATGAATGCCAGGTGAGCTAGAGACTGGCCCTGGCAGTGGGTATGGGAAAAGGGTCTATGGGACCATAGGCGCTCCCGTCGTGTCCATGCCAGTCAGCACGCAACTCAAAGCTAGCCTGATTGAACCAGACTGAACGCTGGTGAGCACAAACAATGGTGAGTGCAGCGTTCAGTCTAGTTTAACCAGGCTACCTCAACGCAGCCTTCACCCAGTCTATACCAGACATCAGGTCACCCCACAGACCATATGATTTCTGCATTTATAATCACATGTATTATTAAATCAAGCTTTGTATGAAGAGTTTAAATCCACATACAGAATATCTATTTATCTATGTACTGAATTATGTATGGAGATATATACAGTAGGAGAATTTTTGAACTAGCCAAAACATATTTTTTATAGACACTGCATTTTATTAAACTGCAATGTATTGGGTTAGAGGTCAAATAAACATAATGGAATGTATAGAATCCTTACTGTACAGCTGTCTGTGTTTTATGGAGGTAGAAACCATAGCCTACTGACAGGTGGTGTCATTTTTACATGATGTATCACCTGAAGTAAAACAATGGGTAAAACTTGTAAGGTTTCAATATGAAAATTGTATGTAATTTTGAAAATAACTTAGTGAAGAAATGTAAGAAGTGACATGACTGTTTAGTGATTTAGTTATATTTTTTTTGCCATTTCAATGTGTTTTGATTTTATGTGCTTTTTGTAAGCAGTTATCTTTGTATTATGTATTCATGTTTAAAATAAACAGCAACCTGTGCGCTGTAGGTGCTTGTATGATAATATCGATCAATTTATTGAACCAAATACCAAAAAAAATGAATATATTTTTTATATAAAAAAAATTGCACTATAAATACAAACATATACATACGAACAACAACTTAAAGACACACACACATGATGACTACATCTCATGTGCCCAGACCCACATGCTCACACCCCCATCCCTAGAGCCTGCATTATTGTTTGCCACTTGGCCTTAAATTGTACCAATTTGTTTTTCTCGGTCGCCCATGCTATTTCACTGTTTCAGTAATCAATATTTGGATTTTGCCATTATGTTAATGATGGCGGATTGATTGATTTCCAAGTTTTTAGTATACATTTTTTCAAGATGAGTGTCAGGCTCTGGCCATAGAGAAGCCTATTTGCTTCTCTATGTAGCCATGGTCAGAGTCTGACAGTTCTATTCTTTTTGTGTCTGGTGGTGGTTTGTGTGGGATCCCTAATTAGAGGCAGCTGTAGCGCATCGTCTCTAATTAGGGATCCTACAAAGGCTTGTAATTTTCACACTGGGTTGTGGGTCGTTATCGATATATGTATATTTCGCAAGTCACGGTGAAAGTAAGCGCGCAACTTTTTGTTACGTCCGTTCATTCGTGTGTGTTTTTGTGAACGTGACATTTTGTCTATCGTGTTTGTTTTGTATAGTTCGTTCATTTGGTGATTTTATTACATAGTAAATAAATAAAACAATGTCAAACTATAATCCCTGCGCTGCGTCCATTGGGTATCTCACTATGTCTTGAAATATGCAGACAGATGGATTAAAAGTAAGTTTACATTGTAATACTTCTGACAACCAACTTTCTAGTTCCGCCCACAACTTCTGAACATCACAGCATATATAATTTCATGATATATGAAACTATCTACATTGGTTTGTCCAAAAAATATAAATACTTTTGAACTAATTTACGGTTTCTATGCCTTTCTATTTACGTTTTCGATGTGGAATTCTGAAAAGCTATCCAAGGATTGTTCCATAAGGTTCTGTTTTTAGGGAGTGATATTGCTTCTTGTAGAATGTTTAATTTTCTTCCAAATTGTTCTATGTGTTCTTAACTATGAAGTTGTTAGTGTTCTTAGCTTTATCCTTTGAAAATAGACATGTAGAAAGATTCAGGGGATGAGCATGCGCAGCTTAAATATGTACCGATTGTTCCTCTTTAGTGCGTTTAACTATATGTCGCAAGTAAAAGCCTTGGGTAGCGAGTTGATACAATTCCAAGTCTGGAAGGTTAAAACCACCCTCAGACTTTTTATTCTATGAATTTTATTTGCCCATATAAAGTCTGTTATGACCGGGTATTCTTTTTTCAAGAATGTCTTCGGTGTTACTGAAAATAAATACAAAAGCTTTGGCAGCCATGCCATTCTAAAGAGGTTTATTCTACCTGTAAGATTTATGGGAAGATTATTACATTTAATTAGATCTGCTTTCATATTGTTGAGTAATGGAATAAAGTTATCTTTATATATTTGTTGTTTGTTGTCACTTATTAAGCAGCCTAAGTATTTCATTTTTTTTGTGGTCCACTTAATGGATTCCTTTTTCCTATTGCCATTATTTCATTTTATTCCACGTAAACAAATGTTTAGCAAAGGGCGCATTGAGTTTTCAATATTGGTCAGGTGTATCAGGAGATCATCAGCAAATAAGTTTTGTTTATATTGATGTTTACCAATACTGATACCTGTTACACTTGGGTCCTGTCAAATTCTTTCTGCAAGTGGTTCAATTGCCAGTGAAAACACGAGGGGGGAGAGGGGACATCCCTGTCTTGTGCCCCTTTCTATAGAAATGTCATCAAATAATGTTTTATTTGTGTATACGTTTGCTTTATAACATTAATGCAATACTTTTATTAAATGCATTATTTTAGCTGGAAAGTTGAAAGCTTCCAAAGTTTTGAATAGAAAAGGTCATTCAAGATGGTCAAAAGCCTTTTCGGCATCAACAGCCATTATTGATAAATCTTTATCTTATTTTTTGGTGTATTGTATTAAACTGAAACATGTTATTGTATTTGTTTGTAAGTGTCTATTTTGTATTAACCTTGTTTGATTGATATGTATCAAGTCTGGTAAGACTTTTGCCATTATTTCTTATGTTTTGTTTTTATTTTATTGTCACAATTTATTAAACTTATGTGTCTATAATCGGCAGGGGACTCTCCAGATTTTCCTGGTTTTAATATAACTGAAATAACTGTTTGATACATGGAACTAGCAAATACTGAATTGAGTGACGTGTGTTATACTTTGTGTAAATAGAGGGGCTACTTTGTGCCAAAATTTTGAATAGAATTGAATGGGAAAGCCATCCATTCCTGGTGCTTTTCTCTGTGTGAATGTTTTAACCATATCTAATATTTCTTCTTGGTTGGTCTCTGTATTTAGTCATTATTTTTTTGTCTGCTGATCATTTTCAGAGTTATGGAATCTAGGAAGGCTATAGGACAACTAACTGTTTTTTAATTCTAATTTATATACATTTTAAAGCTTTTAATCGCGTTGTTTCTAATTACTGCCTTTGTATCTTTATATTTTTTAATTATAACTGGTTTAGCATGTATTCATTTTATGAGAGCTGCGAGATATTTACCAAGTTTATTTGCCATTATGTACACTGAACAAAAATATAAACGCAACATGTAAAGTGGAGGAGTATTTCTGTCTGTAATAAAGCCATTTTGTGGGAAAAAACTTGTTCTGATTGGCTGGGCCTGGCTCCCCAGTGGGTCGGCCTGTGCCCTCCAGGACCCACCAATGGCTGCACCTCTGCCCAGTCATGTGGCATCCATAGATGGGGGACGTCTGCATATGAAGTTGCGTCTTAGATCAGATTAGAAGGAAAACAACTATCTCCTGGAGTTATCTGTTTTATGAATGAATTGGCGACAGCCTGTAGTAGGCTGCTAGCATTTCATAATTAACATGTGTAGGTGCCGAAATCAAGGTCTGTCGAGCTCTTTATGGAGTGAAGTTTGACATTTTGAATACAAAGTCAGATCATGATGATTTTTGCCCCAAAAGCCTTTTTTTACAACTTATGTGTTTGCACTGCTGATTGTATCAGTGTGTTGTTGTTGGAGTCCGGAACATCACACCGACCAAATGTACAAGCACAGCGAGCCGAGCGAGGCCAGTCCCTACAGACAGCTACTCACCTACCTGATGACAAACTACTGCTCGCCAGAGATGTCCAGATGAATCCAGGCCCAACAGATGGATGCTACTCCCGGGCGTTCTCACTGCCAGTCAAGGTAATTATCTACCAGTGGGACTACTGTCAACGGTGGCTGAGTTACCCCAGCGGAATATCCATATTCCATCAGAAAAAGGCGATCTCACCCTCTTTCAATCAATGAACCACGCAAAAGTTCTCTGGGATCCTTGGAGAAACCAAAAGTATTGCTCGGGGGGTCATTTGAACATCAGAAGCCTCACCAAAAAAACTAATCATATTGAAAAACGTATTCTTTGATTATCTGAAACATGGTTAACCGAAACATCACCTGCTTATGTTATGCCGGGGTACAATGTTTTCTGAAGAAAAGACAAGCGAGCAGGGGCGGAGGGCTGCTCGGTTATGTAAAGGACTGTATTAAATGCACCAAACTTGAATTCACACATGCAATGGAAATCAAGTGTATTTCAGTAACCGTGTCATTCACTGTTGTTGGCATATACCGCCCACCATCATCAAACAATATCTTCTATGAATATTTTTAAGCATTACTAAAAGAACCTGATACCACTGGAAAATAAATAATTGTACCCACTGTTACTGTATATAACTGAACATTTTTTCAAAAGCCTTTTCAAAAGGCCTGGTTTCCCAGATTTTTCATAGTGTTCAATTGTTTCCAGTACTTGTTTCCAGCTTTTCTTAACTTTTCTTAATTTGAGAAAAAAAGGAATAGTATTTTGTAGTTGGGAATATTAATCTCCAGGTCTCCTGTAAATCAGTCACTTTTGAGGCTCCCTAAATTTGCCTTATTTATTACTAATCTACATCTGTCAATCTTATCAAATGTATGATTTAAATCAACTGCTAAAATAGTATTTCCTGTCTGGACTTGATCAAATATAGCTTGAATTATATCTAATAACACCAGATTTGCCCCCTAGTGGGATATACAATGAAATCAATGTGTATTTTTCACCATGTAAGATACAATTCAACATTAGAAAACGGCCTTCTTGATCCATATGTTGAGATATAAGGAAAGGAGAACATTTAAAGAGGAGCTGGGTTGGAGAGGACTATGCTGCCACCTACTGTAGTAACAGCAGAGGTGTAGGCATCCTGATAAATAACAACTCTTGCAAGAACCACATCTCTTTAAGTGTTCGAGAACCATATGCTTTCCCTCCCCCCCATCCTGCACATTCCATGCGATAAGCTGAATTTTCATGGTCTTTACTTGTAAGGAATCAAAGTTAACCTTATCTGTTCCGTCTATCATTGAAGAACCAAGTAAAACATTTTAGCAGACGTGACATACAGTACACTACATTAACAAAAGTATGTGCACATTTTAGAGTGGCCTTTTATTGTCCCCAGCACAAGGTGCACCTGTGTAATGATCATGCTGTTTAATCAGCTTCTTGATATGCCACACCTGTCAGTTGGATAGATTATCTTGGAAAAGGAGAAATGCTCACTAACAGGGATGTAAACAAATATGTGCACAAAAGTTGAGAGAAATATGCTTTTTTTTTACATATGAAACATTTTTGGGATCTTTTATTTCACCTAATGAAACATGGGACCAGCACTTTACATGTTGCGTTTATATTTTTGTTCAGTGTACATTGTACATACATTTTAAGAAAGACTGCCACTTAAGAACTGTGGTTGGTTTGTATTACCTTATCAATTAAATAAAAGTATAGTGGCTGGTGGGGGTCTACTTGAGGTGAGTGGAATCTCTGAGAGATTGAAATGGGAGGCCCTACGCACACCTCAGAGAAGTGTCTGATGCCCACCCAGTCACCCCATCCCAAAATCCCGGATATAGCCCCTCTCCATTCTCACCAACAACCACCATTAAATCTGTCATTGACGAACATGGAATGATAATGATTCGACATCCTTTCCTAATTACATTGCAGTGTAATTAGGACCTTCCTTGTCTCACTCCCAAACCAAATCCGTCCCTCTCCACCACCCCCTCCCTGTTCTCTCCCTTCACCCCCCCCCCAGCCAAGCTTGTCCCCACCTCCCATTCTCTTCTGCCCTCCTACACATATTCACCCTCCTTCACTCTCCCATTCATATGCACAGACACATACCCACACATACACCCACTCACACCCTCTTGCCAAAACACACACACACACACACACACACGTAACAACTCTTGGTCTTTCATTCAAAACATTCACAAAAATCGAACCTTTAATCAAATTAAATTATTGAAAAAAATACATGTGGAATAAATACAAAATATATTTTTCTACGAAACATGTGCCACAATTATTGGCACCCCAAGAAAATCTTATGAGTAAAATCTAACTGAAGTATATTCCCATTCATATTTTATGTTTTTACGTTCACCTGAGTGACTAGGAAAACTTAAGTGGTAAGCCACGACTTCCTGTTTTACTGGGGTATAAATATGAGGTGACACACATGCCAAGTTCCCTTAGTCATCCATCACTATGGGAAAGACCTGAGAATACAGTAATTATGTGCGACAAAAGGTTGTTGAGCTGCACAAATAAATTGTTGAGCTGGCCCTGTCCACCTCCCTTCCAGCTCCCCAGACCACACACCCTCACGGCTGTCCCACCCCCACTTTGCTCACAACACCTCTGCTGAGACAATCAGTGACCCCTCCTCCACCCCTGCTCCCCCTGGACTGATCTTCAACACCCCCCTTCCCCCCACCTCCCCACCGGGGCTGGCTTTCACCACCAACCAAGTGAAGAGAGAGCTGGAGAGACTACATCAGTGGAAAGCGCGGGCCCTGATGGAATCAGCCCAAGGGTGCTTAGGGTCTGTGCTGACCAACTGTGTGGAATACTCCAGCGTCGCTTCAACCTTAGCCTGAGCCTAGAAAGGGTCCCTGTGCTGTGGAAAACATACTGCCTCGTCCCAGTGCCCAAGAAGGCACACCCCACTGTCCTGAATGACTTCAGACCTGTAGCGCTAACATCCCACATAATGAAGACCCTGGAAAGGTTAGTCCTCGCTCAACTCAGACCCCTGGTGTGTACATCACTGGACCCCCTGCAGTTTGCATACCAGCGCAACATCGGGGTGGATGATGCAATCATCTACCTTCTGCAGAGGGCCTACTCTCACCTGGACAACGCAGGTTGCACTGTGAGGGTTATGTTTTTTTACTTCTCCAGTGCCTTCAATACCATTCAGCCCCTGCTACTGGGTGAGAAGATGAGGAGGATGAAAGTGGAAGCACCCTTAGTCTCCTGGGTCACGGACTACCTGACCGGTAGGCCACAATTTGTGCGACTACAGAGCTGTGTGTCAGAACGGGCAGTGAGCAACACAGGGTCCCCCAGGGAACGATTCTGTCCCCCTTCCTGTTCACCCTCTACACCTCGGACTTCAGATATAACTCTGAAACATGCCACATACAGAACTTCTCGGATGACTCCGCAATTGTAGGGTGCATCAGGGGTGGGCAGGAGGAGGAGAACATGAGCACAATCAGTGACTTTGTGTTGTGGTGTGAGCAGAACCACCTTCAGCTCAACATCAGCAAAACAAAGGAGATAGTGGTGGACTTCAGGAGAACCAAGGCACAACTGACTGCAGTCCCTATACAGGGGATGGATGTGGAAATGGTTGGGTCATACAAGTTCCTGGGAGTTCATATGGACAACAGGCTGGAATGGGCTGGTAACACTGGGGCCCTGTACAAAAAGGGCCAGAGCCGACTCTGCTTTCTGAGGAGGCTCAGGTCCTTCAACGTGTGCAGTAAACTACTGCATACCTTCTACCAGTCTGTGGTGGCCAGTGCCATCTTTTTTGCAGACGTGTGCTGGGGAGCCAACAATAAAGCCGGTGATGCTTCTCGGGTAAATAAGCTGATCAGGAAGGACACTCTAGAGACACTCTAGAGGAGGTGGCGGAGAGACGGATCCTGGCCATCACGGACAACGTCACCCACCCTCTGCACGCCATGGTTATGACGCAGAGGAGCACCTTCAGTCACAGACTGATCCCACCACGGTGTGCCAGAGAGTGCTACAGGAGGTCCTTCCTGCCAGCGGCTATTAGACTATTTAATGCCTCACCGGGGTGCCGTGCCGTCGGCAACATAGATCTGGAACTGTTGAGGTGCTAGGACCTAGTTTAACAATTATGCATCCATCCGTGAGTAACTCTGGTCCGTCATCACTCATTCACTCAGGACCTATTTATTCATGCAGGTCTGTATATACATACTCATGTACAGTTGTTATATCATATCACGTGCAATATTGCAAGTAATTCTTGGACCTAACTTACGTAGTCATTCACTCAGGAATGCATATTAGTATCCTGTCAGTTGCACCTTTACTCATTGCTTTTAGTATATCGAATGTGCAATACGTGCAGTTGTCTGTAATTAAACCCTGTGCACTAAGGACTGTATTTTAAGGGAATTACTAGTATTACCCCAAATGATATCATACAAACATTTAGCTAGTTAAGTATCTCTTCCTGTCATTTACCTGTACAGTTTATGTAACCATGCAAGGATTCACTTATCTGTAAATATATCTGTATATTTACCTGTACAGCTATTTTAACCATGCAAAATATTCACTTACCTGTTCATTTAGCCAGTCTGTCTATTAAGTAAACTATTATTACCTTCGCTCATATCATATGCATTTTTAGCTACTGAAGTATTTCTCTGCCATCGACCTGTATAGTATAGTTAACCATCCAACATCCACCAATGTATAGTGTACATATTCAGCCAACCACCCATACTATACAATGTCTTTTTATAGCTTTTTTTGCACTCCAGATATCTTGTATTTCTATACTTTTTCATACTGCCGCTCTATGTATCATGTATCGTGTATCTGTCTTTTGTGTACTTTCGTTGTGGCATTTTGCACCTGCCCTGTGTTTTGTTGTTGTAGCTGCTTGACAAAGAAATTTCCCCCTCGGGGGATCAATAAAGTATCTATCTATCTATCTATCTATCTATCTATCTATCTATCTATCTATCTATCTATCTATCTATCTATCTATCTATCTATCTATCTATCTATCAGGAAATGGCTATAAGAAAATAGCTCATCAGTTGACCCCACGCACAGTGAGGAGGATGGTTAGAGTGGCCCAAAAATATCCAAGGATCACAGCTGGAGAATTGCAGACGTTAGTTTGGTGTTGGGGTCAGAAAGTCTCCAAAACTACAATCAGACGCAACCTACATAACCACAAGTTGTTTGGGAGAGTTGCCATAAAAAAGCCTTTGTTGTCATCAAACAACAAACTCAAGCGCCTACAGTTTGCCAAAAGTTACTGGAACTTTGAATGGGACTGGGTTCTATGGTCAGATGAGACCAAAATAGTGCTTTTTGGAAACAAACACCAGAGGTGGGTTTGGCGTAGACAGAAAGATAGCCATGCAGAAAAGTACCTCATCCCCACTGTGAAGTATGGTGGTGTATCTTTTATGTTGTGGGGCTGTTTTTCTTCCAAAGGCCCTGGACAACTTGTTAGTATACATGGTATCATGGACTCCATTAAGTACCAGCAGATATTAAATCAAAACCTGACTGCCTCTGCTAGGAAGCTTCCAGCAGGACAATGATCCAAAGCACACCTCAAAATCAACACAAAAATGGTTAACTGACCAAGCATGGACCTCGGAATCGGAAGGATCTGGAGAGATTCTGATTGGAGGAATGGTCTCAGATCCCTTGCCATGTGTTCTCCAACCTCATTACTCATTATAGGAGAAGACAGAGCTGTTATCTTGGGTGTCAATAATTGTGGCACACATATATTTGAGAAATATATTTGTTTTATAAAAATATATATTTTTTACTTTCAATGATTTTACTTTAATTAAAGGTTAGATTGTTGTGAATATATTTGAATGAATGACCAAGAGGATAAACAGCAAAGACATTTTTGTCACGGTTTGGATTAATGGGACGGTAAGCGGAGCGCTGGTGAAGTGTCATCCTTTTTATTTTATGAGTTGGTATCACGAGGCATAAAATAACAAAGGAGAGTATAATAAAAAAATAACAAACACGACTACAGAAACTAAACACGGTGACTTACTTTGTAAGCTGCAGGCAGTGCAGACAAACAAATGAACAATGATCCACCCACAGGTGGAAGTGTGTGGGTCCTATATACTATCCCCAATCAGAGACAACGCTAGACAGCTGTCTCTGATTGGGGATGATAATCACCCTAGTTAGGGTGTGATGACTTGGTTGTGTGCCTCTCTCCTCCCCTAGGTGGGAGTAAGAGGCCTTACCACAACCAAGCCATCACAGTACCCCCCCCCCCCAAGGTGCGGACTCCCGATCGCACCATAAATCCCCCCTCTCCTGAAAGGAAAAAAAAAAAAAAAAATGTCCAAAAAACTAGGGGGGACATGGCGGGGTACTGAGATGGTTGCTGGTGGAGGCTCCGGTTCTGGTTCCGGGCGTGGCGCAAGCTCTGAGAGTAGCTTCTCTCCTACCTCTCTGTTGCACGCCCGGTCCAGTCCGGACCCCAGCGCGATGGTTCCCCTCTCAGTACTCCCGCCATTTACCAAGTCCTGTCTGGACCCTGGTGTGGGAGCCCTCGACCCTGGAGAGGGGCTGACCACCGGCCCCGGACTGGGCACCGGTGGAGCTGACTGCTCCGTCACTGGAGCTACGTAGATGACCGGCCCCGGACTGGGCACCGGTGGAGCGGACTGCTCCGGCACTGGAGCTACGTAGATGACCGGCCCCGGACTGGGCACCGGTGGAGCGGGCCGCTCCGGCACTGGAGCGACGTAGACGACCGGCCCCGGACTGGGCACCGGTGGAGCGGACTGCTCCGGCACTGGAGCGGCGCAGACGACCGGCCCCGGACTGGGCACCGGTGGAGCGGACTGCTCCGGCACTGGAGCGACGTAGACGACCGGCCCCGGACTGGGCACCGGTGGAGCGGACTGCTCCGTCAATGGAGCGACGTAGACGACCGGCCCCGGACTGGGCACCGGTGGAGCGGACTGCTCCGGCACTGGAGCGACGCAGACGACCGGCCCCGGACTGGGCACCGGTGGAGGAGGCTCCAGGCCTTGAGCTGTGGCTGGAGGCTCCGGAACGCTGACCTTCGCTGGAGGTGGCGGAACGCTGACCTTCGCTGGAGGTGGCGTGGCGCTGACCTTCGCTGGAGGTGGCGTGGCGCTGACCTTCGCTGGAGGTGGCGTGGCGCTGACCTTCGCTGGAGGTGGCGTGGCGCTGACCTTCGCTGGAGGTGGCGTGGCGCTGACCTTCGCTGGAGGTGGCGTGGCGCTGACCTTCGCTGGAGGTGGCGTGGCGCTGACCTTCGCTGGAGGTGGCGTGGCGCTGACCTTCGCTGGAGGTGGCGTGGTGCTGACCTTCGCTGGAGGTGGCGTGGTGCTGACCTTCGCTGGAGGTGGCGTGGCGCTGACCTTCACTGGAGGCCTCGGGCTGCTGACCTTCACTGGAGGCCTCGGGCTGCTGACCTTCACTGGAGGCCTCGGGCTGCTGACCTTCACTGGAGGCCTCGGGCTGCTGACCTTCACTGGAGGCCTCGGGCTGCTGACCTTCTCTGGAGGCCTCAGGCTGCTGACCTTCTCTGGAGGCCTCGGGCTGCTGACCTTCTCTGGAGGCCTCGGGCTGTTGACCTTCTCCGGAGGTCTCGGGCTGCTGACCTTCACAGGAGGCCTCAGGCTGCTGACCTTCACAGGAGGCCTCAGGCTGCTGACCTTAACAGGAGGCCTCGGGCTACTGATCGTCACAGGAGGCCTCGGGCTGCTGACCTTCTCCGGAGACCTCAGGCTGGATGCCGTGCCCACCCTGGGCACCGACGCAGAGGTGGTCTTCAGCCCTGCAGCTGTTCTGGCTGTCGGCCCCAGACTGGGCACCGACACGCTATGGAGCTCCTGCTCCACAGCGGGACTGAACGTCGTGCCCACCCTGGGCACCGACGCAGAGATGGTCTTCAGCCTTGCAGCTGGTCTGGCTGTCGGCCCCAGACTGGGCACCGACACGCTATGGAGCTCCTGCTCCACAGCGGGACTGAACGTCGTGCCCACCCTGGGCACCGACGCAGAGATGGTTCCCAACCCTCTGGTGGGGCTGAACGTCGTGCCCACCCTGGGCACCGACGCGGAGAGGGTTTCCAGCCCTGTGGTTGGGCTGGCTGTCGGCCCCAGACTGGGCACCGACACGCTATGGAGCTCCTGCTCCACAGCGGGGCTGAACGTCGTGCCCACCCTGGGCACCGACGCAGAGATGGTTTCCAGCCCTCTGGTTGGGCTGGCTGTCGGCCCCACACTGGGCACCGACGCGCTATGGAGCTCCTGCTCCACAGCGGGGCTGAACGTCGTGCCCACCCTGGGCACCGACGCAGAGATGGTTTCCAGCCCTCTGGTGGGGCTGGCTGTCGGCCCCAGACTGGGCACCGACGCGCTATGGAGCTCCTGCTCCACAGCGGGGCTGAACGTCGTGCCCACCCTGGGCACCGACGCAGAGAGGGTTTCCAGCCCTGTGGTTGGGCTGGCTGTCGGCCCCAGACTGGGCACCGACACGCTATGAAGCTCCTGCTCCACAGCGGGGCTGAACGTCGTGCCCACTCTGGGCACCGACGCAGAGATAGTCTCCAACCACAGAGCTGTGCTGGCGACCGTCGTTGTAGCCTCCGTGCGAGGAGTAGGCACGGGGCGTACAGGACTGAGGAAATGCACCAGTGATCTGATGCGAGGCGCTGGCACGGGTCGCGCCGGGCTGGGGAAACGCACTGTTGGGTTGTTGCGTTTAGCTGGCACGGGTCGCGCCGGGCTGGGGAAACGCACTGTTGGGCTGGTGCGCGGAGCAGGCGCGGGCCGTACCGGGCTGGGGAAACGCACCGTTGGCTGGGTGCGTTTAGCTGGTACGGGTCGCACCGGGCTAGTGTTGCGCACCGATGGTTTGGTGCGCTGAGTCGGTCTCCTCCTCCTCCGACTCTGGACCGGCGCTGGAGGCACCGGACTGGGAACTGGCGCTGGAGCACGACTGTCCCTGTCGTGCCTACTCCACCGCCAATCCCCATCCTGTGAGGGTTCTTCCGGGAACCCCCACGAGTGAGGGAACAGAAGCACATCGTCGTCGTCTTCCTCCGACTCCTCTATGTACTCCCGCTCCCATGGCTGTAGGGGCTCCTCCTGGAACCCCCACGAGTGCAGTGGTCGGGGCTCTTCTCCCTCGATCCCCGACCACCCCCATAGCCCCCCCCCAAAATCCGTTTGAGGGGTTTTCTGGGCTCCAGGCTGGTCCTCAACCCTAGCCCGGTGACGTGTCCTCCGTCTCCAGCGCCTCGGCTGCTCCGGACCCCAGCCTTCCTCCACCGAGCGATAATACGAGTGTTCCTCCTCGGTAATTTTTCCCATACCGAGGAGGATATCTCCTAAAGTTATCCCCCGTTGCGTCCCAGGGTGGTGGATCATTCTGTCACGGTTTGGATTAATGGGACGGTAAGCGGAGCGCTGGTGAAGTGTCATCCTTTTTATTTTATGAGTTGGTATCACGAGGCATAAAATAACAAAGGAGAGTATAATAAAAAAATAACAAACACGACTACAGAAACTAAACACGGTGACTTACTTTGTAAGCTGCAGGCAGTGCAGACAAACAAATGAACAATGATCCACCCACAGGTGGAAGTGTGTGGGTCCTATATACTATCCCCAATCAGAGACAACGCTAGACAGCTGTCTCTGATTGGGGATGATAATCACCCTAGTTAGGGTGTGATGACTTGGTTGTGTGCCTCTCTCCTCCCCTAGGTGGGAGTAAGAGGCCTTACCACAACCAAGCCATCACAATTTTCTTCCCAGCCATTTTTCTCATATTTACCAAGGGTGCCAATATTAGTGGAGGACACTATCTCATTGGCCTTGGGGTGCCAATATTAGTGGAGGACACTATCTCATTGGCCTTGGGGTGCCAATATTAGTGGAGGACACTGCATCTCATTGGCCTCAGCTAATTCTACTGTTACTTCCTAGAGAAGATGAGTTACAGTACTTGGAGACAATAGAGTCCAGATTGTATTGGGGGGAGGGGGAAGGAATATTGTTCCAATTTACGATAAACTGGTCGTGGGTATCATTGTACATTGTGTAGCCTAGTCAGTCGCCCCCCCCCCACTCTGCCTCTCCTCAGGGCGCTGGGCTCTCTTTCAACTGGTAAGGTTTCCCGCTGATATCAGCTTGATCACTTAGCTGGAAAGGTCCCCTTTTCCCTCATCTTCCGATAGCGACAATATTCTCCTATTATTTTGTCTCAATCTGTTTTCTAAGGTTTGCGCCTTTGTTTCCCAGAAGGCCAATTTTGTTGTATTTTTTGTCCAAGCGCCCGCCCCGTATACTCATATCTGACATGACTATACTTTCCTTTTGAGCAAATCTACTTTTTTAACAACAGATTGTAAAAGATGATTTGTTTTGGCATTGAGAGCATTTTATCTATGTTTCCCTGGATATCGTTCAGCTCTCCTTTGCTCTCCTTTGCATCTCCAAGTAGTTTTTTTGGCTTTTATTGATCTATCGATTTTAAAGGCTTAATTTAAACTATGTTGTCTGGCTTCTATATATACCGTCTCCCCATGCGTCCTATCGGTATGCGCATGGGCCTCTATACCGAACCAAACCAAATACCGTTTTTACATTTCGTAGGACATATCCTATTGATTTATGCAGATGTTTTGTTTTTGCATCTCACAAGACAGTTTTCACATGCTTGATGCATTAGCTAATGGTTAATATTTCATAGACAGTCAAGAGTACATACAGTCAGGACCAGAGTGTGCGTATAGGCAGACTAGGCGACGGCCTAGAGCGGCACTTTGGAAAGGCGGCAAAATGTGGGCTTCTAAAAAAATATATATATAATAAAAAAAGATATATGTATTTTATATTTGAGATTCTTCAAAGTAGCCACCCTTTGCCTTGATGACAGCTTTGCACACTCTTGGCATTTTCTCAACCAGCTTCATGAGGTAGTCACCTGGAATAGATTTCAATTTACAGGGGTGACTTTGTGGAATTTCTTTCCTTCTTAATACGTTTGAGCCAATCAGTTGTGTTGTGACAAGGTAGGGGTGGTATACAGAAGATAGACCTATTTGGTAAAAGACCAAGTCCATATTATGGCAAGAACAGCTCAAATAAGCAAAGAGAAACGACAGTCCATCATTACATTTAAGTGTAGTTGCAAAAAACATCAAGCACTATGATGAAATTGGCTCTCATGAGGACTGCCACAGGAAAGGAAGACCAAGAGTTACCACTGCTGCAGAGGATAAGTTCATTTGAGTTAACTGCACCTCAGATTGCAACTATCATTTGTTTTTCAACAGGACAATGACCCAACACACCTCCAGGCTATGTAAGGGCTATTTGACCAAGAAGGAGAGTGCTGCATCAGATGACCTGGCCTCCACAATCACCCGACCTCAACCCAATTGAGATGGTTTGGGATGAGTTGAACCGCAGAGTGAAGGAAAAGCAGCCAACAAATGTGGGAGCTTCTTCAAGGATGTTGGAAAAGCATTCCTTATGCAAAGCTGTCATCAAGGCAAAGGGTGGCTACTTTGAAGAATATAAAATATGTTTTGATTTGTTTAACACTTTTTTGGTTACTACATGATTCCATATGTGTTATTTCACCATTTTGATGTCTTTACTATTGTCTTACAAAGTAGAAAATAGTAAAAATAAAGAAAAACCCTTGAATGAGTAGGTGTGTCCAAACTTTTGACTGGTACTGTATACATACTACTACAGATGTTCTGGACTTCATACAAATGACCCGTCTTCAATACTGGTGAAAGAATAATAGCCTAATCCCATTATGGCTTTACAGATTAACAGTAAAGAACAGTGCATGATAAAAAAAAGGAAACACATAGGGACAGATGTGGTGTTGCGTTATTGGAGAGGGTCTCTGTCGGCTCTGTAGCTTGTCTCTCAGGTCCCTAATGTGCGAGCTCTTTGATCCAGGGTTGCCAGACAACGGTAGTGTGCCTCCAGCAGTGAGATGTGCCTGTGAGCCAGCCTGCAGGATTTAGGTAAATAACCCCAAATTATGTGCCTATACGTGATGAGATCCGCTCAAGCAGCAGGGGAGCAATGCTACACATCATCTTCGGTCTCTACTCATCTTCCACTCCCTTCTAATCAATTCTCAATTCACTAAAGATATATGGATTGGGAATGTGCTTGTGTGAAATGAAAGCTTCTTCTTTCCCTCTTGTTCTTTGCTCGTATACTGTAGGTTACACTTGATTTACATCTCTCTCTCTCTCTCTCTCTCTCTCTCGCTGCCTTTTGGATGGGTTGAGAGTTCCGCTCACTTCCCATCTCAATATCAATTTCCTCAAGATATTTGGATTTGCAACATGCTTGTGTGAAAGGCTCCCTCTTTTGGTATTTTATTAGGATCCCCATTAGCTGTTGCAAAAGCAGCAGCTACTCTTCCTGGGGTCCACACAAAACATGACATAATACAGAACATTAATAGACAAGGACAGCTCAAGGACAGAACTACATCATTTTAAATAGGCACATGTAGCCTACATATCAACACATACACAAACTATCTAGGTCAAATAGGGGAGAGGCATTGTGCCGTGAGGTGTTGCTTATCTGTTTTTTGAAACCAGGTTTGCTGTTTATTTGAGCAATATGAGATGGAACGGAGTTCCATGCAATAATGGCTCTATATAATACTGTACGCTTTCTTGACTTTGTTGTGGATTTGGGGACTGTGAAAATACCCCTGTTGGCATGTCTGGTGGGGTAAGTGTGTGTGTCAGAGTAAGTTGACTATGCAAACAATTTAGGATATTCAACACATTAACACATGTTTCTTATGAAAAGAAGAAGTGATTCAGTTAGTCTCTCCTCAACTCTTAGCCAAGTATTTTTATCAGCCCTCTGATTACAATGAAGAGCAAGAAGTACCGCTCTGTTCTGGGCCAGCTGCAGCTTAACTAGGTCTTTCCTTGCAGCACTCGACCACACGACTGGACATTAATTAAGATTGGACAAAACTAGAGCCTGCAGAACTTGCTTTTTGGAGTGTGGTGTCAAAAAAGCAGAGCATCTCTTTATTACGGACAGACCTTTCCCCATCTTTACAACCAATTAATCTATATGTTTTGACCATGACAGTTTACAATCTAAGGTAACGCCAAGTAATTTAGTCTCATCAACAGCCACACCTTCATTACCAGATTCAGCTGAGGTCTAGAACATAGGGAATGATTTGTACCAAACACAGTGGTTCTTTCTTTAAAAGTTTTGAGCTTATACCGCGTGATTTAGAGGTAATTAGTGATTTAGTACGTTACCTTGCGTCACTGCTTCATTTATTTCAGACCACCGCAAGTCGCACTCGTTATGCATTTGGGTCCCGAGGCGCTAATGTGTCTCTACGTGAATGAATGCTGTCAATGAATGGGCGACATAACTGATAATTGTGCACGATTTCAAAATTGAATTTCAATGAACAGAATGATGAGGATTAAGAAGGTGATTGCATTTAGAACAATCGTGTAAGAATTGCTATTCCTCAGTCCTTGCACGCACACCCGAAAAATACGATTTCTGTTTTTCAACTACTTGGTCAGAATAAGATGTAACTGTTCTGTAGCATATTACTTACTACAACTGTTGTTACACTAAGGTTTTTATTCTAAGAGAAACTAACATTTTCAATGATATTCCATGATATTCTTAAGATATACAGTATGTCTTGATTGAATATAAGCGATGTCTGCTAAACAATCAAGTTGATGGCGCAGTCATATAGTCTCGGCACCTACACATACAAACGACAACTAATACTTCAAACTAATACTTCTGACAATCAAAATTCTAACTCTACCCATAACTTTTGGAATGTTTAACATTCCCAGAAGGCATGGATGATTATAACCTTCCTACCTATGGGTTTAACCTTCTGAATTAATGTTCATATTGACGATAGAAGCTGCCTCTTAATGATCCGAGAGCCAATCTGTTATCCAACGACATGGCCTGCTCCCCCTTGTGTAAGGAATTAGGCACTTTACCATGTTTGATAGTCTTTAATAAATACATGTTTTGTCTGTTTTGACCAAGTTAATCTGCTCATGTTGTGTGTGTGTGTGTTCAATTATTTGTGACATTGTGGTTACAATGAACAACATTTCTAATTCAATATCACAGACCAGATTTGCCCTAACGAAACATGCATCAAGCATTATGTGCATTGTTTTTTTATAGAATTCAATAATGATACAAAAATTAATTAAAAAATGCAGATGTTTATTTCAACTACTGTGTTCCATAAATCCACTCAAGCTTCTTCAACTGTTTTCTGATTGAGATTAGAGTGATGCCAGCAGATTCCAGATGGCCTTTGCCGATCACTCATCATCTTCATCCATCAGTGAGTCGATGGCTTGAATAGTCTTGGAAATGGAATACAATGTAAAAATGTGCCGCAGAATGTAAATTCCAGCAGTAGATTTACAGTATTTAAGCATTATTTTATTTTAGCATTATTAGGCCTGCAGTACCGTATTGTAGCCTACAGTACCTGATCATTTTCCTGGGTTTTTGCGTTCGGTGTAACACAGGCAATGTCAGTGACCAAAATCCCCAAGTCTAACAGTATTTTTGAAATGTCTCCAGTAGGACAATCGATTAGCAGGTTTAATAGCCCGGCTACTGTACGTGTGAAAATCCCCCCAATTTGCAATGTATTCAATGCTTAAGTATTCTAAAGTTTACTTGCACTTCCCCCCCCAGCTCCGCGACCACGTTTAACACCTTGCTGAGATGATCTGATTTGTTGCATTGTTGGATCGTCAGTTTCTCAAAACGTCTTGATGGCCATCACCAGTTCATCTTTGCTTGTAGGCTTGGCCATCTCTTTTTATTAGAAAATTATTTTGCTCAATCATGTATAGTATAGGCAACTGATCAGTGTATTTGTGGCATTGTTGTATTGTCAGTATAGGCAACTGATCAATGTATTTGTGGCATTGTTGTATTGCCAGTATAGGCAACTGATCAATGTATTTGTGGCATTGTTGTATTGCCAGTATAGGCAACTGATCAATGTATTTGTGGCATTGTTGTATTGCCAGTATAGGCAACTGATCAATGTATTTGTGGCATTGTTGTATTGCCAGTATAGGCAACTGATCAATGTATTTGTGGCATTGTTGTATTGCCAGTACAGGCAACTCCAAACGCAGTTAATTGATTGTTTAATTATTCAAGGCTCCCTTTGTTACTTCGTTTTTGTTTTATAATTAAAATGCTTGAACGAATGAATAAGATACACTACCTTTGAAAAGTTTGGGGTCACTTAGAAATGTCCTTGTTTTTAAAAGAAAAGCACATGTTTTGTCATTTAAAATAACATCAAATTGATCAGAAATACAGTGTAGGCATACAGTGTTAATGTTGTAAATGACAATTGTAGCTGGAAACGGCTGATTTTTTATGGAATTTATACATAGATGTACAGAGGCCCATTATCAGCAACCATCACTCCTGTGTTCCAATGGCACGTTTTGTTAGCTAATCCAAGTTTATCATTTTAAAAGGCTAATTGATCATTAGAAAACCCTTTTGCAATTATGTTAGCACAGCTAGGCAGAGTTGCAAAGAAAGGCCAGACTGGCCAATAAAAAGAAAATATTAAGGGCAAAAAAACACAGACACTGGACAGAGGAAGATATTGCTTTTTCTTTGCAACTTTTGTAGAAGGCCAGTATCCCGGTGTCGCCTCTTCACTGTTGACGTTGAGACTGGTGTTTTGCGGGTGCTATTTAATGAAGCTGCCAGTTGAGGACTTGTGAGGCATCTATTTCTCAAACTAGACACTAATGTACTTGTCCTCTTGCTCAGTTGTGCACCGGGGCCTCCCACTCCTCTTTCTATTCTGGTTAGAGCCAGTTTGCGCTGTTCTGTGAAGGGAGTAGTACACAGCGTTGTATGAGATCTTCAGTTTCTTGGCAATTTCTCGCAGGGAATAGCCTTCATTTCTCAGAACAAGAATAGACTGACGAGTTTCAGAAGAAAGTTCTTTGTTTCTGGTCATTTTGAGCCTGTAATCGAACCCACAAATGCTGATGCTCCAGATACTCAACTATTCTAAAGAAGGCCAGTTTTATTGCTTCTTTAATCAGCACAACAGTTTTCAGCTGTGCTAACATAATTGCAAAAGGGTTTTCTAATGATCAATTAGCCTTTTAAAATGATAAACTTGGATTAGCTAACAAAAAACGTGCCATTCGAACACAGGAGTGATGGTTGCTGATAATGGGCCTCTGTACACCTATGTAGATATTCCATAAAAAATCAGCCGTTTCCAGCTACAATAGTAATTTACAACATTAACAATGTCTACACTGTATTTCAGATCAATTTTATTTTATTTTAAATGACAAAAAATTTGCTTTTCTTTCAAAAACAAGGACATTTCTAAGTGACCCCCAACTTTTCAATGGTAGTGTATATATTGAAGTAGCAATTGAAAGAGAACACTTTGGAGATTATGGGAAAATTATCAGAACAAATGTGAGGACACAACAGTTCACCTGATACAAGACAAAAAAAAATCCCCCAATTCCTGGCTCTAATTTCTGGGTGAAAATACATTTGACCGTCATGCTTGTTGGTCTATAGAATAATTAGCGTAATTGTATTTCTCAACTGATAATTGAAGCGCACCTCCCAGTCACCATTCAAGTGCAGGCAACAGGCTATCAGCACGTCACTCACCACCATTTACCGAAATATGTGTATTTTACACTCTAGTAGTAGGCCTACAATAAGATAAATATCATGAAAGACAAAAAACTGAGCATTTCATCCTCAAAACGACATGAAGGTCTGATGTGCGGTATGCATATTAACAGTAGAATAGCCGGGACTCAATGAGTAGCCTACAAATAGCCGCCAGTCTAATAAATACATTTAATTCACACAATCACAAGGACATCCATAAATATTTTGTTTAGCAAGGTCATAAAAAAACGTGATACTAAGACAATGTTCTTTCAAAATAACAGAGAAGCATGTTTTAAGATGTATTTCTCTGTGCTACAGTAGCTGAGGCTGTGGTTGTTTCCTGTCAACAAAATTGATTAACTTGTTATGCTCTTTCCGATAGTGTATAGCAATCAAAACGTCTGGCCTGCATGGACATCTGTAGGATTATTTGGGAAAGTAAGCAAGGGCCAACAAGCTTCATAAAGACACAAAGATGCCTTCTGGTGGTTTCAACAGCATTAACGTAAAGAATGTCTGACAGTAAAATACTATGACATCATGAACTGTAACATGCTGTACCATTCCGCAGCAAGTGCTGCAGTATGACGCAACTTTTAAATGAGGAAACACTGTACAATGCTCTTAGTTTTAGAGACCAGGACCAGTTTATTACTGGCCACCCATTCCAAAACAGACTGCAACTCTTTGTTTCAGAGACCTCATTAGCTGTGGTTGCTGATGCATATATGGTTGAATCATCAGCATACATGGACACACATGCTTTGTTTAATGCCAGTGGCAGATCATTGGTAAAAATAGAAAAGAGTAGAGGGCCTAGAGAGCTGCCCTGTGGTACATGTTTAACATTAGAAAAGCTTCCATTAAAGAAAACCCTTTGAGTTCTATTAGATAGATAGCTTTGTATCCACAATATGGCAGAGGTTGAAAAGCCATAACACCTTCAACAACAGGTTATGGTGAATAATATCAAAGACTGGACTGAAATCTAACAGTACAGCTCCTACAATCTGCTTATTATCAATGTCTTTCAACCAATCATCAGTCATTTGTGTCAGTGCAGTACATGTTGAGTGCCCTTCTTTATAAGCATGCTGAAAGTCTGTTGTTCATTTGTTTACAGAGAAATAGCACTGTATTTGGTCAAACACAACTTTTTCCAACAGTTTGCTAAGAGCTGGCAGCAAGCTTATAGGTCTGCTGTTAGAACCAGTAAAGACCCCTTTACCATTCTTGGGTAGCGGAATCACTTTGTCTTCCCTACAGGCCTGAGGACAAAGACTTTACTCTAGGCTCAGATTAAAGATATGACAGATAGGAGTGGCAATAGAGTCAGCTAACATCCTCAGTAGCTTTCCATCTAAGTTGTCAATGCCAGGTTTGTCATTATTGATCGATAACAATATTTTTCCACCTCTCCCACACTAACTTTACAGAATTAAAACTTGCAATGCTTTTCTTTAATTATTCATTTTTTTAATGCATGAGTACGATGGCTCACTGTTCGTTGTTGTCATTTCCTGCCTAAGTTTGTCCACTTTGCCAATGAAGTAATAATTAAAATAATTGCCAACATCAAATGGTTTTGTGATGAATAAGCCATCTGATTCAATGAAAGATGGAGTTGAATTTGTCTTTCTGCCCATAATTTCCCGTATGCAATACACTTCCTGGTGTGCACTGGGCATATTCCAGTCTACATATACATCCCTGCAACTGGATGTATTTGTGCCTTTCAGGCAGTTTAGATTGTTGATTGAGGACATCTTTGCTGGGGAATGTAAGATGCAGGCCATCCTTGCAAAATCTCTCTCTCTCTCTCTCTCTCTCTCTCTCTCTCTCTCTCTCTCGTAGCAATGGAGAAGAATATAAGACTTGCTCCAAAAATACAAATTACCAAAACAGAGGAGAAGCCTGCTGTGTATCCGCTCCGAAAGTAATACATTTGTGCAGGGACTCTATCTCTGATGATGCTGGATAGATGATTAAATATATTTTTTTAGATACGGTCATTGATAATGTTCAAAATTTCAAAGTCGTGTCTGACATGAAGTTTTAGATTGAAAAACATGATTAAAACCATCTCTAACATCTACATACTTCTAGAGAGACTAAATGAGTAATCTACTTGAGGGCAGCATGTAGCCTAGCGGTTAGTGTTGAGCCAGTAACCGAAAGGTCGCTGGTTGGAATACCCGAGCTGACATGGTGAAAAACCTGTCGATGTGTCCTTGAGCAAGGCCTTTAACCCTAATCTGCTCCTGGGGCTGACCCTGTAGGTAGGCCGTCATTGTAAATAAGAATTTGTTCTGAACTGACTTGCCTAGTTAAATAAAGGTTGAATAAATAAAAGTACTTTGAAATAAAATTCCCAAAGTATCATGTTCACAGACTGCTGAGTCTTCCTTCAAAGAGAGTACATTAATTGGAAATATATGTGTTGGAAAAACACGAGATTATCCTGGTCCTTTCGACACAGTCACCTCACAATTAATCCCTATAGTTCTGGACAATGTTCATATCAGTGAGCCTGCCTTTGTTACAATAAAGTGATGAAATTCATTATTCATGTATGGCAGTCATGTGTTCATATTATGAAGTCATCATCAATAGTATACCAGTATCTGAGACAGTATACAATATCTAAGACAACTATTCACCTGAGTGACGAGCGTCGCCTAGGAGTTGATACATTTTTCGTAAGGGAAAATCAAGTCTGAAATTACACATTTCAGAAGCTTTTTTAAACCTCAAATACACTACAAGTTTAAGATGTCCTGCATTGCAGGAAAGCTCTCCTGCGACAAGGTGATCAATTAAGATCCTACATCTGTAAATTAATTACAATATCCATGCTGGAAGGGAAGGGTGCATTCAACCCCTCTGAATGCTGTGGAATAAACAAGTCATGAATACCATTTACATATGGGTGCCAATGTAGCTTATCTATATATAAACAGTACAAGTCAGCACTCAAAGGCTGCGTTTACACAGGCCGCCCAATTCTGTTAATTTTTCCACTAATTGGTCTTTTGATCAATCAAATCAGCTCTTTTGCCAATAATTGATCAGAATTGGGCCTATGAGCTCCTCGAAGATTCAAGATATGTTAGGCTGCGTTTGCACAGGCAGCCCAATTCAGATCTTTTGTCAATTATTTGCATATCTGAAACCTATCTGGCATCTGATCTTTTGACTACTGATTAATACCACCTCCATATGTGGATCTCAATCCTGACACAAACCCGATCCTCCATATGTGACCTCTGGCTGAACACTCAGATCTGGGTTTTTATTTGCTTTGAAATTGTTTTGTTTTTTTGGCACATGACATGCCGTTGACCATGACAACCACCCCAACATTTAAAGGAATAGTGACAGGAAATTAGCATTGCATCTGTGTGCTACTTCAGAGGCTACATCAGTGTGCATGAGCAAATCTGATATGGTATATGTAAAACTGAGTGTTGACCGTCAGAAAAAGAATACATCTGAATTGGGTTCTTCGGGTGGCCGTGTAAACATAGCCTATGATTTTTTTTACAGACAAATTCATCCTAGTCATGTTATTCATAACATCTGCAAAATATGTGTATGCAACCAATACAATTGTATTATATTGTATTCATCATTGCCCCCAGTGGATAAATCAGTACTGGAGGTTTGAAAACAGCCTAGACCTAAACTAGTGTGTGTCCTTGCTGCTGCCTGTGTGTGCCATGAAGAGTTTAGGCATTTTGTTGGCTAATCTGTTAGGAGTGCATATCATGCAGCTTGTCAGTTCTCAGAGAATAGGAAGTAACATTGCTGCAATGTACTCGCAGAAGATATTTATAACCAATGCTTGTGTTGAAATATCTTTTTTTTTACTCTTTCAGTTTAGGAGATGTGAGTAATTCTATAAGTCTCCTTTCTATCTACGTAGGACATTGAATGCAATATTGTTGACCATTTTCCACAATTTATTCAATCACAACCTGTACCTTGCATGGGAGCTGGAGGGCATGCCTCCATGTTGTCATGTATAGGGGCCAGCCATTTGATAGGACTTCTGCTTCTGGCTGAGTTCACTTCCACAAACAAATCTGTCTTTATACCCTTTCAGTCTGAATAAATGGAATGTGTGTTGTTTGTGAGTGCATTGCTGTTTTCTTTCATTTGTGGCTGTAATTATCAATATGGATTCATTAAGAGGGGCTCCTGAGTGGCACCATGTTTGATTGAGAAGGATCCATTTGTAAGGTGTGGTGTCAGAAGCAGGCAATGCTTCACGTCACGCATATTAACATCAATCGCTAATGAACACGGTGTTAGGAAATTTAAAAAAGCACGTCTCTATCTCCCCTTCTCCCAAAAGTACTGGCCTAATGGATATTGGGGATTCGATCTTGCTCTATCCATCATGGCTTGTTTTCCTTCAAGATGGGTGAATGATACAATAGGGACGACACATCTACTAATTATCTCCTCCAGATTGAGGCAGCTAACTCCGGTGTAACCTGATTGATGGATGCATTCCAGGAGGTTGAATGACAGAGAGCATTGTTTTGATAGGCACATATGCATAACTCGCTGTCAGACAGTCAGATAGTAGGGAGGATTGTGTTATCATGAAGAAAGCAGCCCTTCTCTTTGCTCGACTGAATACCAAAATGTTTGTATTTGCAACACACCATTCATCTAGGGGATTTTTCATTTTGTATGGCCCCCGTATTGCAATTCATCATCTAACACTTGATACGCACTGTCAGTGCACACAGTGCATATATTACTTGGCCTACAGTATAATCAATGGCCCATATTCTGTTTTGGCCTCCTCCGGATTCCCAGTTTGTGAACAACACGGGTGTGTCAGAACGGAATATAAACAACTCTTCTTTCCTGATGAATATCAAGAATCCAGATACTTGACGGCAATTATGGGTTCAGAGAGTGCCCTTACAAAAAGAAAACACAGCATTTTCACATGTGAAATAGCTGTTTTCACATGTTGAGCTTAAATTTCACATGTGAAGCCGTATTTTCACAATTATTACATTTAGAGTTCACGTGTTAACACCACCTTTTTCAAATGTGAGATGAAACTTTCTCATGTGAAAATCTCACATTCACATGTGGAATGTGAAAACGCTCCAGTCATTAACATGAGCCCGCTCTCCCCAATTAAGGCGCCACCAACCTCCTGTGCTGAGTATAATAATTCAAGTGCGTTAAAAATAATAATGTATTATTTCTGAGCCATCCATTTGCAGTGTTACTGCTGCAGGCACACACCTCTCTTCTTCTTCGGTTGGTGAGTGACCGTTGGACGAAGCCCAGTGAAAAGAACAGAGAAGCTAGTTATCCGTGTCTCCTTTTTTCTCCTGTTCAACCTCTTAGTCAACTTGTTTTGACATTGCATTGTTGTTTTTAACTGTTCAGACAAATGAGGTATTTTTGGTGTATTTTGAACACTTTGGCACTCTTGGTCAAATTGTCAAGATGTGGGCTTCTGCCATGGGAGACCTGGGTTCTAATCCCTGCAGTTACAAAAGCACACAGAAAATTAATAATATTGGGAAACTACTATGTTTCTGAGTCATTAGAAGAATTTATGTGAGACTTCACACGTGTCTGTTTTTCCCATGTGACATTTGTTCACGTGAAAAATGGATGTGAAACGTCACACGTTTCCGAAAACCATGTGTTAATTATTTACATGTGATTTGTTCACATGTGTGTTTTTTCACGTGTTCTTTTCACATCTGAGTAACACATGTAGTAACATGTAGTAACAGGTCTATGTAGAATAAAAAACCTTTACATAATACCATAGAAACAGTGTTCTGCTAATATAACGATGTGCACCTTTCACCTTTCATTGTCATGAAGGCATTTTATCTGGTGGTAATGGAGCTACCTTGTCAAACATGTCAGAGTGGCCATAACTTCCTGTGTTGTGTCCCGTATACAACAGGAGTTCCCTGATCCTGGTGCAGAATACACAGGGTTTCTCCCTCCCCATATTGACTGATACCGTTCAATTTAATAATACAAAAACGAAAATACAACTAAAAGTTGTGTCCAGTAAAAATGTTATGCAGAGTGCCAGGTCTTTCCATTTAGAGACATCATTATCAAACCTGTCTGTCAGTCTGGACTTCATCACATCCAGTGGCAATTTTAGCATGTAAATCTTGGTGGGGCAAACTCCCCCCCAAAAAAGTTTTATGCATGCCAGCAAAGCCACTACACAACACAACACTAAACAATACATGAATTGCACTATAACGGTGACAAACAGTGCTCTACATAAAGCTGTCCCAACAGCAGAGCTTTCTTTTCAGCACCACAGAGTGAATCCTTAACACCCCTACACCTGGAGCACTGTCTGGCAGAGAAATAGTTAATTAATTACTGCCTTTTTAAAAGCTGATATGGCTGACTTGCTTAAACAAATGTGGTTTCTACTGACAATTGAGATGTACAAACTATGGCATAAGGGAACAATGAGCGTATAAGAGGCTAACCATAATATTGATTAAGACATTAATGAGCGAGCTAAGATGGTTGTAGTCAATATGTTCAGAACTTTTGAAATGTACAGCAACAGAATTCAGAACATGGGCCATTCTTACTGTATTCTCCCTGTACACCAAGTCAGAACTATAGGATAAATAAAGGGGGCATATAAGCATACAATGAAAGCTCTTACAATATTCGATGATGACAATTCTCTAAAACAGGCTATAGGCTACATGTGCAACACCAAGTCAAAACAGTAGGCTAAGTTATGAGGGAGAAAGGGACCAAATTATTAGGGTGAGGCACATGGGCTACTAACAGCTTACTAAACAACATACACTTAGTATTACTTTCTGTGGGCAACTTTTGTCATCAGACTTTGTCATCAAAGTCTGGCATTCTCTGGATTTATGGTGCATTCAAGAGAACTGGGAACTCAACAAGGTTGAATCATGACGTCAGTGATCTTCAGGTCGGCGCTCTAGAAAGAGGCCTGACTTTCCGACTTGGAATTTCCCAGTTCCACGTTTCCAGTTGTTTTGAACGGGGCAGAAGTCATCCTGGATTGACAGCATGGCCAATGTATTCAACCTTTTCTGGCCCATGGTGTTGGATGTGAATGTTTATCCTTTTAAGCTTGGAAAAGAGACCCTTAAACCCAGACTTGGACCACACACCCTCTCAACTGAATAGCAGGCTAGTGATTGCTTTGCAACGCTTGCAGTTAGCCACTGATTCCTTCCAAACCACTCATTGTTGAATTTGTCCAATGACCAATGAGCATTTTATCTATAATTTCTCTTCATATGACAAGGATTTAAAATAATTAGCCAGTAGATTGTCGACTTCATTCATGATGATGACTGCTTGTCTAGCTTGCTAGCTAAGTTTTTGAAAATATGATGTTGACATGATCAGTCCAATCAAAGCTACGGTAGATATAACGTGATTTTACGTAATTTTATCTGTGGCCAATGACCTTGAGCCTTCTTGGATGGGCACTCCTAATGTAAATCTATGGCAGCACCCGAGAGGCTTTGAGCTCTCCCTGTAGATTTTGCGGTGCCGTAGTGTCCCCATGAGTGACAGAACACTGAGCCAATCACGGCGCAACTAGAGAACATTACCAACCCCTACGCTCTGTATTTTCCACTGGCCCGCCCCACCACCACTGAAAGCACTGAGCTAAGCTGAAACACCTGCATTTTGGAGATGCCTTATTCAAGAAAGCAAATAAGAGACCAAACTTATATGTGACACGTATTAATGCCAAGATAACATGCAAAACAGGCAACACATTATATACAATCTTTTTTTTTAATAAAGAATGGACAAACTTTTTGATAATGCACTTCACAACCAAAACTACTCTACTACTTATATCTGCTTGGCTGTGTAAATAACCTACTACTTTATCAAACCGGGTATTTTTCAAATGAACTTTTCACATAATACACATTACCGTTGTCGGGTCAAGCTAATTCTAGGTCGTCACTAGCAACAAAGTCATAAAGGCCATCTATTTGTAAAATGTTTCTTCTTAAAATTTGATTTGAAACCTAACCTTAACCACACTACTAACCTTATGCCTAACTCTAGCCTTCAATTAAGACCAAAAAGATCATTTTTGTTTTCATTCATTTTTACGCTATAGCCAATTTAGACCTTGTGTCTGTGGTAACCCTTAGTCTATGCTTTACAGATATGGACTGACTGTAGCTCTAGAATGGATTAGATTCAGGCCGGTGACGCCGTTACGGTTTGTTGCACCTAGTTCACTGTATTAGTCAGACTCAGACATAAGTTAGCTACCACCACAGCTGCATCCATTATTTTGTTTTGCCGTAGACAATAACCAACAAACTTGTATGAGCTATGACCTAACTAAGTTGTAATGAGGTAGCTAGCTAGCTACGCTACTGTTAGCTAAAACGTTAGCTAGCCTGCCTTGCTAGCTAATGTTAACTAACCCGTCTCGTTTTATCAAAATATAGTGAGCGAAGTTATACCAGAGAGGTAATTATACAGTATTCCAGTATCTCTGGTTATACTCTCCACCACCAGTCTTTGCACAACAAGCTAGCGTTACTGGTACAGACATTGGGGGCGATGAAACAACAGAGCCCCACTCAATGAAGGGAAGCACGTGGAGCTTGGCAAAAAAGGGCCATGATTTGTTGAGATAATTGTAATCCAAACCCAACCTTAATTTACTCGTTGTGAGGTTCCAAACTCCATTTTAGACTAGAATGTTTTTATGACCAAAATTATCCTATTTACACTTTGTAGTCAATTTTGACACTAGAATACATGTTTCTGACTCATATCAATGCCAGATAGGCCGTTTTCAAAGGGATTAGTTGCTTTTTAGGGGCAGTCACCCTTTAAGTTTCAAAAGCAGGTAATTCCACTTTGTTCGGGGGGAATGAAAACAGCTTGGCTAGGCCATTATGGTAGTTTAATAATGGAAACAGAGGTCTCTGGAGACAAGCCAATTTCCCTGAGCAACAGAGAAAGTCCATTACCCTCAGTTGAAACTCTTACTAGCTTAATTCAAAAGCAGAGATGTATTATTGCACACAGATAAAGAACATAGCCACATCCAGAGTTGTTTCTTTCAGCTGCCTCACCTCTGGAAAAGACTCATCTGAAAATAATATACTGGGAAATCGGATCTGAAATTCCTTCGGGTAGATTGTCTCCTATGAGAAAACCATCTAATATGAAGCCTTGTAATGATGGGTCTACATATTAAAAACTCATTTTATTTAAGTTCAAATGGGCGTAAATATCGGGTGCTTTCCAAAAATGTAATTAACTTTTTCAGTCATAGATCATTGACCTAAACAGTTATACATATGCAGTCATTGCTGTTCTATTACTAAAATAATGCATCAACATCAACCAATATGTTGGATTTCCTGCTGATTAACTTGAACAGTGCTTATGTACAGTATATTTGCATTGTTCTCCAGTTGCATAATCCAGGTTAAATTGGACACCCACAACAAGCTTTAATTAGCAGTATGTTTAGTGAAGACTGAATTACTGATGGGAATGAACAGGAGAAACTTCATGAGGTTATACTCATCACTATTCTTCAGCAAGTTTCACCTACGTTTGCGTGGGTAGGTTACTTCCTGTTACTTCCTGTGTTTGAAAAGGGGACTCACTTCTAACGACTGATGAATTCCTCATCTGAATGTGCTGTATGCTTTCTAGTCTATGACAGCTTCACTGAGCGTGACATTGCTATATGATGATTTTCAATAATATTCAGCCTTGGGGAATGTGAACATTAACCATCATGCCCATGCAGCCTCATCGTAGTGCCTTAGAGGGCAGTCTGGGGGGAAAGAGTGTGTGTGAAAAGCTCCAAATTAGAAGCAATATAAAGTGGAGATTTTTCACCCCCAACCTTCTTGAAAAATGAACAGAGGTATATTCATAACTTCATTGAACTAACTAAGTGTGACAAGTACAGAGCAGGAGCGACTGAGGGCAGGAAAGCAGTAGCACAATAAAGTCCTTGGCCACTCTCAGAGGACATGACTGCCCCTGGTGCTAATGGGAGTTTTCATCTCAGCATTCTGTTAGGATTTTTCCAAACGGTTGGAGGTACTGTACACAGCACGAGACAAAATCTGCTACATCCACGTTACCCTGAGTCAACGCTAATACATGGCCAGTGAATAATTCACTGCCTCTTCACAGTATGGTGGATACAGCCCAAGAGCCATGACCTACAGCACAAGCCTATAAATATATGGCCATACATTTTCATGAGTTTAGAAAGACATATGGACAAACTGTACTCCAAGCAACGAGTACAAAAAACTCCATATATGGACAGTATTTGAGTCTCTTTATTTCTAGCCTTTATTAAGGTGCATGTACCTCATGCATAAGAATACACTATCTTAGTATATTAGAATATATTAGATTTCTCCCTCAGGCCATCACGAGACCCAAGAGCTTATTCTGGAACTTTTTCTCCACTATTTCCTTTTGTTTATCAGCTTTTTAAATTGATCTGTTTAAGTTACCAATGTGTACACTACATGGACAAAAGTATGCGGACACTTGCTCGTCGAACATCTCATACCAAAATAATTTGCATTAATATGGAGTTGGTCCCCCCTTTGCTGCTATAACAGCCTCCGCTCCTCTGGGAAGGCCTTCCACTAGATGTTGGAACATTGCTGAGGGGACTTGCTTCCATTCAGCCACAAGAGCATTAGTGAGGTCGGCACTGATGTTTGTTGATTAGGCTTGGCTTGCAGTTGTTCCAATTCATCCCAAAGGTGTTTGATGGGGTTGAGGTCAGGGCTCTGTGCAGGCCAGTCAAGTTCTTCCAAATCGATCTCGACAAATCATTTCTGTATGGACCTCGCTTTTTGCTCGGGGGCATTGACATGCTGAAACAGGAAAGGACATTCCCCAAACTAGATAGATAGATAGATAGATAGATAGATAGATAGATAGATAGATAGATAGATAGATAGATAGATAGATAGATAGATAGATAGATAGATAGATAGATAGCAAGAGATACTTAAATAGCTAAATGTGTGTATGATATAATTTGCGGTAATAGTAATTCCCTTAAAATACAGTCCTTAGTGCGCAGGGTTTAATTACAGACAACTGCACGTATTGCACATTCGATATACTAAAAGCAATGAGAAAAGGTGCAACTGACAGGATACTAATATGCATTCCTGAGTGAATGCCTACGTAAGTTAGGTCCAAGAATTACTAGCAATATTGCACGTGATATGATATAACAACTGTACATGAGTATATACAGACCTGCATGAATAAATAGGTCCTGAGTGAATGAGTGCTGACGGACCAGAGTTACTCACGGATGGATGCATAATTGTTAAACTAGGTCCTAGCACCCCAACAGTTCCAGATCTATGTTGCCGACGACACGGCACCCCGGTGAGGCATTATATAGTCTAATAGCCACATGCAGGAAGGACCTCCTGTAGCGCTCTCTGGCACACCGTGGTGGGATCAGTCTGTGACTGAAGGTGCTCCTCTGCGTCATAACCATGGCATGCAGAGGGTGGGTGACGTTGTCCATGATGGCCAGCAGTTTGGCCAGGATCCGTCTCTCCGCCACCTCCTCTAGAGTGTCAAGGCTCATCCCCAGGACAGAACTAGCCTTCCTGATCAGCTTATTTACCCGTGAAGCATCCCCGGCTTTAATGTTTGCTCCCCAGCACACCACTGCAAAAAAGATGGCACTGGTTACCACAGACTGGTAGAAGGTATGCAGTAGTTTACTGCACACGTTGAAGGACCTGAGCCTCCTCAGAAAGTAGAGTCGGCTCTGGCCCTTTTTGTACAGGGCCCCGGTGTTACCAGCCCATTCCATTCTGTTGTCCATATGGACTCCTAGTTGGAACAAAGTTGGAACAAAGTTGGAATCACAGAATAAACTAGAATGTCATCAAGATTTGCCCGAACTATGAAAAACAGCCCCAGAACATTATTCCTCCTCCACCAAACGTTACAGTTGGCCCTATGCATTGGGGCTGGTAGAGTTCTCTTGGCAACCGCCAAGCCCAGAATCATCCATCGGACTGCCAGATGGTGAAGTGTGATTCATCACTCCAGAGAACGCATTTTCAGTCCAATGGAGGCTAGTTTTACACCCCTCCAGAAGACACATGGCATTGCACATGGTGATCTTAGGCTTGTGTACGGCTGCTCGGCCATGGAAACCCACTTCATGAAGCTCCCGACGAATAGTTATTGTGCTGACGTTGCTTCCAGAGGCAGTATGGAACTCGGTAGTGAGTGTGCAAATGAGGACAGAGCTACACGCTTCAGCACTCGGCGGTCCCGTTCTGTGAGCATCCCTTAGTCTCCTGGGTCACGGACTACCTGACCGGTCATTTGAGTCAATTGGAGGTGTACCTGTGGATGTATTTCAAGGCCTACCTTCAAACTCAGTGCTCTTTGCTCGACATCGTGGGAAAAAAATAATAATAATTGTAGACCTCCACAAGTCTGGTTCACCTTGGGAGCAATTTCCAAACGCCTGAAGGTACCACGTTCATCTGTACAAACAATAGTATGCAAGTATAAACACCATGGGACCATGTAGCCGTCATACCTCTTAGGAAGGAGACGCGTTCTGTCTCCTAGAGATTAACATACTTTGGTGCGAAAAGTGCAAATCAATCCCAGAACAACAGCAAAGGATCTTGTGAAGATGCTGGAGGCAATGACCGAAAGGTCTCTGGTTCAAATACCTGAGCTGACAAAGTGAAAGAAACCTGTTGCTGTGTCCTTGAGCAAGACACTTAACCCTAATTTGCTCCAGGGTCTGACCCTGTAGGTAGGCTGTCATTGTAAACAATACATTTTTCTTAACTGACTTGCCAAGATAAATAAAAGTTAAATTAAAAATCTAAAAAAAATTCTCCCCTCAAGATTTCCTAATCTGTAGATGTCATTCTGGATCACCATCAGTCTTCAGCCAGTTGTCTGATTGCTTAAAATAATCCCTGCCCAGAAGGAGACTCAACCCCACACACATTGCTTAAGACAAAAACACTAAAATCATGACTTTGTTTTAATGACCCTCTGCATCCAAACATCTCCAAATTCCGAAAGCTGCATTTCCTTCCAGATGAATGCAGCCTGTTTAGATTAGTCACTGCGGCGCGATAATGTTAGCCCTGGCACCATGGGATTGATGTGAGATTTAAATAATTTGCGAGACTGCAGAGGAGGAGTGAGAGAGGCAGACAAGCTGATTAATAAAATAGAAGTCTGTAACATGGACTGCTCCATAGGAAACTATTTCTCACTCCAGAAATACCCATGTCCCTACCAAAAATACTTTCATCCTGGAGCAGGGGGAGGGTTTCAATTACGTACTACCTTTTACTCCAAAACTGGAATAAAAAATACCTTAATTGAAATAAATGATGGAATAACATGTAAGAGAAATGTTGAATGTGAAGTTATAAATAGGGGGTTGAATTAATTATTTGACCTCGGAAGGAATGGACATTGAACCGTTCTTCAATATTATTCTATACCAGGGCAAATATACTGTACCTGACCTTAAAGGGGCAATCTGCAATTTAAACAGTAACAAAGCGGACACCTCACCGTTTTGGTTAGCAGCTGAGGAATGGGACTGGAGAATTGTAATCACCCTCAAATTCATAGACAGAGCTATGGAAGCAAGGACTGACCATCCATGACATCACAATGATTTAAACCATGTTTTGGGTTCTGATGGGGTACGACAGTTGAACTAAACACATGAGGCATTTCTAAGTTATATTGGGTATTTGTCTTTATAACCCATTATACCATTATAGCCTTTTTCTTATTCAGATTTCCCATTTAAACATATAATACAATATGTATATTGACTTGGGAAATTGTTTTATTATGATTTAGGTAAGCCTCATCAGTTTTGTGAAAAGCCAAATTAAGATAAATATTTTTTTAAGTCACACGTGTCATTGAGTGAACCAGACTGTGAGAGACAGGCAGTGTCATTTTCACAGCACCAGTTATCAGAATAACTCTAATAAGGCTATTTTTAACATAGCACTTTTAACAGCTCTTGGGATGTTTTCATTAGCTAAATCCAGCACGAGTAAAATCCACCCATCAACAGACATCACCATCATCACTATGACAGCCTAGATTAGAATTAATTATCTCTCAACATAAGAGCATAAATAGGCCTCCATTTAGCCACAAACAATAGAGATTAAGATTACCATATAATTATAAGATACTATTTAATATGGAAGAGTTTCAATTTATTTACACAAACATATACATTTCAAATTTTGCAATTTTAACAACCCAAGCATCTCCTAATGTATGGGCACTGAAGCAGACTGTATGTGATGTATTTTTGCTCCACTGCACACAACGAAACAACCCTTTGCAGTTAGCACAACAAAATCACCAGATCAAGTAACTTAAAAAAGAGTTATTCTTGTGTATCCAACTGACATCATTTTCTTTCTTCAATTTAAAAGTCATCTATTTCATAAATACTATTTTGTGTCAGACTGTCAGCACTATCTTCATTTGAATATTCAACATGCAACTTTAATCTTCACAGTGGATAGTTAACATGCAACAACTTCAACTGTATTATAGTATTGTCCCCATCCATGCTTGTTTTGTCCAGGAAAAAGGCTTTGGTAGTCTTACATATCCACTAATTGTAGACCTACATGTACCGTTAGGCTATAGATAGTGGATCTGTGACTCCACCTAGTGATCATTTACAGGTATTGCTGAATGTAATGCACAAAGTCAAAGTAGTTCAATAAGAAGGCCTACTGTGCAGTGTGCATACATACTGATGTGATCACATTTAGTACAGGCCTAGTTTTGAATATATTTTATTATTTAGAATTTCCTACTAATTTCCTACTTCCTTGGCATAGATACTTTTTGTTCTATGTCACACGGCGCTCAAACCAGCACTGAATGCCAATACACTGTAGGCCTAAAATCCAGACCTATACATTCATTAAAAGTGTTTTATAGCTACACTATATACAATTTAAATAAAGTGTATCTTAATATTATTTTCGCTCTCTGATGATATCCTTGAATTCCTTTCCAAGTCAGTAAATTTGACCCCAGCAGCCATCAATACCAGTCTCCAGGCAACAAGAGACGTAGAAGAGCCATACCTGCCTTGACTTTGTCACAGTTATCCAACAAAGGCTCTGTGACTCAATAAAAATGAGTGGGTGTAATGAGTGTTTTCTGTAGGTCTGTCACTCAGTGTCTGACTTGAACGACGCCTGGGTCTGCGTTCCATCTGCGCCATCCTCTGCGGACTCGCACCAGATCAGACTTGAGATCAAATGTAAACCAAGTTGGTGCGAGACGGTTACGCAGGCAAATTAACTTGCCCTGCGAAAGAGGTCCCAAGGGACGATATGACTTTAACAGCTTACTAGAAAAACCGGGTAGTACCTTCTCGAAGTTCAACGCAGTGACCCATCCACCTGCCGACATGCTATCTTGGCACCTTTACGAGATGAAGTCTTGCTGATTGATCCATGCTCTGGGCATCTAAGTCTGCGTTTACACAGGCAGCCCAACTCTGATCTTTTTTTCCTCACTAATTGGTCTTTTCACCAATCAGATCAGCTCTGAAAAAGATCTCATGTGGAAAGATCTGATGTGATTGCTGATCAAAAGACCAATTAGTGGGGGAAAAAAATCTGAATTGGGCTGAGGTGTGGGGGCTGAGGTGTGGGGGCTGAGGTGGATTTGGAAATGTAAGGAAGACATTCATTTATAGATATCCCTTATATTCCCTCTGGGGTTCTGGACGAGAAAGGCCCCAGACACCCCCAGTTAGGCCATCATAGGGACATGCAACCTGTCAGAAAACAAGGCATGGAACTCAAGGAGAATGACAGACGAAGCTCTTCGGGACAGTCTTGTACATAAAATGTGACTTTCAAGTAATTATAATGCCAAATGTGAAGTACCCTTATAAGGCTGGCAATTACCCACAGGATTTCACTCATTTATTTATTTTTGTTATTAAGATTTTATTGTATGTACATTTAACATTTCACTGTAGCCTATGCCAAATAGGCTTACATTTTCCCACATTTTAAGAGCATATTATGTCGCTATGCAACCTGGTCTCAAAGCATTTCATATTATTTAGAGAGACTCCATTTAGTATGATATGTTACATTTCGTATGGCTCAATTTCTGGGTGTCCATCACCCAACCGCTTCTTCCTTTAGCTGATAGGAGGGGAATCCGGTGTGGTCGTCTGCTGCAATAGCCCATCCGTGAGAACTCTCATCAACACCCGTTGTGTTTTCACCAACATGATTTCTGCTGTTTTTTGTTTGTTGCACCATTCTCGGTAAACCCTAGACACTGTTGTGTGTGAAAAGCCCACGCTCAAAGTTGTTAAGGTCACTCGTTTTGCCATCCAACATTTATTCCAACAACATAGCACCCAGATATTGCTGGAAATTGTGAAAAATAAATGTGTGAAAAAAAAAAATCACAAGTAAAAAACAATTATTTTGTGTCTGAAAACCATGTGATTTTTTCATGTGATTGTTTTGTAAGTGGCGATCACACTGATTTGTAATATATTAACTTGCAGAGGCTATGAGGACGTCAGTTGGGACACAAACTGTCTGGTGAGTGTAACTAGGAATAAAATGACAGCGCAACAGGATGGATAGTAAACAGTAGCAGCAGCGTATGTGATGAATAGAAAAAGTGCAAAATGGGTCAATGCAGATAGCCCGGGTAGCTATTTGGTTAACTATTTAACTAACTATTTAGCAGTCTTATGGCTTGGGGATAGAAGCTGTTCAGGGTCCTGTTGGTTCCAGCACCGGTACCACTTGCTGTGCGTTAGCAGAGAGAACTCTCTATGTGTTTGATTTTGAAGGTTGTCAGCCCCTCTGGCTCGATTCAGTGGAAAGAGAAGACCCAGTTATACTTCAGTGGGTCAGGGGTCAGGAGCAGCAGAGAATAGTCATCGTGTTCCATTCTGATATGTATGGTTTATTTGACCTTGTGCACGACCAAGACCTAGCAACCACAGCATCCAGTTATACGAATATTTTTGTACGCTTTTTGAATAACAAAAAAACACAGTAGGCCTATAGAATGGGTGTTGAATGAGTGTGTTCCCTTACAAAAAAAAACACATGTTCAGTTTGCAGTTGAACTTAAATGTAATACATGAAACCACATTTTCACATGCTAACATATATTCACATGTTAACAGAGTTCACATGTTAACGCCACCTTTTCACGTGAGGAGAATAACGTGTTTTAGCCTCACATTTGAATTTGCAGTTTTAAATAGGAAATAGCAAATTACATTTTTACATGTTATTGTTTTCCACATGTGAGAATGAAAATCCAATTAGTAGTTTCACATGTAAGAAAACTCCAACTGTGAAAATCTCACTGTCACATGTGGAAATGCAGATTTACATGTGGGGTTGAAATAATGTTATTTTCCTCACATGTCTAAAGAAGGTGTTAACATGTTGCAGTAGCAATGTTTTCACCGGTGGAATTAGGGAGACCACATCTAGAAAGCCACAATGCGGGACAAGTGGACGAATTTCCAGGACATTCGCGGAACAGTGGACCGAATAATTTTTGGGGGTGGCATGTTAATAGATCACATTCAAATCGCGGCATAGTTCTGCTGCAAGAATGTCACTGCCTGTTAAAGGGGCAATCCTTAGTTGCTACAACCATTTTTTAGCTGCTACATATTTTTGGACTTAATATGCACCCACTGATTAGTGAAGAATACAACGTAGAAATGCATCATGAGCCTCGTTCAACTGTCGTACCACTCCAAATATAAGCTTGTTTAACTCCAATGTTTGTAAACAAAGTTATGTAAACAACCGATTTATATGTCACGTGGTGGAAATCTGACAGGTTCTTTTGGATCTGGGTTGAGCAGGCAGAGTGAAACCAAACAACGGTTTCAAACGAAACAACATATTAATAGGACATGTGGCTAATGTAGGTTACATCTACATGTTCCATTCCACGTTTGGTTCTAGCCAATGCATAAAATACCAAAATCAACATCCAAAACACAAAGGGGCACAGGAAGTGGTGCAGCCCAGGAGGCAGGCATCCACTTTCTCAAGTTCTCCATAGCTCAAACATCTCCAAAAAGAGGAGGGTTTAAATACAGACATGATCCGTTCAATTGTCCAATGAAAATCCTTGCTGCATTAGCTGAATGAACAGGGGCAATTAGTCACACCTGTGACATACAGTGCATTCGGGAAGTAATCAGACCCCTTCCCTTTTTCCATGTTTTGTTAAATTGCAGCTCTATTCTAAAATTAATTAAATTAAATGTTTTCCTCCATAATTCAAACACAATACATCATAATGACAAAGCAAAAACAGGTGTTTTGAAAATTTTGGCAAATGTGTTAAAAATAAAAAACAGAAATACCTTATTTACATAAGTATTCAGACCCTTTGAAATGAGACTCAAAATTGAGCTCAGGTGCTTCCTGTTTCAATTAATCATCCTTGAGATGTTTCTACAACTTGATTGGAGTCCACCTGTGGTAAATTCAATTGATTCGACATGATTTGGAAAGGCACACACCTGTCTAGGGCTGTTGTGGTGACCGTATTACCGCCACACGGCAGTCACTATTCATGAAGGCAGTCAAATTCCACATGACCATTTAGTCACGGTAATTAGGCTTCTTCAAGCTCTGATGCTGCTGCTGGTAATTAATAGCCTCTTGCTAACAGCCTGGTACTCAGCACTCTATTGTCCCTCTAATCACTCTGACATCAATAGAAATGTAATCGAAAATCTAATCAAACACTTCATGCACAGTATGTGGGTATGTGTGGATGTATTGTGATGGAAAGGTGTGTGTTTTTGGTGTTTGGGAAAGTGTTGCGTTAAGTGAGTGAGAAAGGAAATGGTTGCATATCCCAGAACCAATGTATGTTTGTGAGCAGGGGTTGTGGGAAAGCTTTCAATTTCGTGCAGATGAGGGATATACGTTTTAAAACAAATTATACATCTAATGTATTTATTAATTGTCTCATACATTTTTTAAATATATTATACATCCAATTTATTTATTATTTATTATCCTATCTTGATGGAATGGTCCACAACCCTATACCCTGGACACCCACCTGAACGACCCAGAGAAGTCTGCTGTAAGCTGCCTGAGTACAGCCAAAATGCGTCCAGAGACCCACTAGAGCAGCACCGCCCCCCTACTAGAGCAGCACCGCCCCTCAAGATTCTGAGCCTACCTGGCAGGGTTGGTCCTGCAAAGCCAGAGCCCCCTGATTGGAGACCATGATATACAAGGAAGATTTAAATGGCCTTTGAATGGGGTACGGTAGTAGGTGCCAGGCGCACCGGTTTGTGTCAAGAACTGCAACGCTGCTGAGTTTTTTCAGGCGCAACAGTTTCCCGTGTGTGTCATAACGGTCCACCACCCAAAGGACAACCAGCCAACTTGACACAACTGTGGGAAACATTGAATTCAACATGGGCCGGCATCCCTATGGAAAGCTTTCGACACCTCGTAGAGGGGGGTGCCACTCAGTATTAGGAAGGTGTTCCTAATGTTTGGTATACTCAGTATGTGAAACAAGTGTATTCTTTCCCCACTCACATTGGACAAGGCTTACCACTATAATCCATTAGAGGGCAATCCTCAACTCAACAACAAAATGTGCCTCAGGCTACGGCTATGACTGTAAACGCCTTCAGGCATCCACGGACTTGCTAGTGATTGCGCTGACAATTCCTTGATAACAAAATTCTAGTTTTTAGTAGTGTACAACCAGCTTGTGAGGGACCTATGGTACCTTTATTGCACAAAGGAATATTGTGTTTTCCCCTTCAGTTCAGAACCACAGCAGGAAAGATGTTTGGGATGCTTGGGTATTGTGAGTACCTGTGCTTTGTTGTTTTGGCTTTTGTGCTGCGTGTGTTGTGCACTTGTGCACAATTTCTGGTCTCGTCCCGTGTATTTATTACGGGTCTCGTACCGTGTAGTTATTACGGGTCTCGTACCGTGTAGTTATTACGGGTCTCGTACCGTGTATTTATTTGAGGTTTACCTTGCTCTTTTGTTTGGGTTTCAACCATGTGTTTATATATATATATGCGTGCTTTGTTTTGGGTGGGAAATAAAAAACCCTATTACAGATTCCTGCGCCTGTCTCCCAATCATTATACAACAAGACAATGCTGGCTCAAATAGAGTACACAGCCTTCATTTTAATACAAAAAAAGCCAGATTACAAATGTTTTAGGATAAAAAAATCCACATTTTGTTAATTTACAGCCTTTTTCTAAAATGGATTACATTTTCTCTCATCAATCTACACACAATACCCCATAATGACAAAGCATAAACAAAGCATAACTCCATTAATCTTTCCCTCCATCCTGACTAGTCTCCCAGTCCCTGCCGCTGAAAAACATCCCCACAGCATGATCTTGCCACCACTATGCTTCACCGTAGGGATGGTACCAGGTTTCCTCCAGACGTGATGCCTGGCATTCAGGCCAAAGAGTTCAATCTTGGTTTCATTAGACCAAAGAATCATGTTTCTCATGGTCTGAGAGTCCTTTAGGTGCCTTTTGGCAAACTCCAAGTAGACTGTCGTGACTTTTACTGAGGAGTGGCTTCCGTCTGGCCACTCTACCATAAAGGCCTGATTGGTGGATTGCTGCAGAGATGGTTGTCCTTCTGGAAGATTCTCCCATCTCCACAGAGGAAATGTGGAGCTCTGTCAGAGTGACCATTGGGTTTTGGTCACCTCCCTGACCAAGGCCCTTCTCCCCCGATTGCTCAGTTTGGCCGGGCGGCCAGTTGTAGGAAGAGTTGTGGTGGTTCCAAACTTCTTCTATTTAATAATTATGGAGGCCACTGTGTTCTTGGAGACCTTCAATGCTGCAGAAATTGTGTTGGAACCCTTCACCAGATCTGTGCCTCGACACAATCCTGTCTCGGAGCTCTACGGACAATTCCTTTGTCCTCATGGCTTGGTTTTTGCTCTGACATGCACTGTCAACTATGAGACCTTCAATTGAATTTACCACAGCTGGCCTCCAATCAAGATGGAGAAACATGTCAAGGATGATCATCGGAAACAGGAAACACCTGAGTCTCATAGCAAAGGGTCCTAATACTAGATATTTCTGTTTTAGTTTTTTTATCATTTGCAAAAATTCCTAAAAACCTGTTTTCGTTTTGTCATTATGGGGTATTGTGTGTAGATTGATAAGGGGGGAGAAATAATTTAATCCATTTTAGAATAAGGCTGTAACGTAACAAAATGTGGAATAAGTCAAGGGGTCTGAATACTTTCTGAATGCACTGTATAGGCCTAAAGGCCAAGACAATGAGAAGACACAGTGGCAAAATAAATTAAACGACACCTTTTGTTTTATCGTACAGGAGCAGACAGTTACATGACTTACATTATGGTCAAACAAGTTAATGTTTTTCAGACATTTTCGGGCCACTAAACAACTGTTGATTTAGAACCACAAAGAGATACCTCAAGCCGCTCCACTATTCCAGCACCATTTCAACTTCAACATTTCAACACCATCAAATCACCTCTGCTTAGTCTAATGCAGTGACAACTAATGTATACCAAAAACAATGTAGTCCAATCAACGAAACGATCTATCACTCTAACATACATTACACACTTTTATTTGTTAGGCTACCTGGCTAAAATGCTTGCTCGCTGGCCTAACTTCCATTCCTGGGCAACGTTAGCTAGATAACATTAGCCTTCTACATCTAGCTACATACTGAACTTCCATCCTCTCAGGCCAGGGACACAACAACGTATGAATTAATGGTTGGATCTGAATTGCCGTTCTAATCATTGGCCAGTATGGAAAATTAAGTAAAACCACAATTCCAAATCCCTATCTCCATCCATGGCTAATTTAGGAAAGGGACATTTTTAGCTAGCTGGCTAGCTAGCCACCGGAGGACAACAACACAATGAGATGCAACAATTCAACTTTTTCTGTCACTGACGTATGCTCACAATGTGCGTTGTTTACCGTTAATGCGGTCTCCTCAAATGCAGGAACATTGCCTTTAAAAGGTGCATAGCCTACAGAGTTGGGTTGAAGTTTCTATTTAAAAGCTAAAATGAGGGTAAACTGCAGTCTTATAAATACTGTGCCGACATTTCACTGGCCTCTTTACAGAGTGGACAAATTATTGAGTGACTATCTTTCATGTAATGGATTGCAATAAATGAGAATTGGTTGGGGCAACATATTTTTTTGGGGGGGGGTTGGCAATTGATTGAATTAGTATTGCTGTGGTGTTATCTTTTGAACAGGGAGAGCTCTATTTTCATATCATCTGACCATAGCACTGGTTCCAATCCAAGTGCCAATGCCATTTAACAAACTCCAGGCGTTTACATTTGTGGGATGACATGAAAATAGAGCTCACCCGTAGTGGGTTTGGCATCAAAAAGAGGAGTCACATGCAGAAAAGAACACCATATCTACTGTAAAAGATGGTGGTGGAGCTTTGATGTTATGGGGCTATTTTCCTTCCACTGGTGAACTTTGCCCATTTCCAGGACATTTTAGCCCAAAACTTGGTTGTGTCTGCCAGGAGGCTGAAGATTGGCCGCAAGTAGATCTTCCAGCAAGACAATAACCCCATGTACACATCAAAATCCACAACGAAATGGTTAATTGACCACAAAATCAACATTTTGTAATGGCAATTTTGCTCAGTCTCTGGACTTGAACCCCACTGAAAACCTGTGGTTTTTAATGGCAGTCTATAATAATACCATCATTTCTGACAATTCCTGTGACTTTGGTCAATTACCGGGAGTTTTGCAACCCTACAATTGCAACATTTCCTAAACAAAAGCGGTTTCCTCAAATGCCCATATTAGTCTTTCAGGAAGAGTCATAGTCCATTGTTAGTGGAGTGAGGACTTCAACTTCAGATGAACTCCATGTCAAGTTCTGCGTTTCTGTTAGATCTACAGTATATGTTAACGCTTGTCAGCTTTTGTATCGCTTTTGGAAATACGTTGGTGGCTAGCACATGACTGTGTTACCTAAAAGACTAACAGTGACAGTTGTGACACAGGAAAAACAATGGTTGACATTGGCACAGAGGGAGCAGAACCACACCACAAAAAGAAGGAAGTCTGGGAGAAAAATCAGGAAGAAAAAAAACATTCATCATACTGCGAAATGTATCCAAGTCTTTTCAACGATTAAGAGTTTTTTTTTATATTTGTACATAGTTTCAAACTTATTTCATACTGACCAAAAACATGTACACACTGCCTCTTCTTTGTATGTGGAAGTCAATCTGAAATTCAGGTAGACAAGCTTAAAATGAACTCAAATGGCAAAATAAGAAGACTTGAACACAGATAGTGATCAGGATTAGAATCTATATAGCGGTATCAAATGGAACATATATGGCATACTGTAGGCTGCAATAACAAATAAGCAGAGGAAAACCATCCCCCAAAGTCAGGGAGTCTTGTGTGTGCTGTCGTGGATGTAAAAAAACTGTTTCCGAGTTGGGCCCCAGTTGAGCGAATTTTACCGGCTTTTTAAGCAGCTCTCTCCAGATGGTTGAATCCAGAGCAGCTCGTGGTAATGGTGGTTTTTCACAACCCAGATCCATTTTCCTGGTGCCCAACACCCTGTGAGATCTGTTTCCTCCACTGATTAAGCTGGGCTCCCATCTTTTTCCCACAATAAATGATCAGATGACTGGTTATCAACACCAACATTCAGAGGCCTGTGGACTCTGGCCCATACTGTCGTTCTGATGTGCTTTTTCCTTCCAATTATTGTTACAGTTTTGCTCAATTGCATACAAGCGGACAATGTTGTCGATTTTCAAAAGAGTGTATTCAAAACACAGAACTCTGTGGCTTTTTGCAAAACAGTAAATGCACTTTCACGTTCACTTCACTTCACAGGGTTGACCTTAAACCTGAGACTCCATCGTTTGTGAAGTGAGGACTGTAAACTTTAGATGAACTCAATGTGAAGTTGTGCTTTTCTGCAAACCTTTTTTTTGTACGGTCAGAAAGAGATATAGTTACAGTTAATGGAGTATGTGTTAGCATTCTGCTGTTCATATTATTTATGCTCTAAAACTAACTGCCTCAGTGTTTCACAGGACCAATCAGAATCTACGGAATCCTCCCACTCATGCTCGCACTGTACCCCTGTCCAGAATGGTGACCACTGTGCCTCCACGAAACCCATTTCTGCACTCCAAGAAACCAGCGTTTCCTATCTAATGCCTCTTCAAGAACACATGAGAAATATTAAACAAAGCATATGAGAAAGTTTGGAAGGTGTCAGCGTCTATTTTATGCCACCCAATCTGTATGTGTGATAGATCTATAATGATGTGATGTCAATGACTGATTCTGGCTGAGTTGGAGAATAATGAGAGGCCTCGCTAGCATAATATCTCTGATTTAGATGAGTGGTTTTGTGAGTTCAGCGCTGTGAGCTTTTTGCTATCATTGTCCTCTTAAACTCCAGTGTATGTCTGTGTGTGTGTGTGTGTGTGTGTGTGTGTGTGTGTGTGTGTGTGTGTGTGTGTGTGTGTGTGTGTGTGTGTGTGTGTGTGTGTGTGTGTGTGTGTGTGTGTGTGTGTGTCTGTCTGTCTGTCTAAATATCCCCATAAGTGATCTCTTGTACTGTTGGTATATCATGCAGGCATACCACTTATTCTGTTAAGAGTGATAGGGGTTATTTTGAAGTGCATGCTTAGATCTGCAGTAAGATGAACAAAAAGACAGAGTCCTGGTGCAGGTATGTGTTGACAGGAAACTGGGATGTGCTGCTTTCCTGTCTCTTCTCCACTGTCTGCTGTATGTTTCTGCATTGAAATTCGTCAGGATTTTGCTTATTGTGATTGTCTCGAATGTGCATGTTGTTAAATATCCAAAGTAGTCTGTTGCACAGAGGGTAGAAGAAATTGTTGGTAGGGTTTGAAGAACACCACTGGGAACGTACTTGTGTAAAATTGTGTTCCCCTGTAGCTCAGTTGGTAGAGCATGGCTCTTGAAATGCTAAGGTTGTGGGTTTGATTCCCATGGGGTACCAGTATGAAAATATATGCACTCACTACTGTAAGTTGCTCTGGATAAGAGCATCTGCTAAAATGTAAATGTATATTGGCTGAGCATTTCATGATGTCATGGCTCTATACATAACTGAGTTTTGGGTTTGGGTACCGTGACAAAAACCCATAGTGGCATGTCTGGTGGGGTTTGTCTGTTTGAAGTGTATGCAATTAGATAATACAAGTAGTTAGGAATTTTCAACACACAAATGTTTCTCAAAAATATTACAGCAGAAGTAGTCCATTTCTCCTCAACCCTCAAACAGGAAAGACTTTTAGATTCTCACTGAGAATTTCAGTGTTTCCCAACCCTGGTGTTCGAGTACCCGCAACAGTACACAGTTTTGCTGTAGCCCTTGACAAACACCCCTCACCCAACTCATTGAGGGATTGATGATTAGTTGACAAGTTGAATCAGATGTGCTTGTCCAGGGTTACAATAAAAATGTGTACTGTTGGGGGTACTCAAAGACCAGGGTTGGGAAACGCTGGTCTATATCATGCTCACATTGAGGTAGACTATCTATATCAGTGTGAAGACTGGTGGGGCTTTAACCGCTTGACCAACCTCAGGCACCTTTTTTTTGTTTAGAGGTTTCATTCAACATTCTCCATTCACCCCTGTGGATACTTCTTAGTGAGACAGTAATCTTGGTTAACCCAGAACTAAAATCTTGCTGAATTTGGTCAGATGCTTGATTAAGGTACCAGAATGTTTACATAGTCTGTCCACCAGAGATTACTGAGACAGCGAAAGCAAAAGTTTTCCTCTGTGTAGTCTTCTGTGCTTGGTATCAGTTAATAGCTGTGCCACTCTGGGTGTGGGCCTCTCTGCCGGACATTCAGTAATTGACATGTGCTAAACACCGTTCATCAGCTGGGTTCTGACCTGGGACCAAGGGTCTCTGCTCAATGTCACAAGTATCAGTCTGTCTTACTTGTATTTGATAGAACTGTTTTACAATCCCAATTTCACACCTAGAAATGTAAAGTTTTTAAAATTAAAAGTCTAAATCAGTACAGACTCTGTTTTCATCCCCAGTTTTTCAATGTGCAGATTATTACCAACCGTCAGATTAGCAGTTTAGCAGCAGACACTAAAACTTTCCTAAGGCTTCATATTACCCAGGCATGCTTGAGAGGCTGTGCACATTGCTTACTGAGAATAAAACCCCCCTAAAATTGAGAATTTTTTTTTGTTTGTTATTATCATCATGCCTCTTCATTGCCAAGGAGCGTATTGATATTTGTGCTTTAGCTATAAAAACACCCTTCCTTTCCCACAAGGTCGCCAACGGACTGAATCTCATTATTGGTCCCCTTTTCAAAACAGGGTTACAAACACAATGACTGAATCACCCACTATCCTTCAGGATCTCTTCAATGCCTGCCTAGCCAGGAGATTCATTTCTCTCCCTCATGTTAATTCTTTGTCTTCGTTTCTCCATACAGAGGCTAAATGTCAAGCGTGCCTGACTCCTTCTAGTGACACATCCATTCCAGCAGATAATTACCATAAGGAAATTGATGCTTTAGTGTGCAGAGGGGAAATTAATTTACTCTGAAATAAAGAGTTTTTCACTTTCCAATCGACTTTTTAGATACATTTCACTATTTAATGTGATTACCGGTCTTGAACGTCTTTGACTTATTAAGGTGTTGAAACCAATTAAGGGCTACATGCTGTCCATGCTTCCAGATTCTAAGCTGTGAATACTGTTTATAGATCCATTACATAACAAACAGGCTGAATCGTTTGTTCATTAGTCTACTGGCTACATAGTGGTGTTGTTATTATGAAGCAATCCAGGTAATGATATGTAATTACACAAAATGCTTTACAAAACATTGAAGAACCTAAAGCAGTGTAGGATTGTGTTTGGTGTATGTCGTCTGGTCTATACGATGATCATGTATGTTAATAAAAGCCACTGTGTGAAATAAAACATTGCTATAAATCAGGGTTTCCCATTTGGTGGCCCATGGGCCAAATTTGGCCCACGGGAGATTTATTTTGCCCCCCCCCACCCAGAGTTTTCTGAGCAAAAAACAAATATGTATATTTTTTTACATCGTTGCAAGTCATCTGTTTAAACATGCTTATTAAAAGTCTTACAATACATTATAACCCCATCATAATGCATTATACCTGTTGGCTTTATTAATGTTACTGAATGTTTCAAAAACAAAACAGTGCCAACTGCAAACATTGTGAGAGAAACATAAGTACCGTTGGAATCAACCTCTCTTTAAACTAGACTGTGTCCCTGAGTCCTGGTGTAGCCCCACACATGTTGAGAGAGAAGATCTGCTGTGTCACTGGGATAGGGTGGTATCTCTACGGCTGGGAAGACCATGCTCCTCTGCTGGTCATGATTGGAGCGTACGTTGTGCTGAGTCACGCCTCTGCTCCAAGATTCCCTCTGTCTGGCCCCAGGTCAGGAGTTGGGCTACGGGGCCTTTTACGCCCTAATGCCGCCATGACACAACTATTTATATTGGCTTCTCACTCACAGTAAGTTCCTTACTTGACCTGTACTGTAAGCTGAAGGTAATTAACCTTTATAGAGTCTGGATCAAGATAACTCTTTGGAGACTGTTGTAATCCATACTGACATGTGGAAACAACAGACCTAAAACACACTCCTGCGAAAAGTTCCTCTTTTGCACCATGACCAGACCAACTGCCTGTGAATGTTGTGCTACTTTGTAGATAAGGGCTGCCTTCCACTGTAGGTGACTCAGCTATCCAGAACATGCTGCATCTCCACAGATAATACCACGCAGAAAGGTTCGAGAATAATGGGAAAATGGGGAACAACTGTCACTTTTCTCATAGCATACTTGCAGCAAAGATTCACCATACCAGAAAATTAATTATCATGACAAAACATGGCAGAGAAATTAGTCCATTTGTTTGAGTAAAATAAGAGGTATATTACTCATTATATATTGACAATATATATAAATATTAGACAGTATCACAGTACCAAAGACACAGTATCATTGAGTCAATGGGATGCTTGTCTTTAAGAGTCTGTTTAAATTGTAATTGGATGTTTTCAAACTACTTTTCTTCCCATTATTCCAATGGCAGTGCTGCTTGTAATACATCGTGTCAAATGACACTTCTAGACCAGATCATTATGCTCAAAGTCATCACCTGAGTTAGACAGGTGATTTTCTCCTTTCAGGCAAACCACTGCCAAATCAAAGGTACCTGTCCTACTGAAAAGATGTGAACAATGGGGAAACTTGGGTGAATGCCTTTTTAGGCACATAGGCCTATTAGCCTACATTCCCGAAATGTTATTGAATTATTCATGATCGAAATAAGTGTTCAACTAGTATAAAAGTAAAGGAAAGTATATGAGACTATATTAATTTGTTGATACAAAAGCAAAAGGAAGGATGCAACTTTCTACAAGGATTGTTGGTTGTTGTCAATGTAAACTGTCACAATAATCTGAAACCAACACAGTAATCTGAAATCAACATAGCATTGCCAGAACAGGTGACTGAAGGGTAGCTGCCCATGCAAGCGAGGAGTCGCCATCATTCTCTACGAAATAAATAAATAAACAAGGAATCGTCCAGTCTCCTGTGCGCCCAGCCTGGTGCGCCTCATCCCATCTCATGCATGGCTGCCAGTAATGGTCTACTGGGTGTCAGCTTTTATTGGCACGATACAAAGCAAGTGCCAAGGGCAGCTGCATCGACTCCCCGAGCAGACTCGACCTCTGGATAAAAGCAAGCAAAATGCCACAGTCGAGCACAGAAACATAGAAATGTTAGGCTGGAAAGAGGAAGTACAGTGGAGAGGGGAGGGACCGAGGGCAGAGTTCCATGGGGCTGCCGCGGCGCTTCGAACTTCTACACATGGAGCGGGGGAGAGTTGGAAGAACTTCATATTGCAAACTCAAGGAATAGCAGGTAGGGTAACTTTCAAGATGCTTGTTAACTTAAAACAAATGTAAAGTGTTTATTCGTATTTCTAAATAGTAAGATATGAAAGGTCGTTACTCTTTCAAAATTAACTACGTAACAGATTGGAAAACATTGTCCAGAAGTCTGGTGCAGGTGCGCGAGCGTCTGAAATCCAATCCTGTGTCGCGCGTATTTTTATAGTTCTGCATGTAACGGATTTGACTAAATCAAGGAAAATGTTAATTTTTCATGAATGTTAGACAATTTTAATGCGGATTATAATTCATATCAAATGTATTTTCTTTGGAAAATAATGGAATTTTCCTCCTTTCCCAAATTCATTTTAGGAGATTACAGGAATTTCTCTCAATTCTCTTAACCATATCGAAGCAGTAGGCTATGTGGCTTGCCAATGACAATCAAGCCTATTAGAATTAGGCTAAACATAAAAACAAAAACAGACATTTCCTTGGTTTCAAAGTTTTCTATAGACTCGTTTCACTTTTCGTGCCAGATTGCCACCTGTTGCAACTGTGCGCATCCAGAATGAATATCTGAAGTCCACAAACAGTTGTGTTTCATGTCATTCAAGCTGGAGTTCTTATTTCAGAAGTCCCCTTTCCATTATTACAAATGAAACCAAGTAAATTTAAATAACACGTATACATTTGATCTAAACGGTCCTCAATAAAAGCGCTAAAATTAGCTATAGCCTAGGCTATAACTACGTCGCTTAGAGTATGAAAAACGTAAGATGTTTCTCTGCCCTTTTAAAAAGTTACATTAAAAAGACAAACACACTTCAAAATCCCTTTTCAAGATGCCCAAGACGGTCTCAATCATTGGTTGGTCTGATGAACCTGACATGTGTGTTGATCGTATTGGTGGGCAGGGCTCAAGTATAGCCTACTGTTAACATGTTGTGAAACTGACATTCATCAATGCATTTTGAGATTAATAATTGGGAAACTCCACAATACTTTCCTCAGACCTTTGTGCGCTGGGAAAACATTTCACAAGCTTCAACACTGAGGCTATTTTATTCATGTAATGTAGAACTATAACCATAAACAATGAAAAATCCTTCTCAAGTCGGCTAATATGGAGTAGTAAGATATATCCTATTTTCATTACTGCATTGTCTGGATTGTCCTCACAAAACTTCAAAAGCAACGTTGATCTTGTTTTAACTTAATTTTATCTGTTGTTATAACATTATTTCCATTTTGTTGACAGCCCTAAAAAGTGAAAACGCAGTAACTACGTAATTCTTTTACTGCAAAATTTGATTTCAAATTATTTTTCTGTCTAGACAGAAGGCAATTTCTTATATTCCATGATACTTTCTGATCAACTGGCTTGTTCGTGTGTCAGGAAACGATATACCACATTAATTAGATAGAACACCTGATTTTTGACCACATTCGTAGTTACTACGTTTTGCCTTCAAATGGCAGCATAGACAACCTCCTCATAGTTAGCTAACTACATTTTTTAGGGCAGCGAAACACTTGCATTTCAATTTGATAGCAGGCATATGGTCTCTTTTTCTCTCTTTTCAAGCAAACCACTGCCACATCAATGGTTTCTGTCCTACTAAAAATACAAATAATAATGTGAAAACGTGCGTGATAGCCTTATTAGGTAGGAATTTGGTGAATTGTTTTTCTTCATGAAAAGTTTATTTTAAAAACAAATCCCAAAATTAAAAACACAGCAACCTGTACAAATGTACTCAAAAAAATACGATATATTTAAATATATTTAAATTACTATTAGTAAATCAAGCAATGATTAGCACCCCACCCCAGGAGGGTTGAAGTGTTGCAAATACATATTTGTGGACACATCCACTTCCTTAGCATACTGAGGAATGAGACAGAGAAAGAAAGGCAGTTATTATAATTATTCTCACTGAATAAGAGTGTGATGAAGTGTGTCAGATGCAAATGAAGACCATAGGGGAACTCCTTTCAATTCCCCTATACTGTAGCCCTTCTAACCCACAAAAGGTGCCAAAACATCAACTCAGTAAGATTATCATCTTTCAATTTATGGCTGCACATTTCATTAATTGCTAATGAGTAATCTCTCTATAATTTTCAGATGATAAAAACATCTCTGTATAAAAATATATGAAATTAATCAAGCTGATTACATCATATCTTTTGAATGAATTAACAACAACAGACACTGTTCTTAATTCGTTGTCCAAATTAGTGATTTGTTTTTGTATACCATGTCAAAAGGATTCAAGTATAGTCTTGGATCACACTTCTCACAGAAGCAGCATATACTTCTAAAAGTATGAGAACAAAAACATTTAAATAATAATACCTGATATTATATAATTCTTGTTTGACTTTTCTTTAAAAAATTTATTAGAAATTTAAAGTTCTATATCACCGTCAGATTGTATTTATTTTCATACGACTGTTTTATTAATTCATAAAAGGCCCCAAATTATTTGCATATGTTTTATGTTGACATTCCTGACATTTAAGGATAAATATTTGTTGCCAAATTATAATTTACATTATAAAATCATGTCTGTCGGTTTTTACTTCCTCCCAGTATCCAAAGTTTGCTGGTGTTGTACACTTTGGTTGTTTAACGGTTTGGCTGTTTCAGTCTCCACCCTGCTTCGTGTCGCGTGTTCGCACCCTGCTCCTCTGCACAGCCCCTCCACCCCACCTGCCATCCACCCCTCCCACACACACACACACACACACACACACACACACACACGCACACACAGCCTCTTCCTGTCTCTCCTCCTCTTACTGAGCGCGCTCAGACCCACTGCCATGACTCTTCCTGTCTCTCCTCCTCTTACTGAGCGCGCTCAGACCCACTGCCATGACTCTTCCTGTCTCTCCTCCTCTTACTGAGCGTGCTCAGACCCACTGCCATGACTCTTCCTGTCTCTCCTCCTCTTACTGAGCGTGCTCAGACCCACTGCCATGACTCTTCCTATCTCTCCTCCTCTTACTGAGCGCGCTCAGACCCACTGCCATGACTCTTCCTGTCCTTTGTGAGGCACTTTCAGAAAGTGTCTGTTGCCCTTAGTTCCTTGTTTTGTCATATTGGACTAAAGGTGGTTTCATTTTTAAATATTGTCTGAATTAAACCATCCACAAAACACAAAATATATTGAGAATCGTTAACAAGATATAAACTACAACATGACATAGCATTAAGATATCCAACTAATTGTGTTGTCACAAACACCTGTCGTTTAAAATTAACAAGCAAACAAAACAGTGCAATAAATAAAAACAAAAAACAAATTTAATCTAGCAAAAGGTAGTTAGTAACTAAAAGTAATAGCAGCATTACTTCGGGTGAATATACAACTTCCTGAATGCCTACACAACTGTGTTGTGGTTGAACATTGGAATGGATTTCTCACTTGTGTCAAAAGTCCCCCACCAACACGATCAGTATTTCCCTTCGCACCACCCGCCCAGAAAAAAGGGCACATGAGAACACCACCCCCTCCCAACCTCCAAAACTCCAGATGCTAGAGAATGATGGCGCAGGCAGGGCCTCCTAGTCCTGTATCGACATATTAGCACGCCACATCCACTGTGCTGGCTACGCTGCATCTTCTGCACCAATGACCTCTGCCCTTCCTAACCCCTCCCCAACCCGCCACCACCTCCCCCACTTGGGTCCGGGGTGTTTGTGGGTTGTCAAACTTCTGACTTGACTCGCCTGTCCGCTTAACATTGTGCGTTGCGACAGCAGTGGGGGCTGCTTGGTGGCTTCCCACTATTTGTTCCAAATGTGTGGAGCCATCTGTCAGCAAAACAGGAAGGCCTAGGTTCCCCTTGTCCCTTGGGCTCGCTTCGCTATTTTAGGGAGCTTCACTTCTCCCTGTGTGGCTGGCTGGGCTGGGAAAGCGGCTCCACCAAGGGCCTTCTTGAAGTGGCGGAGCTGAGGCTGAGGCTGTTGTGCCCATCTGCTGCAGGCTTGAGGGGGATGCATTATTAATGGGGCCACGCGCACTGGTGACTCCTCCGATATGCAGCAGGCCCTGGCCAGGGGATGTGCTCTTCTTCACTAAATTGCCTCCTCTTGTGCGAGAGAAAGTTACTTCGGTGCCCCTCGGCCTTCTCCTTCCTCTATCTCTCTCTCTGTCCCTGGTTCTCTCTCTCTTTACTTTTGCTCTCTGACACACTCCCCGTGTGTCTTGGTTCCCTCCTCTTTCTATCTCTGTATCTCCCCCCTCTCTTTCTTATCTTTCTCTCTCTCCTCTCTCTTTGTCTCTGATTGTGGCACCTCTCTCACACATCTGTGCTCGGGTAGTGGCGCGCTCAGCGATGCATGCTCAGTAAATTAGAGTGAACATGAGCGCCGATCAGCTGGGCACGGCAAACAGCCGTATCCTCAGTGACCTAGGGCCACTTCATTTTCTGCTTAATTTTGCGGCAGTCAGTTTGCCTTTTTGGATGATTAGGGGGCAGGAAATTAACAATAAATAAGAAATGTGGTCTGAAAGCCCCTTCCCAGCACCTCTCATCACAATAGCCCATCATGAAGGGCCAAGCCACTCTCCCAGCCCGTCCTCTCTATCAGACATGTAATGAAAATGTCTGTAATTCTTTGTAATGTAATGTGGGGGACAGTGTTGTGTCTTTCGGTGTGACAAAAGTGATCTTTCCGGGGTGACTGAGTTGTACAGAGAGAGGTCATGTCTTTAGTTAGTTGTGGCTTTTAATAATGTTGGTTTTTTTCAGTCCTGCCGTGCCGTTGGTAAAATGTAAACACATCTACATCTCCGTCTCTCTGTATCCCATTAGAGTACCTGCACCGAATGGAGACGGAGGAGGCACAGGAGATGTCTCAAATGCCAGGTAAGAGCCTCTGTCTTCATACCTCAGAGTGTGAGTTGCACAGAGCCCAAGCTGAGTGGCACAGTCACAGCACATGTAATGGATGGATTATGGTTCTATCATATGAGCAATAATGAACCATGTTCTGGAGACTAATGGGTGTTTGCTGGTGCTTACCCATGCAGGCACCGACAGCCCCCCTCCCAATGATGTGTCTGAGGACAACGACGAGGCCATGCCCATCCCAGAGGACCTGTCTGCCAGCTCCAATCCACAACACAACAGGGGTGATAAAGGAGGCAAGGGTGAGTGACAGTTCATATAAGTCTGTGCCACATATGTTTCAATGTACCACTCCCACATCAGTAGGCCTATAACCAGTTATTACACCTCGACCAGTATAGCCATCATACCTTCACCCGTGTGCCTCAAAATCTAGCAGTTTCCAGAGCACCTTCAGAAATATGTATACCCTCACAAGGACAAAAGTAGTAGTATTGTTCATACCACTTATAATGAAAACAATGATGATTTAAAAATAGCATATTAGTAAATGTCATATGATGAATACATTTATAATAATACATGCTTGGTACACCTGCCTGCACTAGATAGAACACAAAAGTTCCACCCCCTTATAACTACATATCATAAAAACAGATGTGTCAGTAACTTAACTATTTTGTGTAAGTAAAATAAAAAAATTGTAACGGTAATCCCAACCAGTAGTTACCACATGAAAAAAAAAAGCCCTTAGATCCACTCATTACTTTCAATCTAGCGCTTAATCAAGCTTAGTTCTTTTGAACATCTTAATCTTGATGCATTTAGGTCATTGGCAGGAAAGGTTGGACATTTCTCTGAAGCGTCACATGATTTTTCAAAACCTTAAGGAATGGCTAATGTGCCCTTGATATGAGGATGTAACTAAATTAAGCCAGGGAATTCCATTAGCTGATGTACAAGTTTATTGAAACTCGGGACATGACTGGGGTGTCATGGGATACCAGGAAGCATTTACCAGATGAAGTTTTGGAATTCAATTTTTTTTTGCTTCATAAGAACATCTGTGAACAAGGTTAACCATATCATGTTGTATACGTAAAAGTACAGTAGCTCATGCAACCAATATCTATGGTAGGTTTATGGGGATGTGTTAGTGATCCATTGTGATAACTACAATACAAAATAAGTATTACTATAATTTGTGGTGAAAAAATGTGAATGTCCTTCTACATTAGCTCCAGATAGCTGTGTGGTGTAGTTAACCCTAGTACTTCGAGGCTGCTTTTAGTCAGAAACAACATGTCAGAGCAGAGGAAACTGAAATAGGATGTGCAAGAGTTTCCTAAGAAGAACTTGCCATCAGGCAGTTTCAACACTCCAGGAGATAAAGTATTCAGGAGCAGAGCCAAGCTCGGAGATCAGCATTGCACATCACCAGTGCATCGCACCACCACACAGCCAGCGCACCTGCAGACACACTCACGCTTTCACTTCAACTGTCAAGCTTTTAACTCAGCAGCACACTTTAGGAACTCCAACCCTCGCCAGCATGCCATAGTTTACGACAAGGGTACCCATTGTCATGCACCAGGAATGTATTGTAACTGCCCTACCAGCCACAAAGTACACATTTATCTTTATCAAAAGTCACTTAGTCAATGTGAAAAGTTTTGTAAGCATTGAGGAGCCAATTTATTGACTTTCTGAAGCATTACATGGACTGGCCTATACTTCTTTTGTTTATCATAAATGCTCATTTTTTGGGGGGGCTTTGTGCAATTTTGCAGTTGAGCTAAAGCTGGAACGAGGAGGCCATAGGAAACACAGGCATATGCTAGTGTGGTTCCATCCAGTCAGGCATGTCTTTCTCCATATGACTGTCTGTGTGGCTGAGCCTGTGATTAGTCATTTCACTTGCCGTATTTGACAATTAAAGAAAACAGCTCAAATGACAAAAAATCTTCACTGACACACAACGGGGACAATGACATAGAGATCACAGTCAGACAGTTAAAACATTGTTTTACACACGTTTCCTACCTAAGTGAAATTAATGATATGTGTCAATCAATTTGGGAATGTTGTTACAGACATTATTCCATAGTACTTTCAACATGTTTTTGTAAATGCACATACAATGAGAGCAGGGTATCAGAGATAAGTGTCTTCTTTGGCGAGTTAGTTTAATAAAGATGTGTTGTATGATTCCTAATCTCTTTATTTGGTATTAAATTATTTTGAAATACAGGAAGAGGTCCTGAATCAGGAGAGAGGTTGGCATAGACAACAGTGTGTGTGTGTGTGTGTGTGTGTGTGTGTGTGTGTGTGTGTGTGTGTGTGTGTGTGTGTGTGTGCGTGCGTGCGTGCGTGCGTGCGTGCGTGCGTGCGTGTGTGTGTGTGTGCGTGTTTGCATGTGTTTGTTTGTATGTGTTTGTCTTTGAGTGTGGGTGAGTGTAAGTGTTTGTGTATGTGTTTGTCTTTGAGTGTGGGTGAGTGTAAGTGTTTGTGTATGTGTTTGTCTTTGAGTGTGGGTGAGTGTAAGTGTTTGTGTATGTGTTTGTCTTTGAGTGTGGGTGAGTGTAAGTGTTTGTGTATGTGTTTGTCTTTGAGTGTGGGTGAGTGTAAGTGTTTGTGTATGTGTTGCTCTGCACTCCCTGAAGATCTAATCACCAGTGTGAGAAGAAGTAACTGTTATACTGCATCTATGCAATGCATCGCTGGCTCTCTGATAAACCCCAAAATGCATCAGGGGGTTATTATTATATGTTAGGATCATGTGGTACAAAAGGGTATTGGCTTTTTGTGCAGGGGCGAAAGCAGGACTGTGTAACTGAGACAAGGAGGCAGCAAGTATAACTGTAGCTCAAGACCTTTCCAATGCTAACATACTGCAGGTTCATCCTACACAGCCTTCACTATACAATTCAACAAGCCCCAAAAGGATTTCCCTTGTGCAGGGAGGACAAGACACATTGTCACAAAAAGGTCGCCATATTGAATTCAATTGTATCCAAATATTTTTGTTTAGTCATTAGAATCACACAGAAAGTAAAATGACATGTCACAGTATGCCTTTCTGGTGACACAATTGCTCTTTCAATATGTATGAATCATTAGGGTTATTCAGTTCCCGAAAATCCAAGGCTTGAGTTTCAAAAGAGTGGGGAAAAGTACATTTTGTTTTTGGTGTTCCTTTTCGACACTGACACACCCAAAGGAGTTGTGTTCACTATGGCATCTACGTGGTTTTACACGCATGTGGTTGGCTCCACAGCGGAGTTAGCACACTCTGGACTATTTTCACCAGGCATTGAGAAAAGCAGCCTCTTTGCAAGAACCTCCAAAAGGCTCTTTTTACTTCCACACTACATAACTGAGCCATCATCAATGGCTTGTTATCAGTTACCTGTACTTCTTATTGTTGTGCTAGTTATGTCAGAGTAGCTCGTGAATTTAGAAATGTAGTCTCTTTTGTAACAGTGAATCAAATCAATAACCCTGGAGCTGTTACTAAGTATTTGGTAGCCTACACTGTTGACAATAATGTGTTTAGTTATTTTACTTCCAAGAAAAGTAAATAAGCCTAAGGTTTTGTCACAGAAGGTCTCTGGAAAGATACTTGAGCTTCAGTGGTCTACACCAACCCTTATGCTCTCTAAGCCACAGGCTCATAGCTGAGGTAGACGGCATTGACATCGGCAGGGCCGAGGCAACTACTACTGCAGCTTCTCAAGGATATATATTTTTTAATTTAACCTTTATTTTACTAGGCAAGTCAGTTAAGAACAAATTCTTATTTACAGTGGGTTAGAACAACAGATTTTTACCTTGTCAGCTCTGGGATTCAATCCTGCAACCTTTCAGTTATGGGCCCAACACTCTAACCACTAGGCTACCTGCCTCCCCATATGGGGAAGTTGTGACTAAACTGGGGATGGGAAGAAGGGCTTTTACATTATATCATGCTTGTCACACATCCTGATTTAGTAGATTTGGGAAGCAAGTGTCAAAATCTCACAGGAAAGGACAAACAAAGAGCAATACAACAGCAACAGTGAATCACTAGATCCGCTTCTCAATGTCAACACCAGACATTTAAGTCAAATGAACAATACATATTCTACTGTGAGTAATATAGAACCAAGAGACAGCAGAAAGCCTCAGTGAGATTCTAAAGGGTCACACCACTGCAACAAGAGCACTTTCTGTAAATATGTTATGGCCCAAGTTCTGTGCATTACTGCACATTAACTGAACAAACCCATAGAGGGCAGTGACATCTTTTTTTCTCTCATTACTGTAGAAGTTTAAAGAGAAAGTGGTTGTATTCATGTTGTAGCCAACAACCCAGTAATCCTCAGGTCTATGATTCTGGCTAACCAGTAGGCCTAACATGCCTGTGGAGGCGCAGGCCTTAACTCAGCACCTGTGGTTAGTGATAATATGCTCTTTAAAGTTATCACTGCCCCGGGGGCTGCTTTTCTCTATGTCAGTAGTAATCTGTACCTTTCCGCTTTCATCTAGCCGACTTCCTTTGTGCCGGGTGTGCGATTTGCACGTGGTTTTGTGTTTTCCTCGTCTCGTCTCGTCTGCTCAGTGGAAAGACATGTAGTAGTCTGTGTCTACTCGCCAAGACAAGTAACAACAGGCAAACGGACAATAACAATGGGTTTTAGGGCTACAGGCAAAAATGTATGGTGAGGAAGGATCAGTTTATTTTTTACAAGGCTACCCTGGACTTACAATATTTCAGCTGTTAGCATAACATAACTCATCCTAACGTGATTTGGTCTGCCCACTATCACCAAGGTGGTGCTTAATTGTATTAATTGAGTAGTTAGCATAGTACTGTATACAAAAAATGAGGATTTTATCCAGTATCACCAAGATGGTATTCGGTTTTATACTGAAGTTTAATCTGAAAGCAACAAAAAGTAATTGAGTTCGCAAGAGTTGCCTTTCTGCTCTCACTGGATGAATCGTGCGTTATGGGAGCTTGTTCCCTAGGAGTGTCAGTGAAAAGAAGCGTCCCACAAAAAGACTGTTTCGGTTACACTGTTTTACAATTCCTTGTCTGTGCTTCCCTTTCTGTCACTTCTCCATAATTATTGTTTTTTCAGTTAGCCCTGTTTCTGAAGCTTCTCCTTTTTCCCTCTGCATTCCTATATTTCATAATTTCCACTTCTTCCTCTTAGGGTGTGCAAACAAGGTAGACACATGATGAAATCAGCCAACATGACATGCAAGTCACCGGCTAATAGTTGAGGGATTTACAAGGTTTTAAGTGTTTAAAAGTAAATTTAACAAATTGAGGAACCAGTCACTTGACCTGATATCCCACCAATACCCAATCAGATGCCTGTCATCACATTTCCTTTACATCAGCTCCTGTTATAGTCGTGCTTGTTGAGGTGATAAATGTTGATTAAATTAAGGCCCCAAAAAATATTTGTGCAAATGGATTGTCAAGCCATAGTTTGGTTACAAGGTTATTGAAAAGAATGACAACAGTTCGCACTGGGCAAAAACTGGGTGTTTTCACGTCATTTCAACAAAAACAATCTATGATGTTGAATCAATGTGGAAAAGCTAATTGAATGCCAAGAGTGTGCAAAGCTGTCATCAAGGGTGGCTATTTGAAGAATCTCAAATATAAAATATATTTTGATTTGTTGAACACTTTTTTGGTTACTACATGATTCCATATGTGTTATGTCATAGTTTTGATGTCTTCACTTTTATTCTACAATGTAAAAAATAGTGCAAATAAAGAAAAACCCTTGAATGAGTAATATTCCAAACTTTTGACCGGGGTTGTAAATATATTATCCATCTGTTATGTTTGATCTGGAACACTGATCACAAGAACCCACTGCATGAGTTCACCAAATTTGTTTCAAAGTTTTGTCCTAGTGTGCTCAGCCAATCAAGTTGAATTGAGGATTACTGCACAGAAAGTGCTGATCTACATGCTCTCTGCAATGAACTATTGCTATCAGTAAGTTAATTGGAGGTGAGGCATGCTCTCACAGATACATGTTCACAGACTAAAACAATTCAAGTAGAGGGAGACACAGACACATGCCCTTAAACTAATAGTCACATATTGACCCATTGAAAGTCAAAGATGTACATGTATTCAAATAGTAATTTAGTAATGTACTCATATTTCTGCACAGTAAGGTAGGCTATAGTCATATTCTAAACAGTGGCCCACTGCCCTCTTTTCCAGCCTGTAACATTAAAGTTGAGGCTCGCAGTGACGAGGAGAATGGGCTCACCTTTGACATGATGATGAATGGCGAGGAGGAGGAGGAGGAGTGTGCGGAAGACTTGCGCGTGCTCGATGCCTCGGGGGCCAAAGTGAACGGCTCCCATGCAGGCGGCCCCGACAGCAAAGGCCCCTACTCCTCGGCCGGGGGTATCCGCCTGCCCAACGGGAAACTCAAGTGTGATATCTGTGGGATAGTTTGCATTGGCCCCAATGTGCTGATGGTGCACAAGCGAAGCCACACTGGTAAGCCATCTGCGATACCCATCGCCCTTACTTTGCACCCACGCTCACTGGTAGATTTACAGAGAGATCATGTGTATGTGGAGTGGAGAAGCTAGGATGGATTCTGTCAGGATCTTTATCTTCACTGTAGACACTGAGAGCAGTAGACAGAGCACTGTTAGGGTAAGTCTGTGTTCTCATGTCTTATTCCAAAGTTGTCCACGAAGCATAGGCTACAACAAAAGTAATTGGGGTTTCACACTATTTTACAGAAATTAATTACATGCTTATCACCTAATACGTATGTTTTGTATATTTGAGAACTAAGGAACACTAAGTAGGATACCATGCTACAGTGCTAGGTGTCCACCAATTGTGTTGAATTCTATAATATAAGCACCAGGAGGTGCTAACTTTCACCATGTCATTTTTCAGTAATTGAGGTGCAATGAAGTAGTTGAATACTTGTTTTGTAAAAGTTATTGCTTAACAAATAGGAGTTAATTGATGATGGAAGAGCTTAACATGAGGAGATCAATTCCATTTAGTTGTAGATGTGGATAATACAGAGCTTTCATTACGTTGTATTGGTCAAATGGGTTTCTGAGGCATCTAGTTACTGTGCTGTAGTCAATATATTGGTCTGTAATGTTGTAAACAGGAGTTTTAGACTAAATTATTGAAGTATTAGTCAAGTATGCCATGTGCCATGTGTAATATCTAGATATTCTGTATGGGTGACCTTTGGGTGATTCTCTGAGTGTCCTTTTAAAGAGAGATGACTCATTCTCTGAGTGTCCTTTTAAAGAGAGCTGACTCATTCTCTGAGTGTCCTTTTAAAGAGAGGTGACTCATTCTCTGAGTGTCCTTTTAAAGAGAGGTGACTCATTCTCTGAGTGTCCTTTTAAAGAGAGGTGACTCATTCGCTGAGTGTCCTTTTAAAGAGAGGTGACTCATTCTCTGAGTGTCCTTTAAAAGAGAGGTGACTCATTCTCTGAGTGTCCTTTTAAAGAGAGGTGACTCATTCTCTGAGTGTCCTTTTAAAGAGAGGTGACTCATTCGCTGAGTGTCCTTTTAAAGAGAGGTGACTCATTCTCTGAGTGTCCTTTTAAAGAGAGCTGACTCATTCTCTGAGTGTCCTTTTAAAGAGAGGTGACTCATTCTCTGAGTGTCCTTTTAAAGAGAGGTGACTCATTCTCTGAGTGTCCTTTTAAAGAGAGTTGACTCATTCTCTGAGTGTCCTTTAAAAGAGAGCTGACTCATTTTCTGAGTGTCCTTTTAAAGAGAGGTGACTCATTCTCTGAGTGTCCTTTTAAAGAGAGGTGACTCATTCTCTGAGTGTCCTTTTAAAGAGAGGTGACTCATTCTCTGAGTGTCCTTTTAAAAAGAGAGGTGACTCATTCTCAGAGTGTCCTTTTAAAGAGAGGTGACTCATGATCTAGTTGTTGTGTGATAAGATTTAAAAAGTAAGATGAATATAGTCCCTAAACCTCACCTTTTATATAACAGTTGAAAAACAGGATATCAGCAGCAATTAAATGGATTCTCCACAAAATGGCAATTATCCGAGTATTAAAACTTTTTCAAAATTCAAAATTGATATTCTATTGAAATGAACCCAAACCAGTGGGGGGGAACACTTTTTAAAAAGGCACTTAACTGCCAAGCTTTAGAAACTAATGAAACCCAAAATGGAAGAAAGGAACACTAGACTAAATGTAAATGCAAAAGAACGTATAATAAAAGATATAATGAAGTGCCTCCTATTTAAATAGAAAATATTCTGTGGTGAGTCTCTGCTCCTGAAATGCATTTTTAATGAGTTTCCTTTTTTTCTATATTTTTGCTGCTTCACTGGTGAGTCTTATTTTATGGAGGCCTTTTGAATAAAAAATAAAAAAAGAGCCATATTAAAACCTTCTCACAGAATGCCACAACACGCGGAGAGGATGGATATTGGTTTATTCCAGAACCACTGATCAGGAAGACTGGCTCTCGACACAAAGTGTTTCCTTTGCTTTATTTAAATTAGCTTGAATTTGCATCGTGATGGGCCGCTCTTATTTTAGAGACGAAGAAGAGGGGGAAAGAAATTAGATTTTCAGATCAAATTGACCCAGGCACTGGTGCATTACGAAACTGGCAGCCTGAGTCTGAAAGGCTCTTGTTCGATCAGAGTGGTAGTCGGCTCCGAGGTGCAGGGCCAGTGAGAGCACGGAGAAATTGAGTGTCACTTCGCTCTCAAACCCTCCTAGGCTGGTTGATTGGGTTGTGCTCCGAGTTCCTCCATCATCCACGGTGTTCTAGTGCTTGGGAGTCTTGTAGTACAGTGACCCCACATTCACATCCACTGTGGCGCTATTGGGGATGCTTTAGTTCTTGCATCCACATAGCAAAATTCAGACAATGGCTTTATATCTAGCCTATTATTGTCTGAGGAGAGACTGTTCTCGTTGAGCTGAGCTGACATTGGCGTACCTCAAAGCAACCTGGAAACTCCCAATGGTTGATAAACTGATACAAACTACAAATTAGTCCATCTCATGCTGTAGGATGACAAAAGAGAAAGCACATTCAAACAGTTGAAGTCGGAAGTTTACGTACACTTAGGTCATTAAAACTCATTTTTCAACCACTCCACAGATTTCATGTTAACAAACTATAGTTTTGGCAAGTCAGTTAGGACATCTACTTTGTGCATGACACAAGTAATTCTTCCAACAATTGTTTACAGACAGATTAATTCACTATATCACAATAGTGAGTCAGAAGTTTACATACACTAAGTTGACTGTGCCTTTAAACAGCTTGGAAAATTCCAGAAAATTATGTAATGGCTTTAGAAGCTTCTGATAGGCTAATTGACATAATTTGAGTCAACTTGAGGTGTACCTGTGGATGTATTTCAAGGCCTACCTTCAAACTCACTGCCTCTTTGCTCGACATCATGGGAAAATCTAAAGAAATCAGCCAAGACCTCAGAAAAAAAACTTGTAGACCTCCACAAGTCTGGTTCATCCTTGGAAGCAATTTCCAAACGGCTGAAGGTACCACGTTCATCTGTACAAACAATAGTACGCAAGTATAAACACCATGGGACCACGCAGCCGTCATACCGCTCAGGAAGGAGATGCGTTCTGTCTCCTAGAGATAAACGTACTTTGGTGCGAAAAGCAAAAATCTATCCCAGAACAACAGCAAAGGACCTTGTGGTGATGCTGGAGGAAACAGGTACAAAAGTATCTATATCCACAGTAAAACGAGTCCTATATCGACATAACCTGAAAGGCCGCTCAGAAAGGAAGAAGCCACTGCTCCAAAACCGCCATAAAAAAGCCAGACTACGGTTTGCAACTGCACATGGGGACAAAGATTGTACTTTTTGGAGAAATGTCCTCTGGTCTGATGAAACAAAAATAGAACTGTTTGGCCATAATGACCATCGTTATGTTTGGAGGAAAAAGGGGGAGGCTTGCAAGCCGAAGAACACCATCCCAACCGTGAAGCACGGAGTGGCAGCATCATGTTGTGGGGGTGCTTTGCTGCAGGAGGGACTGGTGCACTTCACAAAATAGATGGCATCATGAGGAAAGACAATTATGTGGATATATTGAAGCAACATCTCAAGACATCAGTCAGGAAGTTAAAGCTTGGTCGCAAATGGGTCTTCCAAATGGACAATGACCCCAAGCATACTTCCAAAGTTGTGGCAAAATAGCTTAAGGACAACAAAGTCAAGGTATTGGAGTGGCCATCACAAGGAGGCCTACAAACCTGACTCAGTTACACCAGTTATGTCAGGAGGAATGGGACAAAATATTGTGGGAAGCTTGTGGAAGGCTACCCAGAATGTTTGACCCAAGTTAAACAATTTAAAGGCAATGCTACCAAATACTAATTGAGTGTATGTACTCTTCTGACCCACTGGGAATGTGATGAAAGAAATAAAAGCTGAAATAAATAATTCTCTCTACTATTATTCTGACATTTCACATTCTTAAAATAAAGTGGTGATCCTAACTGACCTCAGACACAGAATTTTTACTAGGATTAAATGTCAGGAATTGTGAAAAACTGAGTTTAAATGTATTTGGCTAAGGTGTATGTAAACGTCCGACTTCAACTGCATATATATATATATATATATACACTGTCAACACTTTGCATTCACCCTCGTTTATCTAAAACATATATAATTCCATTAATTTAGGCCTACTCTTACAAATAAAATACTAATATGCTATCTTGTTGTAATTTTGTGGCTCACAACACAAGATTTTGCTGAAAATGCTCCTATTTAATGTTAACATTACATAATAGTATCTACATAACCCACAGATGCCTATACTCCAATTGTGTGTTTGTGAGATTACAAAAGTGTGCTTGTTAGTGACAAATATCCAATATTTGCAATCTGACACTTACATTTAAAGCGTTGATACATACTTTAGATGAGTGGCAGCTGTTCCTGTGTGATGGCCCTCAAAGCCTGCTGTGTGCTGTGTCTTTTCCTCAGGAGAGCGTCCGTTCCACTGTAACCAGTGTGGCGCTTCTTTCACCCAGAAAGGCAACCTGCTGCGTCACATCAAGCTCCACTCAGGAGAGAAGCCCTTCAAGTGTCACCTGTGCAACTACGCCTGTCGCAGGAGAGATGCCCTCAGCGGTCACCTGCGCACCCACTCTGGTGAGTTTAAGGTTTACATACTGTATTCAAGTCAATGCCACTCTGACAATGCTCGTCCTAATATTTATATATTTCTTAATTCCATTCTTTTACTTTTAGACGTGTGTGTATTGTTGCGTATCGTTAGATACTACTGCACTGTTGGAACTAGGAACACAAGCATTTTGCTACACCCACAATAACATCAGCTAAATATTTGTATGTGACCCAATAACATTTGATTTGATTTTGGAGGATCGGAATACCAGGTGGAATTGTGAGGGAACACCTACAGTGTACTCTGAGATGGATGTCTTATCTTAGTGTGGAGTGGGAGACATAACTGTCATCTGCAAAGAAATTATACAACAATTAGAATTATCATGTCAAGAAAACATGTGACTGGGTTTTATTGGGGAATGAAAAATTATTCCATCATATCTCAAAATACAACATATACACCACTCACAATATGGACAGTACTATGGACCGCTCACATGCACTTGAATATTGCGCTCAATGTATTTCTGTCAGCGCTCACTGCTGTATCAATGTCACGTCTTACAGTTGGAAAACCCCACAAATGTGCCTACTGTGGGCGGAGCTACAAGCAGCGTAGCTCTCTGGAGGAACACAAGGAGAGGTGCCACAACTATCTCCAGTGTATGGGGCTGCAGAACAGCATCTATACAGGTTAGTCTGTCTCTCACCTCCACCCACATTGTTGACTTATTGTACACTGTAGTCGACAGGACTCTCTGGTAGCAACATTAATGAACCAACAATGTTGCAGCAATCTGGCATTTTGCACCTGCCCTATGTTTTGTTGTAGCTGCTTGACAAAGAAATTTCCCCTCGGGGATCAATAAAGTACCTATCTATCTATCTATTACAACAATACTCCAACAGGTCAAACAACATTTTATGAAATGTATCTCTGCCCTTTTTTGCTGTAACTGACTCATACCCAGTTATTCTAAAGGGGGGAAACACTTTAGTCAGTGTAAGCTGGTCCGGGGAATTAACATTTAATAGTACTGACATGGAACAGGACAGGAACAGCGTCAGAACCGGATAAACAAAACGACATACGACAAACAATGCTGAAGTCGCGAATGGAGCTGGGGAACAGACAGATATAGGGGATGTAATAAACAGGTGATTGAGTCCAATAACCGCTGATGCGTGTGACGAGGGAAGCAGATGTGCTGGGCAGCCTGGCGCGGAGGGAGACCGGGAACAGGCGTGACAATTCAGTAAAGAAATGTGGTAAAATAGTGGCAGCATATTTTCTTGGATGCCGGATAGGTAATAATAATAATAATAATAATACATTTTATTTGTAATGCACTTTACATTTGGATCAAATCTCAAAGTGCTACAGTTAAGATCATAAAAGCATTGTAAAAAAAATCAAGGTCTTCAGGTTTACTACTTCATTCTGGGAATCAACAAACAATAAATAAGAGCATGACGTCTTTTTCCTTGTAATCTTTTCAGTTCATGTTTTGTAAAACAAAAAGTAACATAAGGTGGCTTTTGCTCACGTTAAAATACCTCTTATACAAAGGATCCATTGAAGGTGGATGTACATGTAACCTACTGAGATGAGAGCATTAGGAAGTGGGCAGAGAGTAGAGGTTTGTATTATTATTAAATTAAATTGAGACTGTTTGATCACTCTCCTTTGCTTAGTTAGTGTGTGCCTTCAGAAGGTATTCACACTCCTTGACTTTTTCCACATTTTGTTGTTTTACAGCCTGAATTTAAAATTGATTAAATTAAGATTGTCTCACTGGCCTACACACAATACCCCATAATGTCAAAGTGGAATTATATTTTTTAGAAATGTTTACAAATGAATAAAAAATGAAAACCTGAAATGTCTTGAGTCACTCATTTGGATGGTGTACCAATACACCCAGTCACTACAAAGATACAGGCGTCCTTCCTAACTCAGTTGCCGGAGAGGAAGGAAACCGCTCAGGGATTTCCATGAGACCAATGGTGACTTTAAAACAGTTACAGAGTTTAATGGCTGTGATATACTATTCTTCAGATTTACAGCACTACATATTATATTCATAAACTGTCCATATTATCTATACATCCCACCACACACACACATATACAGCAGGTGAAATAAGTATTGAACACGTCACCATTTTTCTCAGTAAATATATTTCCAAAGGTGCTATTGACATAAAATTTTCACCAGATGTAATCAATACATACAAAGAAAACAAAACAAATAAGTTCAGAAATTAAGTTATGTGTATTAATGTGAAATGACACAGGGAAAAAGTATTGAACACACTTACTGATATTTATTTAATACTTTCTACAAAAGCCTTTGTTGGTAATGATAGCTTCAAGACGTGTCCTGTATGGAGAAACAAGTCGCATGCATTGCTCTGGTGTGATTTTGGCCCATTCCTCCACACAAACAGTCTTCAAATCTTGAAGGTTCTGTGGGCCTCTTCTATGAATCTTGATCTTCAGTTCTTTCCATAGATTTTCAATGGGATTTAAGTCAGGTGATTGGCTGGGCCATTCTAGCAGCTTTATTTTCTTTCTTTGAAACCAATTGAGAGTTTCCTTGGCTGTGTGTTTGGGATCATTGTCTTGCTGAAATGTCCACCCTCGTTTCATCTTCATCATCCTGGTAGATGGCAGCAGATTTTTGTCAAGAATGTCTCGGTAAATTTGCCCATTCATCCTTAATTCAATTATGTGAAGTTTGCCAGTACCATTTGCTGAAAAGCATGATGTTCCTACCTCCAAACTTCACTGTTGGTATGGTGTTTTTAGGGTGATGTGCAGTGCCATTTCTCCTCCAAACATGGTGTGTATTATGACATCCAAACAGTTCAATTTTGCTCTCATCTGACCACACTATATTCTCCAAGTAATTCACTGGTTTTTACAAATGTTGTGCAGCAAACTTTAAACAAGCTTCAACATGCTTTTTTTTCAGCAATGCAGTCTTGCGTGGTGAGCGTGCATACAGGCCATGGCGGTGGAGTGCATTACTTACTGTTTTCTTTTAGACAACAGTACCTGCTAATTGCAGGTCTTTTTGAAGCTCTCCACAAGTGGTCCTTGGCTCTTGGACAACTCTTCTGATTATTCTTTTCACTCCTCTGTCAGAAATCTTGCGAGGAGCACCTGGTCGAGGCAAATTTATGGTGAAATGATTGTCTTTCCACTTCCGTATTATGGCCCCAACAGTGCTCACTGGAACATTCAGAAGCTTAGAAATGCGCCTATAACCAATGCCATCATTATGTTTTGCAACAATTAGGTTGCGAAGGTCTTGAGACAGCTCTTTGCTTTTACCCATCATGAGATGTGTCTTGTGTGACGCCTTGGCAATGAGACCTTTTTGTAGGCCATCAGTTGGGACTGAACCAGCTGATATTAATTTGCACTGACATGGGGCTGGATTGCTTTTTAATTACTGATAGTTTTCAGCTGTTGTCTTGGCTTTCCATGCCTTTTTGCACCTCCCTTTCTTCATGTGTTCAATACTTTTTCCCTGTGTCATTTCACATTATTACACAACTTAATTTCTGAACTTATTTGTTTTGGTTTCTTTGTACGTATGGATTACTTGGGTTGTTAACAACATCTGGTGAAAATGTCATGTCAATAGCACCTTTGGAAATATATTTACTGAGAAAAATGGTGACGTGTTCAATACTTCTTTCACCCGCTGTATATATACAGTGCATTCGTAAAGTATTCAGACCCCTTGACTTTTTTCACATTTTGTAACGTTACAGCTTTATTCTAAAATGGATAAAAATCATCATCAATCTACACACAATACCCCATAATGACAAAGCAAAAAATGGTTTTTGCAAATGATTACATAAGTATTCAGACCCTTTGCTATGAGACTCTAAATTGAGCTCAGGTGCCTCCTGTTTCCATTGATAATCCTTGAGATGTTTCTACAACTTGATTGGAGTCCACCTGTTGTAAATTCAACTGATAGGACATGATTTGGAAAGGCACATACCTGTCTATATTTTTTATTTCACCTTTATTTAACCAGGTAGGTCAGTTGAGAACAAGTTCTCATTTGCAACTGCGACCTGGCCAAGACAAAGCAAAGCAGTGCGACAAAAACAACACAGAGTTACACAGTAAACAAACATAATCAAAAACACAATAGAAAATCTATATACAGAGTGCAAAATGTAGTGCAAAATGCAGTAAGGTTAGGAGGTAGGACAATAAATAGACCATAGTGGTGAAATAATATATAAGGTCCCATAGTTGACAGTTCATGTCAGAGCAAAAAGCAAGCCATGAGGTTGAAGAAATTGTCTATAGAGCTCTGAGACAGGATTGTGTTTAGTCACAGATATGGGGAAGGATACCAAAACATGTCTGCAACATTGAAAGGTCCCCAAGAACACAGTGGCCTCAATCATTCTTAAATGGAAGAAGTTTGGAACCACCACAACTCTTCCTAGAGCTGGCCTCCTGGCCAAACTGAGCAATCGGGGGAGAAGGGCCTTGGTCAGAGAGGTGACCAAGAACCTGACGATCACTCTGACAGAGCTCCAGAGTTCCTCTGTGGAGATGGGAGAACCTTCCAGAAGGACAACCATCTCTGCAGCACTCCACCAATTAGGCCTTTGTGGTAGAGTAGCCAGACGGAAGCCGCTCCTCAGTAAAAGGCACATGACAGCCCGCTTGGAGTTTAACAAAAGGCACCTAAAGACTCTCAGACCATGAGAAACAAGATTCTCTAGTCTGATGAAACCAAGATTGAACTCTTTGGCCTGAATGCTAAGCGTCACGTCTGGAGGAAACCTGGCACCATCCCTATGGTGAAGCATGGTGGTGGCAGCATCATGCTATTGATATGTTTTCCAGCGGCAGGGACTGGGAGACTAGTCAGGATGGAGGGAAAGATGAACGGAGTAATGTACAGAGATCCTTGATGAAAACCTTCTCAGGACCTCAGATTGGGTCAAAGGTTCACCTTCCAACAGGACAACGACCCTAAGCACACAGCCAAGACAACGCAGAAGTGGCTTCGGGACAAGTCTCTGAATGTCCATGAGTGGCCCAGCCAGAACCCAGACTTGAACCCGATCAAACATCTCTGGACAGACCTGAACATTGCTGTGCAGTGACGCTCCCCATCCAACCTGACAGAGCTTGAGAGGATATGCAGAGAAGAATGGGAGAAACTCCCCAAATAAAGATGTGCCAAGCTTGTAGCCAAGAAGACTCAAAGCGGCAATCGCTTCAGTACTGAGTAAAAGGTCTGAATACTTATGTAAATTTCATATTTCTGTTTTGTTTCTTTAATATATTTTTTTTAATTATAGGGTATTGTGTGTAGATTGATGATGAAATTCATTCCTTTTAGAATAAGGCTGTAATTTAAGAAAATGTGGAAAAAGTCTAGGGGTATGAAAACTTTCAGAATGCACTGATATATATATATATATATGCAGTTGAAGTCTGAAGGTTACATACACCTTAGCCAAATACATTTGAACTCAGATTTTCACAATTCCTGACATTTAATCCTAGTCAAAAATTCTCTGTCTTAGGTCAGTTAGGATCACCACTTTATTTTAAGAATGTGAAATGTCAGAATAATAGTAGAGAGAATGATTTATTTTGGCTTTTATTTCTTTCATCACATTCCAGTGGGTCAGAAGTTTACATACACTCAATTAGTATTTGGTAGCATTGCCTTTAAATTGTTTAACTTGGGTCAAACTTTTTGGTTAGCCTTCCACAAGCTTCCCACAAAAAGTTGGGTGAATTTTGGCCCATTCCTCCTCACATAACTTGTGTAACTGAGTCAGGTTTCTAGGCCTCCTTGCTCGCACATGCTTTTTCATTTCTGCCCACAAATAGGATTGAGGTCAGGGCTTTGAGATGGCCACTCCAATACCTTGACTTTGTTGTCCTTAAGCCATTTTGCCACAACTTTGGAAGAACGCTTGGGGTTATTGTCCATTTGGAAGACCCATTTTCGACCAAGCTTTAACTTCCTGACTAATGTCTTGAGATGTTGCTTCAATATATCCACATAATTTTCCTTTCTCATGTTGCCATCTATTTTGTGAAGTGCACCAGTCCCTCCTGCAGCAAAGCACCCCCACAACATGATGCTGCCACCCCCGTGCTTCATGGTTGGTATGGTGTTCTTGCAAGCCTCCCCCTTTTTCCTCCAAACATAATGGTCATTATGGCCAAACAGTTCTATTTTTGTTTCATCAGACCAGAGGACATTTCTCCAAAAAGTACGATCTTTGTCCCCATGTGCAGTTGCAAACCGTAGCCTGGCTTTTTTATGGCGGTTTTGGAGCAGTGGCTTCTTCCTTGCTGAGCGGCCTTTCAGGTTATGTCGATATAGGACTTGTTTTACTTTGGATATAGATACTTTGTACCTGTTTCCTCCAGCAACTTCACAAGGTCATATGCTGTTGTTCTGGGTTTAATTTGCACCTTTCGCACCAAAGTACGTTCATCTCTAGGAGACAGAATGTGTCTCCTTCCTGAGCGTTATGACGGCTGCGTGGTCCCATGGTATTTATACTTGCGTACTATTGTTTGTACAGATGAAGGTACCATGTTCAGGCTTTTGGAAATTGCTCCCAAGGATGAACCAGACTTGTGGAGGTCTACACATTTTTTGGGGAGGTCTTTAGATTTTCCCATGATGTCGAGCAATGAAGCACTGAGTTTGAAGGTAGGCCTTGAAATACATCCACAGGTACACCTCATGTTGACTCAAATTATGTCAATTAGCCTGCTTCTAAAGCCATCAGAAGCTTCTAAAGCCATGACATAATTTTCTGGAATTTTACAAGCTGTTTAAAGTTACAGTCAACTAAGTGTATGTAAACTTCTGACCCACTGGAATTGCGATATAGTGAATTATAATTGAAATAATCTGTCTGTTAACAATTGTTGGAAGAATTACTTGTGTCATGCACAAAGTAGATGTCCTAACCGACTTGCCAAAACTATAGTTTGTTAACATGAAATCTGTGGAGTGGTTGAAAAATGAGTTTTAATGACTTCAACCTAAGTGTATGTAAACTTCCAATTTCAACTGTATATATAAAAAATATATATACACACAATATATACTCTTTATTCCAATATTTTACTTTTTAGATGTTTGTGTATTTTTGTACATTGTTTGATATTACTGCACTGATCTAGGAACACAAGCATTTTGCTACAATAAAATTTGATTTGATAGGAGAAAACTGAAAATGGATCAAGAACATTGTAGTTACTCTACAATACTAACCTAAAAGAAGAAAGCCTGTACAAAATAAAAACCTATTCCAAAACATCCATCCTGTTTGCAATAAGGCACTAAAGTAAAACTGTAAAAAATATGGCAAGGAAATTAACTTTATGTCCTGAATACAAAGCGTTATGTTTGGGGCAAATCTAACACAACACATCACTGAGTACCTCTCTTCATATGTTCAAGCGTAGTGGTGGCTGCATCATGTTATGGGTATGCTTGTCATCTGCAAGGACTAGGGAGTGAGTTTTTTAGGATAAAAAGAAACGGATAAGAGCTAAGCACAGGCAAAATCATAGGGGAAAACCTGGTTTAGTCTGCTTTCCAACAGACACTGGGAGACAAATACACCTTTCAGCAGGACAATAACCTAAAACACAAGGCCAAATATACACTGGAGTTGCTTACCAAGGTGACATTGAATGTTTCTGAATGACCTAGTTACAGTTTTGACTTAAATTTGCTTGAAAATCTATGGCAAGACTTGAAAATGGCTGTCTAGCAATGATCAACAACCAACTTTAATTTTTAAAATAATAATGTGCAAATATTGTGCGAAACAGGTGTAAAAAGCTCTTAGAGACTGACCCAGAAAGACTCACAGCTGTAATCACTGCCAAATGTGATTCTAATATGCATTGACTCAGGGGTGTGAAAACTTATGTAAATTTTATAATTCTGTATTTCATTTTCAATACATTTGCAAAAATGTATAAAAACTTGTTTTCAGTTTGTTATTATGGGGTATTCTGTGTAGATGGGTGAGAGAAAATATATATTTAATCCATTTTGAATTCAGGCTGTAACACAATTAAATATGGAAGAAGTCAAGGGGAATGGACACTTTCTGAAGGCACTGTAAACCAACTGTCTGTCAATAAAAGCATCCTCATCAATGCGGCCTGTAAGAAATCTACTTTCATGGATGCTTTATCCAATGTTAGCAAGATCCTGTTATACAGTAATTCTACATTTTATCAGGCAAGATTTTACTACTTTTATTCTGAAACCTACTTTTCTGTCTTGCTTTCCAGTAATAAAGGAAGAAAGCAACCAGAATGAGCAGAGGGAAGACTTAAACCAGACGGGATCTGAGAGAGCCTTGGTGCTAGAAAGACTAGCTAGTAATGTAGCCAAACGTAAGAGCACTATGCCACAGAAGTTTGTAGGTAAGGGATAAAGTCTGCGTCCTTTGTATACCGACAAACAACTTAACTGCAAAGCACACAACTTAGGTTTCAAATATGAGAATTGCGTATTTCAGTTTGGTGGATTCTGATTTGCCACCTTGCGCTGCAGAATATGCTATTTAATAAAACAGCACATGATCACCCTTGTGCCTGGAATCTGTCTATCGTTAGAATAATGTTTGAGCTTTATTTAAGCTGATCAAACATAACATTTCCATTGATTTCAACTTGATTTTAACGCTTTGTATATTCTACATTTATCTGAAGGTGACACCTTCTTAAATGAATTCAATATATTAATAAGAATATACTGACAAAACATGTCAGAAATAACAACAGATAAAAGGAACGAATCAGCCATGAGACACTAAGGAGAGCAATGCAAGGAATGGAACACTCAAAATAGTCAACAATCAATGTCAGTAATTTGTGACCAATAAATTGACCCCTACAACTTCAGGGAAACATTAGTGCTTGTAATGTTTGATATCAGGAATCTGAGGGTTTTCTATTTGAATTGTAACGTTGGCATTCATCGGTTTTCCCTTTCTTATCCGCAGGTGAGAAGCGTCTCTCCGACCTCTCCTTCGAGGGCAACCCGGGGGAAATTATGCAGCCTCATGTCATCGACCAGGCCATCAACAGCGCCATCAGCTACCTGGGTGCCGAGTCCCTGCGACCTCTTATCCAGACCTCCCCGACCTCCTCTGACGTGGGGGTCATTGGCTCCATGTACCCCCTCCACAAGCCTCCTCCAGAGGGCAAAGGGGCGGGGGGACACGGCCTGTCAGCCAAGGACAGCGCAGCCGAGAACTTGCTGCTGCTAGCCAAGTCCAAATCAGCCTCCAGCGAGAGGGACGGCTCCCCCAGCCACAGTGGCCAGGATTCCACTGACACGGAGAGCAACAATGAAGAGAGGGCAGGTGGCGGGGCATCGGGCCTCATCTACCTGACCAACCACATCACGTCTGGGGTACGTAATGGCGTGCTGCCCCTGGCGAAGGAGGAGGAGCAGCAGCGGCAGTACGAGGCCATGCGGGCCAGCATCGAGATGGCCTCAGAGGGGTTCAAGGTGCTGAGTGGAGAGGGGGAGCAGTTGAGGGCATATCGCTGTGAACACTGCCGCATCCTCTTCCTAGACCACGTGATGTTCACCATCCACATGGGCTGCCACGGCTTCCGAGACCCCTTCGAGTGTAATCTCTGTGGCCACCGCAGTCAGGACCGATACGAGTTTACGTCACACATGACCCGAGGAGAGCATCGCTACTGAGTGGCCCACATGAACACACACATGTACATTTACTAAAACACACACAGAGACACACACACACACACACACACACACACACACACACACACACACTTGCGCTCTGAAAGTGGCAATTTTTATACATTGCCAAGAAATTGCATGTTTGAATAATGACGAACAAGACTACTTGTACATTTTATTCTACAGAATACAATCATTCAATAAAGTTGTCATTTTAAATGGCAAGGTATTGCTTGACATTCACATAAGGGAAAATCAACAAAGGGCTTTCTATGGAAAATAATGAACGATGTGGAAGTTGTGTTCCACAACGCGGTAGAAGAGTGGAACTAAACCTTCCACTGAGCTGCATTATCATCCAGAGAACACATAGAGAACCAAGTTGATTTTCTCTTTTATACCATGGCTGTGATTTAGCACATTTGCCGCTAGAATTGTGTTACTTTGCAGGTAGAAATGTGTTCAACATCCACTAGTTTACTATAACTACAGTAGTTGCTGTGGTAACCAAACCATCAGTCCTAGCTTGCTATTATGAACACTGAATTCAACCAATAACAACAATGATTTCAATTCGACTTTTGCTTTCAAAAGCAGCTCAAACAAAACATGTATGAATGAACTATAGAATTAACTATAGCCATAAGCAATATTAAGGAATTATAAACAGGGTGGTTCAAACCCTGAATGCGATTGGCTGACAGCCATGGTATATCAGACCATATACCACGGGTATGCCAAAACATTTATTTTTACTGCTATAATTACATTGGTAACCAGTTTATAATAGCAATAAGGCACCTTGGGGGTTTGTGATATATGGCCAATATACCACAGCTAAGGGCTGTATACAGGCACTTAAGAACAGCCCTTAGCTGTTGGGGCGGCAGGTAGCCTAGTGGTTAGAGTGTTAGGCCCGTAACTGGAAGGTTGCAGGATCGAATCCCCGAGCTGACAAGGTAAAAATCTGTCGTTCTGCCCCTGAACAAGGCAGTTAACCCACTGTTCCTAGGCCGTCATTGTAAATAAGAATTTGTTCTTAACTGACTTGCCTAGTAAAATAAAGGTTAAAATAAAAAATAAAAAAATTAGCCGTGGTATATTGGCCATATACCAAACCCCTTGTGCCTTACTGCTAAAATAACATGAAAATGTCATTCTAGATTAAAAAACATTTGCACCTCAAGTTAATTCATATGGGTTTAGGAGAATACAATAAACCGCAATAATAATCTATTTCAATCCCTCCTGTATTTTAATGTTAGTTTGTTGTAAACCTCGTTCTTTTTACCTTAACGTTTTATACATTATTTATGCATGTTTTTTTTATTTTATTTTATTTATTAGTTGATGTTCGGGTTTCCCATGTATGATTTGTTCAGTTCAAACATTCTCTGCCATTAATCAAATGTGATAGATGGATTTGAGTTGAATAAATTACTGAACTGGAAGGTTATTTACTGAAAATCATTTTTGTTTGATATAAAGTATGGATAGTATTCTGTTTTGTCTCAGCTTTTTCACCTCGGTGGCAGAAAAACTATTAGAGTAACTTTACTCATATCATGCTTGCAAATATCAATAAAGGATATTTTACATACACAAAAATAATACTGATATTTGTAATTTTTTTCATAGTAAGATACACCAGTGGCAGATAAAATAGAGGATACATTGTATTTTCCCACTAGTCCATTGTCCATAGAAAATTAACAAATATTTTACACCATTACTCCTGGATATTTGAATGAAAATCAATAGTTATTAAAAGCCATTCAGAATCATTAGGGTGCAACATCTGGCACATGTATACATTTAAAGCAAATTATATTGATCTGGCAATATCCCGTGGAATAGAGAACTGTGTTTTCTCTGTACATTTCACTCATTGAGAATAGCTTATAGGCAAAACTAGATGTACAGTACGTGACCCGGAACGTTTGAGTGGGCAACCCTCTCAAAACGTACATTACCAAACCGTACGGGCATGATAACCAAATGGATAAATAAACTGATAGAAATATAGAAATGTAATTGCACTTTCTCAAACATAAGTTCACAATGTGCCAGCAATTCAAAATGTAGCCGCTACTTGTCAAGTAAAAACAGACATATTCCTGTTGAAAATAGATTATATTTTTTCCAACGTAAAAAAAATTGCGGCCAACTCAATTAATTATGACTAAATTAATGTTTATTGTATTTAAAGTACACATTAGATACTTTTCATGACTTTTAACTCCAACATTGGTTTGCTAGTGTCCTTACTATCAGGTTAAAATATAAATATATTAATTATATAATGAAACCACATGATCACCAAGCAGTGGTACACTAGGGCTTTAAGGCTCATAATTCAGGCAAAGAACTGGACAACTATAGAGAAAGGAATGCCAGGCCACAGAGAAGATGTGGGTGAACGCTACATATAGCACAGAGATAACCTAGAAGAGTGAAATAAATTGCCAGGAGGACACAGAACAAGAGAGTGGACAACTAGCTAGCTATCACACTGAGGATGAGGCAGTGGAGCATGAGGCTAGGGCCAGGGCTCAGAGGACCAGGCCTAGCTTCCTGGAGAGGCGAGGCCCGGCAGAGGAGCTCATCAGGGCCGTGTAGCGACAACGGTGTCCTTCCAGATGGCTACTATGTGATTCTGCAGAAATGAGAAGCAGCTGTGGGCAGCGCTGAGGCTCCCTCCACGCTTCACTGGGACCTAACGGGGGCGGAGGACATTTGCATAAAAGGGATAATCTGGCCAACAAACTCTCCCCCTGCCAGAATCCCAAATGTCACTTTCCCTTTCGGACTGTTTACTGAAATAGGCCTACTCTACCATTTAAGAACCTGTGAACTATTCCATCAGGGTGCATCCTTTTTGACCATGCCAGATTATGTCCAGATTAACAGATCATGGAAAAAAGCATCACAATTTAACATGGCCACAAATCCTATCTGTTAAATCTTACGAATGGTTGGAAAAGCATTTATCAATGGACTGCAAATGTTACACTGGTCCTTCACAGGTTTAGATTACATGCGCAGACCGTGGGTGACTGATCATAGCTCAAACTGGGACGAATGAAAGGGCATAATACTGTGAAAGATGGATGTACAGTATGGGCCTACTTGGCAGTCATCAACTAAAATAATACTTAGCAAATATTTATCTACAGAATATAATCTTATATCATCTTGACAGGGGCATTTTCCTTTGTAGCCCTAGTACTGTTCAACTACAATTCAAAGCCAAAACTCAACCCAACATTCCTAGACATATAACATAAGGTGTTAAAGATACATGAAGTTAGAAGATTACATTATTCTTGGTGTCAAGTGGCTGGATCTACCAGCACCAGAGGAATTCTGTGCATCGGGCCAGGTCCAGCTGTGGGGAGCCCCGCTGTTCTGACAAGCTTCCACCAGCCCTCTGGGATGTACTCAGTACTTGCATTGCTGGCTAATTTTACAAAGTTTCAATACTGAAGCCAACCCCAGAACTCTGAAATATTAATCAGCGACTTGACAAAAAGATGAAAAATACATGAAATACTTTTTTCATGGTCTTCCAGTTTTTCAAAGATTGTTTCATGAAAATTACATTACAATTTCATTTCATGTGTGCACAATCTATAAATCGCCTCCTTCTCGACCAGCGGCAGTCTATGTCCATGAAGGCGTTCAACTTAAAAGGAGATCAACTACATTCAAAATCTCTGTTGACTCCTTGTGCATCTGGAGGACCAAGATATAGAGAAGGAAAACAAGTTGTGCCTTTAAGGGGAGGACAGTCTTGCATTTGGTGAAACCTGACTGAATAGCTTTGTGAGGTGAGCAGGATACCAAAAGTACTTGTTTTGGGATCATTCAATTACGGATTCTTATATTTTTCCTGTTTTGTCAAGTACTATCTTAATAGCACATGGTCACTGTGGCAGGAAGAGAGGTAATAAAAGGCAGATCTGTGGGCAAGCCTTATCATGAGGCCAGGATACTCTCAGCGTTAGTCAACTTCCCCAGCCATGGTTGTGACATCCATTAGTTAAAGGCCCCTTATAGCTGTTACCTTACTGTTATACCTTACTGAAAAAATATGCTTCTTAGCAAAGAGCAATTTCTTAAGCAAGAATTTAGCTAGGTCTGTCTGGGAGTTGTCTGAGTGATGGGCCTAATGGGAGGGATCTATAACCTGAAAACTAAATGTTATTGGCAGAGGTTTGAAATGCTCTTTGCTATTGGTCTATTGAAGTTGCAATATGTAACTTTTTGGGCGACCTGACCAGACTCACATAGAAATGTGTGTTATAGATCTGTCACTCATTGAAAACAAGTCTAAGAAGCGGTAGATATGTTCTATGTTTTCTTTCAGCCATCTTTTACTTTCGGGTTTTATACGCCAGCTTCCAACAGCTGAAAATATTATATTTTGGGTTATGGAAAAAATATTTCACAGCGGTTTAGATGATAAAATTCTCTACACTATACTTGCTTGTTTTGTCACAAACTGAAATTAGGCGAAGTATTCAAATTTTTACAACCAGCAAAAGATTCTGCATAGTGCAGTTATCTTATCCCGCCTAGTGATGTCACCAGGTAGGCCAAAACTTCATCTCACCCAAACCAGGTCACATTTCAGGCTTATCAAACCAGCTTAAACACTAAAAGGGAATTATCATCATTTTCACAGTATAATTCCAACCCCATAGTGTGGAAATATACAGTATATAAATCAGAGTAAATAGACCAATAAGAGCAATCCAAACATCTGCCAATAACAGCTAGTTTTACCTTCCCCACTCAGATGACTCCCCGACAGTCCTTACTTGGGAAATTGCTATTTGATAAGCTGTCTTTTCGACCATTTTAAAAGTAGCAAGTAGCCTAGCAGTTAGAGAGTTGGGCCAGTAACCGAAAGGTCACTGGTTCGAATACCTGAGCCGGCAAGGTGAAAAACATGTCGATGTGTCCTTGAGCAAGGCACTTAACCCTAATTTGCTCCAGGGGCTGACCCTGTAGGTAGGCAGTCATTGTAAATAAGAAATGTTCCTTAACTGACTTGTCTAGTTAAATAAAACAATCACAGTAAGGTACTTCATTTTTACCCAGAAATGATTTGATACCGAGATAAAAACAGCTGCATTGGACCTTTAACAAACCTTGAGTTGATGATGAGAAACTGATAGCTGATGTAGGCCTGTATTCATCTACTTTGGATAAACAGGTAGCTAATGGAGTGAAAAGGGAACATATTGCCACATGACCTCCTAACCCATCCTCAGAAAAAGGATCATTTCCTCTCAGAGTTACAAAGGAAAACCTGTTTGCGATGCATTACCATAGCAACTTTATTTAGAACACATTACTTACACCAACATCTTATTTAGTGAATCCAAGTGTAGAAAAACAAATAGCCTATATTTGGGGAAAAAAATATACCGTGCCATGGATCAGTAAGTGACAAATCAAGTTAACATTCATAAACAATATTAAATCTTATGGTATAGTCTGTCGCGGGAAATCTAACATTTTTTTAAATGCAAGGTTATTTACTGAACCCAACAAATTAAATATATCCCCAACATCTAAAATGTTAAATATAGGCTAATATTTGTAATGTGAGTCCCATACGGCTTCCCTGATCAACGACCACAACCAAAAGTCTTATTCCACTCCTCATCGAGCTCTAGGTCTTTGGCTGAGACGCTGGGCCTCACCGTCCTCAAGGCCTCCTGGAAGTGACAGTGGAGGATCTGCCGCACCTGGTCGGGGGGTGATGGTGGCAATGTCACGGAGTTGGATGCTCCGACGGGGCCTAGCGCTGCCTCCCGGCAGAGCCCCGTCATATCAGCCCCAGAAAAGCCCTCCGTCCCTGTGACCACCGTCTCCAGCTCGTCCTCTCCCAGCTGGCTCTTCTCTCGGGCCATGAGGTGAGAGACTATCTGCCATCGTGTGGCTGCCTTGGGAAGGGGGGGGGGGGGGGGGGTGGGGGGGTGTAGAGATGCTTGGCAAGGCGGTGCCAGGCCGCTTCGTCTATCTCCTGAGGGCGGTTGGTGGCCCCCGTCACCAGGACGCGGTCGTCGGCTGAGTTGGCCGCCCCGTCCAGCTGATCTAGGAACTCGTCGTTATCCGTCGGGATGAGTCGTGCTCCCCGTCCGTACGCTGGGACAGAAGAGAGTCGATCTCGTTGATGAAGATAACAGCTGGCTGATGGTAGTGTGCGACGGCAAAGAGTGCTCTAACCATTTTCTCTCACCCCCCGCCCACTTTGAGGTGAGAGATGAGGCGCTGATGCTGAAGAAGGTGGCCCCTGAATAGGCAAGCGACGCACTTTCCGATCAGAGTTTTTCCCGTGCTCCGGGGGTGCCCGAATAAGAGGATGCCTTTGGGTGGACCACGGAGACCAGTGAAGATGTCAGGCCGGAGCATAGGCAGCACCACAATCTCCTTGATGGTGGCCTTTGCAAACTCCAGGCCAGCGATGTCGTCCCAGGCTACGGGCGGTCCATGGTCCATAGTTTCACTGGTGATCAGCTCGATGATCTTGGGCTCAAAGTTCTTCAAATGCTCATCCACTGGCTGAGTCTCCTGAGCATTGCTGCTACCGACCCCTCGCTTTGTCCCCCGGCCTCAGCATGGGGGACACAAATTTGGAAAATGTCCCCCCCTGTGGCCTGTTGGCCCCCAGTGACTTTTTAGTGGCGCCTCTGATGGCAGCTGCCATCCCAGGGGTCTGCTGGGTTCCCCCCCCTCGGCCATTCTCTCCACCGGAGTTGTAGAACGTCTTCCTCTTGGAGGGGTTAGAGTTGAAGAAGACAGACTGGTGACCTGCAGGGGCTGGGTTTGGTTGTGGTGGAGCTGAGGAGTGCTGGCAAAATAGAAACTGAGCCCATGCCGAGGAGCAGAGGGATGGGAGTGTCTGGGGACTCCTTCAGGGCCTCTTGGTCCTTCTGCTGTAGCACTATGCTGTTGCCCTCAGCCTTGGGCCATGATGGGGGTCCCTATGGTTTGAACGGAGGCTCTGCAGCTTCGAGTTCAGTGAAGGGAACAACAGACAGGGAGCTGCATCTGCACTCTTGTCCAACGAAGATGTTAACATCTGCAGGTGCCACAAGGGACTTCCCACTCCCTGTCCCAGCCGGAATCAGCTTCTGCACGCACGGCAGCTCCAGCACACTCACACTTGTCAGGGACGACTCCCATTTGTCGCTGTGGTTCCTCTGACTGCGGGCCAGGTTCAGTACACTCGCTGCATAGTTGTTAAGCCCTGTGTGAGGTTCGTCCGAGTCCAGCACTGCGGCATAGCGCTCCGAGTAGGTCCTGAGCAGGCTGCCTGTGCCGGCCTGAGAGAGCTGGGCGCTCGCCCATGCATATTGTATGTCGAGGACGTGCGCCCGATAGGCGTCTGCCGTCTGTTCAGGTGGCAGGTGCCAGATGAAATGTCAAAGGACCTCCTCTGCCACTCACCCAGGTGTGCACCACTCATGCCTGGCGTGCTCCTTCCTGTTTGAGGAATGGGGGAGAGGAGTCATTAAAAATGCATGACCCAAGAAGCAGCCAAGCAAACAATAATATACACTCAGAAGACACACTAATTTTATTAACTCCATGAGCCTTAGTAAATTGTGTTGAAGTAGATTATACAGGTTATCACATTATAACTTCTTCACTTATTTACAGTCATGTCAAGATTTACCTGTAACTAAAATGACTAAACTACCTAAGGCATATTTCCCAACTCCAATTGGGATTATGAATATACCGATAAGTGAAAGGTAACGTAGTGTCAAATATGTACCCCTTAGCAACGGCTCCAAGCCTGTGGCAGAAGCTAACTACCTATGTGGTCCCTAAATTACTGTTGTCATTTATGTTCCAGGTTGTATTCTTTTTTCAGTCCCGCTGCGCATATTTTCATAACAACGCCTGGATAAATGCCACGCGACTGAAAAAACGACGACCTGGAACACAAATGAATTTGGCGCTGATTTAAAAAAGTGTCAACGCCATGGAAACGGGGCTCCACTGTTAGCTGACGTTAGCTCACTCTTCCTAAACTAGGTTTAGCTAACTAGTACCTAAACTAGCAAGATACAAGTTAGCTAGAATACAAGTTAGCTAGTAGTTACTACCACAGGTAAGTAACAAACAGTAATAGAGAACATAACTTTTTTTTCTACTATGGAAAAGTGATTATAGCAATATCACATTCGCAGCTGGGAGTCACGTTTAAAAAAGTATTCCCGCGCCAACTCTTGAACTCACCTTAATGTTGTTTTTTTGGAACGTCTGGTGACCTTTCTTCTTCTTCTTCTTCTTTTTCCTTTTCTTCTTTCTTTCATTGTCTATCGTCTTCTTCTATGATGATATCATGGCAAACCAACGTTAAAGTGCATGCCGCCACCTACTGTGCTCCTACTGTTCCTACTGTGATCGAATGTACGATCAATCATGATCTGCCCAATTCTATACTAATATGAAAATAAAATAAAAAACCAGAAAAGACCCTACTAACACCACAACACCCCTACCCCATTCAACTTTATCTATATCATGCGGAAACACTTAGTCCTATCAGTGCTTCCAGCTGGTGGAGGAGAGCTTCAAGGTGTGGCTGATAGAGATCAGCACGTCAACAACCATTTTAACAGTAACATCTGTCACCACCAATATCTCTTTTGCAGTTTCCAAAATAACCTTCAACCTGGCATTGCTGCTTCCCACAACCCGAATCGTATTGATAACCTTACCAATAAAAGCTGTGAAGTCAACTTTATTCATTATCAAATGGTCCTTTGACACGGCACATTCATGAGCGCAAGATTTCTGAACAGGCCTCGAAACCATGCCAGGGCCATCAGAAGCACCAGCCCCGACAGTAGGTCCACTTACTACAGGAACATCCATGTAACTCCATCAGTCCACACTGTAGTTCTACCAATCTGTCTTACAGCCTCTGCATATAATACATCATGACTGATCCTATATCTCTGAGCCTCTCTAGTCTCTCTCTGTACCTGGCATACACCAAATGCTGCACTGTGTTCCCCCCACAATTATAGCACTTAACCTTCAATGCTTCCACATTCACCGTAATAATGTACCCCTCCACACTTGCCAGATCTTTTCTTTCCTTTACACTGAGCAGTTACATGTCCCATTCTTTGGCATCTAAAACATTGCAGTGCATTATGGGAGAAATCCTTTAACATTGAAACTAAGGAATCCTATCTGTACTTTTCCCGGCGAAACTTTCTCAAACCTCAGCATCACTGACAAGCTTTCACTTCTTTGACCCTCTTTCCTGCTGATCAACCTTTTGGCCTCAATCACTCGGCCTCCCTTCACATTGTCTTCAATATCATCTTTGGAAATAGATATTGGGACCCCAGTGATGACTCCCCTTAATCTAGCATAAGCACCATGGACATGACTTTTAGTCTTCTTCCCATTAAGCTTTTCCATTGGCAGAATCTTCCCTTGCTGAGCCTGGCCACCACAAAATATTAGGAATCTAACATTTCCAAGCTAGTTTAACTTCATCTCTCTTTCTCTATGGCGTTAGTTAGTCGAGTAGGGTGTAAATGAGACACATTCTTCTTCTTCTTCTTCTTCTTCTTCTTCTTCTTCTTCTTCTTCTTCTTCTTCTTCTTCTTCTTCTTCTTCTTCTTCTTCTTCTTCTTCTTCTTCTTCTTCTTCTTCTTCTTTTTAGGTTTTATTGGCAGACTACATCCAAAAAGGTGATTTGCCACCACCTACTGGTGGAAAAAGAATTATAAATAAATACACATATTATTCTCAAAAAACTAAACAAAAGTCCCTACACAGGCTCTGGGGTCTGAGAGGGGGAAGCATCTTCAGACAGTATTCCCTACAATGTTGCAGTAGTTAAATCCTGGAGATCCAAGAACCTTTTAGCCGCTTTCACAATGATTTCCAGTTTCTTCGATTTCTTTATTCATTTGTCCTGTAGAATTAATCACATGCGCAATAAACACAACAAAATAAACCTTCTTCACGATTAGTATTTCAGGATCTCTCAACTGACTGACATCCACAGAATGTTGGGCATCATCCACTGCCATAGCAGTGTGTTTCCACCTACTTTTCAGGACTGTGAGTTCATTACACTTCAAAGAAAAAACATCCTACCAACTAACCCTACACCCATTAAAAACCTCACCACTATTCCACTATTTGGCCCTAACTGATCCTACACCAGGCCGGCAGCCTGGGAGGAAGGGAGATTATCGCTCAACACAGGTTGTAACTTTTCAGCAGTGAAATCTTGTACACCCAAGTACATCTCTGCAGCTGCCACCACACTACAGCTATTCTCTGTGATTTGTTCCTTGTGGGTCGACAGGTAGCCTAGTGGTTAAGAGCGTTGTGCCAGTAACCTAAAGGTCACTGATTTGAATCCCTGAGCCAGCAAGGTGGAAAAATCTGCCGTTCTGCCCTTGAGCAAGGCAGTTAACCCCCACCAACAACTGCTCCCCGGGCGCTGTTGACGTGAACGTTGATTAAGGCTGCCCCCCGCACCTCTCTGATTCAGAGGGGTTGGGTTATATGCAGAAGACACATTTCGGTTGAACGCAACTGACTAGGTATCCTCTTTCCCCACCTATCCCATTAAAAAACCCACTACTTTGACCATCTCTGATCCTACAACAGGCCGGCAGCCTGAGCGGACTGGACTATATCATTCAATATACCTTGCAACTCTTCTGCAGTACAATTTCTTACAGCCAAGTACTTCTCTGCAGCTGCGACCAAAACATCTATTTTCTTTGATTTGCATTCCATATCTGCTATACAGTTAATAATGGCAATTAACGCAAAGAAGCCAACCTTACTCTATCACTTATTATTCGGATCACTATGTATTGGCCTACTACTCACAGGGAGCCGATCTCTCATCCTTGGCCCATCATCCCATACTCTCCTCACTGCCTCAGCATATGACACCTTTTGCACTACTCTGGTAACCTCGACCTGTCTTTCTCGCACCGGACACTATACTACACAATCCTTTGTCCCATGCCGTCCTGCACACTTCTCACAATCTCGGAATCAGTCCCTCCCATACACTGCTACAACATGACCATAAGCTTGGCATACGTCAGGTGGTGTCACAGTGATTTGTAGATCTATGTAGCTATGCGTAGGGATAGATGGGACTTATGTTTACACCTCCTGTGAACACTTGTGTAGGAGAGATAAGGCACTACAGTCTAGGGTCGAAATCGAACTGGGCCTAGCCCTGAGCCATCCCCTCTCAATGCAAATGCATGATGCCATCTGGTGGTGAAAATATAGATAATACCATAAAATTGCTACTGTACTTTGGGAATTAAAATATGTTCAGTTTAATTAGGGATAGTCTGGGCCAGTTCAGAAAATCCAGTCCAATAAGTTCAGTTCAAGTCCAGTCAGTCCAGGCCAATTAGTCGAGTCAAGTATACTCCAGTCCAGTCTAGTCAGTCAGGTCTATATGTGTCCAAAAAGGCTTGGACCCCGGACATTGCTCTGCATTGCATTTAACTTTATATTGTCATGTCTCATTATTGAATTAATATAATCTACTGGGTATTGAATATGATGCAAGTTCAACTGACCATTATTAGGCCCATGCACTCAAGTGAACGAGATGCATTCAATCTGGACATTTGTTGAGGGGTTACATCTGTATCAATTTCAAACAATCAAAATAGAGGTTTCTCTATCAAAACATTTGACCCTTAAATCTCTGCCATTACCCTTTAAAATATAATATATGCTTTCTGGGTAAAACAGTACATCAATATTTCCATTATACACCGTTTTAAATATAAATTAACATTTACCATATTGATTTTTACTCTGCAGAAGGGATTTAATCTGATAACCTCAAGTGAGGTACCAGAATAGAAAGACTACAATAACCACAACTCATTGCAGGTCATGTTTATCCACGTTCCATGTGACGACAGAGGATGGATGACAGCTGTGTGGACAAGAATAAAAGAACCGTGGATCTGCTACAGGACATTTTGAATTTATTTTCTTTGGTCGTTTTGTCCTCAAGTTAAACAGCTAAAATCTTAGGAAAGTAGCAGTTTACATAGATAACCAGACAAACAAACAATCATGAAGAAATATATCCAGCTACCAGAGTAATCGACAGCTAAACTAGCTAGTTAGCAAGACAGAGATTATCTCATCCAGACGTGTGACCAAGTAGTCACACCCTAATCTGGGGACCCATGAGTGAAATGTAGACCAGAGTAATGCAACATGAAGTAGGACTTTTTGTGATCGTGAAAGACATTCACTAGCAAAAAAAGCACGCGTAGCTCTTTTTTCGGAACCTGACGTGGCTGCCTCATCATCATGCTGCAGCCGCAGCCGTCTGTTAAATTCAATAGCCACACCGGAACTAGGAGATAAATCGTTTTTGTTAGTTTTTGCAGATATAATATTGCGGTAATATGAATTCACCGATGTATACATTTGTCGCACGAGACGACAACAGTACTATTTATGCTGAAGTTTCCAAAATTCTCGTCGCTACTGGACAATGGAAGAGACTGAAAAGGGATAATCCCCGATTCAATTTGATGTTGGGCGAACGGAACAGACTGCCGTTCGGACGACTTGGTAAGAATAACACTTGGTCTTACATAGCATTGAATGCCTTTTGTTGGGAGTGTCAGTATTCTTGTTCTCACCCTCAAGCTAAACCCATGAATTGTGTCGCATGAAACAGCTGATGTAGACCTCTGATGGAGGCCCATAGGCTGATATACATCACCAGTGCTAATCTGGCACTCACTGCAATGCGCCCAGCCTCCGTGGGAGTCAAACCATGACATTTACATTATGCAAAGTAAAAAGAAAGTTACTCCCTTATACCACTGATAATGTTGGTCCACCCGTCTCAGTTTATAATCAAGATCTTGGCCTTGACTATCCTGGAGCCTATAGTCTATTGCTACTTTGTTACAAAATTCTAACCTTATTTTGGTGATATCACTGTATTCACATGCATCCTTGGTCACTGAATCATATCCTCTGTGGATAAATCAGAAGATGCCACAAGTAGGCCCTATTGGACACTGAAATGCCATGTTTGACCTTAGAGAGGGAGAAGGACCTAAATGATTGCTGAATGATTTCTTGTGTTGAATCACTTTTTCACGTGTTTGTTTATCCTCCACAGGTCATGAGCCTGGACTGATGCAACTGGTGAATTATTACAGAGGAGCCGACAAGTTGTGCCGCAAAGCATCTTTAGTCAAGTAGGCATTTTTCAAACCTTGACGAGTTGAAAAGGTTCCAGTATAATAATTTTCACTCTGATACTGTAATTTTCACAAATTCATCCTTATACTGTAAATATCATCAATATCCTCTTTCTTTACATTGTGCAGATTAATCAAGACTAGCCCGGAGCTTCCAGATCCCGGCAACTGGTTGCCTGAATCCTACATCATCTATCCTACTAACCTCAACACTCCCGTCGCTCCAGCAAAGAATGGCATAAGCCACCTGAAAAGTAACCCCAAGACGGATGAAAGAGAAGTTTTCCTGGCCTCTTATCACTCAAGGAAGGAAAGCGGAGAGGGAACAGTGTGGATCGCCAAGTCATCTGCTGGAGCAAAAGGTATATCCCGATCATCATGTCTAAAGGCTCAGATTTCCACTGACAGCTGGTACTGCTAGACACTGCAGTTATTGGGCATTATGGGTGGAAGATTATAGTATTGCTGCCTAAAGAAGCTCTCTTTTTAAGCTAATGCATGCCTCATGTTTTTGGAAGTTTCCTATGACTACCCAGGGAGTTACAAACACTTTGTTGGCAAAATATACACTGGGGGCCAAATATTTGCACAATTTTTTGACATTGTAGAATAAAAGTGAAGACATAAAACATGACATAACACACATGGAATCATGTAGTAACCAAAAACAAAGTGTTAAACAAATCAAAATATATTTTATATTTGAGATTCTTCAAATAGCCACCTTTGCCTTGATGACAGCTTTGCACACTCTTGGCATTCTCTCAACCAGCTTCACCTGGAATGCTTTTACATCAGTCTTGAAGGACTTCTCACATATGCTGACACTTGTTGGCTGCTTTTCCTTCACTACGGTCCGACTCATCCCAAACCAAATTTGGTTGAGGTTGGAACCAAAAACCTCAAATTTGGACTCATCAGACCAAAGTACAGATTTCTACCGGTCTAATATCCATTGCTCGTGTTTCTTGGCCCAAGCAAGTATCCTCTTATTGGTGTCCTTTAGTAGTGGTTTCTTTGCAGTAATTCCACCATCAAGGCCTGATTCACACAGTCTCTTCTGAACAGTTGATGTTGAGATGTGTCTGTTACTTGAACTCTGTGAAGCATTTATTTGGGCTGCAATCTGAGGCTGGTAACTCTAATGAACTTATCCTCTGCAGCAGAGGTCTTTCTGGGTCTTCCATTCCTGTGGCGGTCCTCATGAAGCTGGTTGAGAGAATGCCATGAGTGTGCAAAGCTGTCATCAAGGCAAAGGGTGGCTATTAGAAGAATCTCAAATATAAAATATATTTTAAAAAATTTCTTGGTTACTACATTATTCCATGTGAAATGTCATAGTTTTGATGTCTTCACTTTTATTCTACAATGTAAAGAAATTGTGCAATTAAAGAAAAACCCTTGAATGAGTAATATTCCAAACTTTTGGCCCCCAGTGTGTATTCCAAGGATTGTATAGAAAGATGAAGCTTGGGTTGATTTTCTTGTTCCAGGTGCTGGAATTTTGATATCCCACGATGCAAATCAATTGCTGGAGTTCATTGATAATCAAGGGCAGGTTCATGTCATTCAGAAGTACCTAGAAAGACCACTACTGTTGCAACCTGGCAACCGTAAATTTGACATCAGGTAAGCAGCTGATGCTAATACTTTTGAGTGCACCAGTATTGAGTAATAAGCACGTCTAGTGTGTGCTTATTACACATGTATTACCAACAAAGACCATATTAGGCTTATGATGCACAATTCAGGCTGTCCGAGGAACAGCAAAATAAACAATGTTATCGCTGATGTTTTGCCCAGCAGTCTCTGACTCTGCGGGTTTGCTGTTGTGTTCTTAGGAGCTGGGTGCTCGTGGACCATCAGTACAACATCTACCTTTACCGGGAGGGTGTGCTGCGGACGGCCTCGGAGCCCTACGACAGCTCCAACTTCCAGGACGTGACCAGCCACCTGACCAACCACTGCATCCAGAAAGAGCAGTCACAGAACTACGGCCGCTACGAGGAAGGCAACGAGATGTTCTTCGACGAGTTCCGGCAGTACCTGCTGAGCACTCACAACGTAGCAATGGAGACCAACATTTTACCTCAGATCAAGCAGATCATAAGGTAGCTACTTCTCCTCCGGTGCTGTGCTGTTTACTTCATTGAAGGAGATGGGGGGGGACAGTTTTGTCAGATGACCTTGAAAACATGGCCGTTCCCTTAACATTGCGTAGTTTTACAAATAGCTATTTATAGGTATTTGCTTCACAACTAGGCTATACTCGACTTAGACTCCTGACAATGGTTGTTCTGTCTGGTCTCCTAGGAGCTGTCTGACATGCATTGAGCCTGCCATCAGCACTAAGCACTTGTCCTATCAGAGCTTCCAGCTCTTCGGCTTTGACTTCATGGTGGACGAGAGCTTCAAGGTGTGGCTGATAGAGATCAATGGAGCTCCGGCCTGCGCACAGTCAGTACTAGTTTATATTCTTCACCCAGTGGTCATAAACATAGCATGGAGTAATAGGCTATAAAACTCTCGTATCTTCCTCTTCCCTGCACTCAGTTAGTTCATCCTCATCCTCTATTTACGTCTGTTATACTGTTGCAGGTTTTTCATGACATTTTATTCATAGCATTTTTGTTGAACTCTGTTATTTTCACAAAAGGGTCTCTATCTCACCTCCCCTTTTGTTATAATCTAGAATTCAGAGTAAAAGGCCTCACTCCCAAATTACAGTGTGAGACAATGTGATTAAATTATTTGAGACTTGTGCGTGGCGTGTGCTCTTCTCAGACCAACCAGCAGTTGTTTGTTCGTTCACGCCAAGAGGTTTGGGCAGAAATGTTATTCTTCAGAAAATGTTTGTTCCATTGTTCAAAGCTTAGAGGGCTTAAATAACTTCTCATGTTTGGATTTAATTAGTGTTTTATTTTTGGATCTCTGACTTCCCGGTGAATGTGCTTGATTGTAAAATTGTCCTTTTGAATTGATTTTCCATGCTAGATAAAGTTTCTGGACTCATTAAGTCTTCCCTATATAATACCACTAAGTCTGATTAACTGGCGGGACATCTTTTATTAATTGCATTCTTAACCCTCCCTCCTCTAGGAAACTCTACCCGGAGCTATGCCAAGGTATTGTGGACATAGCCATCTCCAGTGTCTTCACACTGAACAACGATTCTGAACCACGATCATCTTCCTCCTCCCCCGCTCCCTACTCCTCCTCCCCCTCATTTTCTACTCTCACCTCATCCTCCTGTTCCTCTCCGAAACTGAGAGGACCCCTCCATGTGGGCCCATTCACCCGATTGTAAGTCCCCCCCCCCTCTGCTTCAGAAGTTCCGCTCTCTGCTCCTCACTTCTAGGCTTTTCCGGAGGTCCCACGGGCCAGGAAGCTTGCCATCTGATTGGTTCTTGCTTGGCAAGTTTTGTCTCAAGGTGGATTGCCCTTGTGATTGACTGAAGATTGAATGTGGGACCTTCTTGTATGTGCTCCCAGATTCTCCTCTCTCATGCACCACAGTGGAAGGGCATTTCAGAGGAAAGCCTGGGCGGATATGCAGAATATGAATGTGTGGAGACTTGGTGAATGTTTGGGTGATGATGATGATGATGATGATGTTGATGAATGGGTGACAGACTGATGACAGGTTTGGGGGGGGTCCCAGAACAATGAGAGATGCCCTTGTGTTCCAGTGCTGCCACTGAGGCTCCCCTAGGTTGTGTATGGACGACCTCTGAAGATGGAGGGGATGCTTTACTTATTGTACAGACTTTAGTGCCTTACATCTCCACCCATAACCACTTAAAGATGCAACCTGCCGATTTAGCATAGCATTTCTGTTACTGTGTGTGTTACGTGAGCCGGTGTATTGTCGGTCAGGCAAGTGTGTGTGTATGTATGTGCGGTGTAGTCTTTCTCCCTGGGTTTGGAGATCTTTGGATTCATCCATCTTTATTTCATATCATGGTTATTCACAAAGCCACCCGGGAGTTTTGTGTACTGTCGTTTTAAGAGTATTGAAGCAGAAAATAGGATGCATCCAGTTTTTATTTTATTGCTACGTACATTGTATTATTGCTATTTGATAGCTGTTTTAGATCTTTCAGACCTTTTATTCAAGTTAATTTAGTCAGTGTTGAGAAGATTCCTAGACAGATTACTTATTTTTTCTCTCTGTCAACAAAGAGCATTTGTTGAATGACTAGAGATAAACCTTCCCTGTTCAATTGACTAGATTTGCAACTTTCTAACATTTCAACCTATTTTGAACCTTCTATGCTATGGTTCTGCCAGTAAAACTGTAGTTGTAGTTAGAACTACAATCATCTTTACTCTCCAAGTACATTTGCATCACAGGAGGATGGTGACATCTTAATTGGGGAGGACTGGCTCATGGTAATGGCTGGAGCTGAATCGGTGGAATTGTATCAAATACATCAAGCACATGGTTTCCATGGTTTCCATGTGTTTGATCCATTCCATTTGCTCCGTTCCAGCCATTCATTATGAGCCGTCCTCCCCTTAGCAGCATCCACTGATTTACATACAGTGCCTTCGGAAAGTATTCAGACCCCTTGACTTTTTCCACATTTTGTTACGTTACAGCCTTATTCTAAAATGTATTAAATAAAACAATTGATTAAAAATAAAAATACCTTATTTACATAAGTATTCAGACCCTTTGCTATGAGACTTGAAATTGAGCTCAGGTGAATCCTGTTTCCATTGATCATCCTTGAGATATTTCTACAACTTGATTGGAGTCCACCTGTGGTAAATTCAATTGATTGGACATGATTTGGAAAGGCACACACCTGTCTATATAAGGTCCCACAGTTGGCAGTGCATGTCAAAGCAAAAATCAAGCCATGAGGTTGAAAGAATTGTCCGTAGAGTGACGAGGCACAGATCTGTCGAGGTACAGATCTGGGGAATTGTACCAAAATGTTTCTGAAGTATTGAATGTCCCCAAGAACACTGTGGCCTCCATCATTCTTAAATGGAAGAAGTTTGGAACCACCAAGACTCTTCCTAGAGCTGGCCGCCTGGCCAAACTGAGCAATCAGGGGAGAAGGGCCTTGGTCAGGGAGGTGACCAAGAACCCAATGCTGACTCTGACAGTGTTCCTCTGTGGAGATGGGAGAACCTTCCAGAAGGACAACCATCTCTGCAGCACTTCACCAATCAGGTCTTTATGGTAGTGGCAAGACGGAAACAACTCCTTGGTAAAAGGCACATGACAGCCCGCTTGGAGTTTTCCGAACGGCACCTAAAGGACTCTGACCATGAAAAACAAGATTCTCTGGTCTGATGAAACCAAGATTGAACTCTTTGGCCTGAATGCCAAGCGTCACTTCTGGAGGAAACCTGGCCCCATCCCTAAGGTGAAGCATGGTGGCAGCATCATGCTGTGGGGATGTTTTTCAGCGGCAGGGACTGGGAGACTTGTCAGGATCGAGGCAAAGATGAATGAAGCAAAGTACAGAGAGATCTTTGATGAAAACCTGTTCCAGAGCACTCAGGACCTCAGGTTGGAGTGAAGGTTCACCATCCAATAGGACAACAACACTAAGCACACAGCAAAGACAACGCAGGAGTGGCTTCGGGACAAGTCTCTGAATATCCTTGAGTGGCCCAGCCAGAGCCCGGACTTGAACCCGATCCAACATCTCTGGAGAGACCTGAAAATAGCTGTGCAGCAACACTCCCCATCCAATCTGACAGAGCTTGAGAGGATCTGCAGAGAAGAATGGGAGAAACTCCAAAAATACAGGTGTGCCAAGCTTGTATCGTCATACCCTTGAAGACTCGATGCTGTAATCGCTGCCAAAGGTGCTTCAACAAAGTACTGAGGAAAGGGTCTGAATACTTGTGTAAATGTGATACTTAAGTGTTTTGTTTTTAATACATTAGCAAACATTTCTAAAAATGTTTTTTTTTGTCATTATGGGGTATTGTGGGTAGATTGATGAGGGAAGAAAATGATTTAATCAAGTCAAGGGGTCTGAATACTTTCCGAATGCACTGTATAGGCCTACTTAAAATTTGATTTGGTGAAATGGTGCTGCCACAGTAAATCGAATCAACCGACGGAATATAGACGGTAAACACATACAGACAGAATAGATTGACAAAGAATTTAGGAAACCACATACAGTACTGTACACAGTTACGCATGGGGATCTCCACTACAGCTGTAGATCACTTTTTTTGTCATTTTAAGAGAGACTGCATGTTGGTGTGGATGCATGTTACAATTTCTTATGTCCTAATGCAAGTAGGCTTACTCTCCCCTTTTGTCTCGAATACTGAGAGTTCTTAGCCAAGAGCTTCCTTTAAAATGGTCTCTTTCGTACCTTTTGATTGCCTTCCCAATAGGTCCATGAGACACACCTGTTTTGCTTTGCGTTTTGACACCTGATGCTTTGACATAGATTTGCCTAGTTCTGCACCGATTTACTTTTGCAGAAATGTTTGTTTAGTGCGTGTATTAGTGATGCTAGCTCAAAGAAAATGTGTTTCTTGTTAGTTTATGCTTGCTTACTTAACACCTGTAGTGAACGTGAATTAAATGTAGTATCTTCAACCCCAGGAATTACTTCATGTCAATGCAAGTTTGTTTTTTAAAGCGGTAATCCATAGCAGTGAAACTGCCACGTCCATTTGCGATATTACAACCACAAACAATTTTTTTTTACCTCAAGACATTATTGCACATCATTGCACGCGCGATAGAACAGAAGAGTATGTACTGCAAATTATTATTTTTTAATTATTTGTTTTGGTTTGTTTTTTTACCACGATGCTGGATGCTCCTTTCTTCAAAACAATAGCAAATGTGCCTGGGGCGGCCAGTGGCACTTTTTCACCTATCGCAGATCTCAGCTTTTGTGTGTATTTATTTTTTTAAAGTAATTTTACACTACCAACATTATCATTTAGGTTTTTACACAGCTTCCATTATGTTAAGTGGAGTTGTGGTACCTTCCTGCTAGAAAGTAGTTTCCCCCTGCTGTTTCTACACTGTGATATTCAATGTAGAACACCTGACCACATTCAGTTTACAGAGGGTTTGTAGCATTTTTACATACAGTTATCCCTTGGATTAAGCTACTTTTGTTTTAAATATGAGTTAGTCCCTTAACCACCTATTTTTGTCATTGTCATACATTTTCAAATATATTTAGTTGAGGTAACGCCTCGACATGTTTTGAGTGAAACACTACTTAAGGGACAACATTGACACATTTAATCACCATCTTTTTTTTTTTTATGTTCAAAGATTGCTAATGAAGTGCGGTGTGAATGACTGCTAGAATAGCACCTGTTTGATATGCACATGGTCAGTGCATACAATGGTTATGAATTATAATCTATTTGTGGTTGAATGTTCGGTTAGTTTGTTTATCAGAGGGGGATAAGAAAGAAAAAAAGGTGTTCGTTTCTAGATTGTTTTTGCAAAATAAAAAAGAGCTAAACTGTATTATTAAACACATTGTTTGGGAAAACAACCAAAGGAAATTATCAGTATTATTATACAAATTGGGGAAATGTCTTTCCATCAAAGGGAAGGGGTGCCTTAGTGGAAATTGCCTCTTGATGTTTGGAGAAGCAATAGACTTCCTGCATATAAATGCACCTTTCATTTGTTTGATTGTAAAGGTGTGAATTTGTCTATTGTTATCTGGCGTATGTGTCTGTTTAATTGTTCAATCTATTGTAATGTCTGGTTGTCCTCATGCAGAGTATCTTTGCACTGAACTTTTCCCATTGTTAATTACCTGTAGGTTATGACATCTTATTTTATACCAATGAAAACTCAGTATTACTTCCCCAGCTATGAAACATGTGGGTTTTAGGTATTTCAAGGCCTTTAAAGTACAATCTGTAACTTCATTTGAGTGTGTCATGGCCATGGGAGACAGAAGTTACAGATTGCAACTTTAAATCAATCATTATCAAACATTTTCACTAAACCAAGGCAGCCAAGAATAAACAAAAAAAAGTTAACTTCTCCTCCAGTCAACATGATTTAACTGTACTGTATGTAGTCAGATGAATGCCCTATGTCGTGTTTTCTTTAGCTAATGTTTATCAAACTTTTGCATGAAAGACTTTTATTGTATCAAACATTATCATGGAGAATAAAATGTCATGTATCGTTGATCTGAGTCTCCTGACTTCTCTTGTGGCGTAAACTGAAATAAGACCCAGGGATTTACACTAGATCACATAGATATTGTTACATAATCATTTGTAGTACATGATTGCAATAACACGTGGTTGGCTTATAAGTAAAATACCTAACCAGGCGTTGTAAGATCTGGCAGGGCGTCGGCAACGGCTGGGCAGAGAAACACGCCCATTATCAGTCAGTCAGTCACAATTTACCCATACATCACGGTTTTGATGCTCTCGAACACGTCCACAATCAATACATGGAGCAACTGAGATCTAATATCTAGGCCTCTAGCTATTTGGTTACAGTGGAAATGATCTTTGATGCTGAAAATTATTTAGACATAGCATTACACTTTAGATGCTGTTTGGTAATTCCATTTATCTCAACACATTTCTCACTTCTATGAATAGTCAACCAAACTAATACAATCACTTTCAAAAAGACTGTTTTGATTTTGTTTGATAGCTCATTCGCGTAGCTCTGAAAATTGGATGCTGCCCTATGGGATCAATATCATGCCAAATGTCTTCACAAACGTAAATCACTTTCCACAAAATTTAAATCACTTTCCACAAAATGTAAATCACCGGGAACAGGGACATATGGGTAATAGAATGCCACAGCTTGGACATTGGAGTGTTGGCAGCTGTGTTGTTGGTCTGATCCCATATCTTACACTTTCCGTCGACCTTTAGCAAGCCTCTCCTGGCGAAACAGTTAAATACCTCTGGAATACGTATGTATCCTTATTGCTCATCGTCTGTGCACCATGAGACAGCGGATGGATTATAATCATTTACAATGCATGACATATCTTTCACATTTAGTGGTGCTTTCACACTGGCCAACTATTTGGGCGATGGACGGGTGTACACCGCCATAGTGTTGCAAATATAATGCATTCACCCATACTATGCAATGTCTTTTTATAGCTTTTTGCACTCCAGACTTCTTGTATTTTTATACTTTTTCATAAGGCCGCACTATGTATCGTGTATCTGTCTTTTGTGTATTTTCGTTCTGGTGATTTGCACCTGCCTTGTGTTTTTTCGTAGCTGCTTGACGGAAGAAATTTCCCCTCGGGGATCAGTAAATTATCTAACTATAGACTAATATAGGGCTTCGATTATTTACGTTAGACATACTATGGTACACATATGGTTACCATATTATAATTTCTGCAGCCTTGAAATGCAGACATCAACATATAGGAAGCGCTTAGGTCACCTGACTTTAGGCAGAGATTTGACTACAAGAAGTTCTCGCGCATAGAAAGCAATTTGTAGTTTTTTTCTTCTTCTATGACTACAAATCGCTTTCTACGCGTGAGAACTTTTTGCGCATATGTGCAAATATTTATGTCATTTTACTCAAGGCCCTTGGAAATGCATATCTGAAGTTTAAAAAAAATAATTCCGCATTGATATTGATCCCATAATGCCCCTTTAAATGAATTGACCTTCCACTCACTTCCGATTATAATGATTGTACTTCCCGTGTGACTGCGCATGTGGTAAACAAGAATAAGCATGGATTTTGCGGCTAAGTGGAGTAATTTACCGACAAGTCCAAGTCTTAAACATTTAACAGAAGCAGGTTTTGGCATACCGAAGGAAAAACAACATGCCGCAGTTCAAGACCTAACGAAGGCTCATATTGAGTCGTTTGACCAAGCGGTTTCAGATGGACTGTGTCGTGCTGTGCAGGTAGGGGAACTTTCACGTGGTCAGTGCTGTGTAAGCCGTGTCCCCCCCAAGTCACAATGTTGCTAAAATTACTTTGAACTAGCTAGCGACTAGCTAGTAACGTTACAACAAATATGTTTATATCGGTTGTTACAATAGTTATACCTACTTATAAGTGTCCTTAAAACACCGAAGTTTAAAAACAAGACGTTGGTTTTGTTAAAGTAAGTCACCGATGTATTTGCAAGAAAGTGACAGCTAACCTAGCTGATTGTCTTTCATTTAATGTTGTTTTTTTGTTTTGGAGGGGGGACTTATTTAAACATTCTTTCATTCTGAGAAGGGTGTAATTGTAGAAGGCAATTAGGGGGGGTGTTCTGATATAGGCGTTAATTGATGATACACCCATTGATGTTCGCCATTTGTCTGTGGCCGTTTCTTTCGCGTCTGGTAGTTAAACTTAACCCTAATCCTTTTCCTAACCTGCAAACATAATTCATCTGTGTCGAGATTCCATTAGTCTCATAACCACGGAACTGACCAATGGCAGGTCACAATGGGCATTTCATGATATCAGGAAACACCCACATCAAGAAACGCCCTGACATTCGTTCTGCAATTACACCATATTGTTCCTTCTCTCCAATACACCACCAAATCTGCCCCAATTACTGTTTTCACTTCAAACTTTGAGCTGTTGTTTACTGTGTTGTTCAAGCAAACTAGCTACATCACTGCAGCAACTAGCTACTGATTGGCTAAATCACATTATCTGATGTAACAAAGATTTTTTGGTATCCATTACAGGGAGTTACAGGTTAGGTGCTGTTTGGTGAAGCACAGAGACTTTTCAACCAACCTTAACGATACTCTCTTTAAATTTTGAAAATGCTGAAAATAAATAAATGTTTTGCTCCATTAAGTAATCCAACAAAGTGTATGCAGCCATCTTGTCTATTTCAAATCTTCTGTCATTGATCAAGACTGGTGTGTCATCATGACATGCAGCACTTTGGGGTGGACCCACCTGTCTCAATCATTTGAAATTGACAAGTTAAAGTTGGTTAAATTCTGTGCTACACAAAACCGTACCTAAGCTGTAACACAGTATTGGATACCAAAAAATATTTTGTTAACTCACATTATTTTATTTATTTAACTAGGCAAGTCTGTTAAGAACACTATTTACAATGACTGGCTACCCCTGACAAACCCTCCCATAACCCGGACGGTGCTGGGCCAATTGTGATACAGCCCGGGATCGAACCTGGGTCTGTAGTGACTCCTCTAGCTCTGCGAAGCAGTGGCTTAGACCGCTGCGCCACTCGGTCACTCTGTGTAACAATCTGTAACTATGCAGCAACCTGGTTGGTGTCTGTCACGCAAAACCATGGGGTTGGAGAGTTCATGTGAAAATGCTTGTTCCAATTTTTTTCTTTTTCAGGCAATACCTTCCTTGGAGTTTATGTTTAGAAATGACCGGATCGGCCTGGCATTTGTGGAGGCCACCATCTATAAACCAGTGGTGGGCAAAGGGAGCATCTGCCGGGACCTGAGGGTGTTCCCAGCAGAGTGCAGAGGGAGACGCTGCTCCTACCGGGGAAAGCTTGTGGTAAGCTTGCCTGCAAACCCAACATCCGTACCATAATGGATTGTACTGTATATGACGGTCAAGACAGGGTCTTGCTACAATCTATCACAAGACTTGCCCGTTGTGATGAATTCAAGTGTTGTGTTGTGATTCTTCACAGGCAGACGTCAGCTGGTCCGTAAATGGGATTCCCAAAGGCATCATCAAGCAGTCTCTGGGCCAGTTGCCCATCATGGTGAAGTCTAGGCTGTGTAACCTGCATGGGCTCCCTCCCAAAGAGCTCATTGAGCACCACGAGGAGGCTGAGGTAGGAAAATGGCACACTTCCTACCCACACCACATATGTGGCAGGGTTTCCTTTAGCCGTTAATAGCCAGCGTTTGGCCGTGAAAAAAAAAGAAGCAGATAAATAAAACTGGCATCTGCCAATTGTCCGGGAAAAGAGAAAGAAATCCCATTGCGAAATAAGGCTTTTTAGCCTATTAATTTATGGAAATACCAGTTGATTTAAGTACATTTGACTGGTCATGCTTGTCTGTCTATGGGTTTGCATAACTCTGTGGAATTAAATTGCATCGTGTGTATATTTGTTATCTTATCACATGGGGACAGCATACAGATATAGAGCCTTTGAATGGAAAATCTGTCAAACATCGTTTTTATAAGCCCAATCATTGTGCAACAATTCTAAAATGCATTCATGTGTTAAATAGTTTCTGGGCCACGATTTTAAAAATAGCTTTTTCTTTTTATTCCTCAACTGGTAATTGAAGCGGCCTTTCCATTTGCCATTCAAATGCCTAGGCAATGGAAGGCAGGCTTCGTCAGTGCGTCACAGCCCTTTGCAATGAGCTGGAGGCAGTTTGAAAACCTATAGCTACTTAATTGTTTGAAACGTGTACGTTTTACTACATATTATGAGGCATGTTTTACCTTGCTTCAAAGTAGCCTAGGCACAATCGACCAAATCCGTGAAGGCAATTCTTTTTTATAGACTTTCATATGCCATTGAAACCAGTAGCTTATTTCTCTCATGTTCTGTTGGTTTTCAACAATCTTTCATTGTCCGGTAGTCAAATGTATTGCTGCGCTTATAATGTTAATAGTTCATCAACATTTTTAAACTAAACGTTCTGATCTGTTGCATCAGATTTATTACTTTTTTAAAGTTTTATTGTTATGTAACCTAGGCCTACTGGTTGTGTGAATTTGGCATATATCGTCTGACAACTGTCCCAGAGTCTGTTTGGGCTGTTTCTTTCTCGACAAGCTGACCAATAGAATAGGTAAACTTTTCTACTATGGGGATAGTAGATTTACATAGGCTCATAGGTGGCTAGGGGAAGCTTTCCCTATGTAAATGTAGTTAAATTGCCAATATTATATAACCTAATTACTACTAAATCATGATTTATACCAAATAGATTGAGTTGCGACTGTCAGTGAAAAGTAGCCAGCCAGGTCAAATTATAATCGCCAGAAAACATTTACAGCAACAGCAAATGGCTGTTACTGTAAAGAGAAGACAATGAAAAGACTAATCTGTTTTTTAGTTATCATAATTCTCAATTTAATTGAGCTAACAATGGTAGCACCAGCAGAGAATCAGCCATGTCCCTGGTGAGTGCTCACTGCACTGAGCATATTCACTCTTTATCATTGTTGGGTCAGTGCCACTGTTTTATTTCCGTGCAAAGAAAGAAGAAATGTACCTTTTTTTTATTTTTTATATATATACAGTTGAAGTCGGAAGTTTACTTACACTTAGGTTGAAGTCATTAAAACACATTTTTCAACCACTCCACAGATTTTCATGTCAACAAACTATAGTTTTGGCAAGTCAATTAGGACATCTACTTTGTGCACGACACAAGTAATTCTTCCAACAGAAGAAGTTTACATACACTAAGTTGACTGTGCCTTTAAACATCTTGGAACATTCCAGAAAATGATGTCATGGCTTTAGAAGCTTCTGATAGGCTAATTGACATCATTTGAGTAAATTGGAGGTGTACCTATGGATGTATTTCAGGCCTACCTTCAAACTCAGTGCTTCTTTGCTTGACAATCAAAATCAAAAGAAATCTGCCAAGACTTCAGAAAACAAATTGTAGTCCACAAGTCTGGTTCATCCTTAGGAGCAATTTCCAAACTCCTGAAGGTACCACGTTCATCTATACAAACAATAGTATGCAAGTATAAACACCAGCCGTCATAACGCTCAGAAAGGAGACTCGTTCTGTCTCCTAGAGATGAACGTACTTTGGTGCAGAAAGTGCAAATCAATCCCAGAACAACAGCAAAGGACCTTGTGAAGATGCTGTAGGAAACAGGTACAAAAGTATCTATATCCACAGTAAAACGAGTCCTATATCGACATAACCTGAAAGGCCGCTCAGCAAGGAAGAAGCCACTGCTCCAAAACCGCCATAAATCCACTACGGTTTGCAACTGCACATGGGGACAAAGATTGTACTTTTTGGAGAAATGTCCTCTGGTCTGATGAAACAAAAATAGAACTGTTTGGCCATAATGACCATCGTTATGTTTGGAGGAAAAAGGGGGAGGCTTGCAAGCCAAAGAACACCATCCCAACCGTGAAGAACGGTGGTGGTGCAGGAGGGACTGGTGCACTTCACAAAATAGATGGCATCATGAGGAAAGACAATTATGTGGATATATTGAAGCAACATCTCAAGACATCAGGCAGGAAGTTAAAGCTTGGTTGCAAATGGGTCTTCCAAATGGACAATGACCCCAAGCATACTTCCAAAGTTGTGGCAAAATGGCTTAAGGACAACAAATTCAAGGTATTGGAGTGGCCATCACAAAGCCCTGACCTCAATCCTATAGAACATTTGTGGGCAGAACTGAAAAAGCGTGTGTGAGCAAGGAGGCCTACAAACCTGACTCAGTTGCACCAGTTCTGTCAGGAGGAATGGGACAAAATTCACCCAACTTATTGTGGGAAGCTTGTGGAAGGCTACCCAGAATGTTTGACCAAGTTAAACAATTTAAAGGCAATGCTACCAAATACTAATTGAGTGTATGTAAACTTCTGACCCACTGGGAATGTGATGAAAGAAATAAAAGCTGAAATAAATCATTCTCTCTACTATTATTCTGACATTTCACATTCTTAAAGTGGTGATCCTAACTGACCTAAGACTAGGAATTTTTACTAGGATTAAATGTCAGGAAGTGTGAAACCTGAGTTTAAATGTATTTTGCTAAGGTGTATGTAAACTTCCGACTTCAACTGTAGCCTATAGCCCAGGCTTCTACACTACGCGCTCAGCCATGCACCTTTACTTAAAGGTGGATTTTTATGGTGAAAATTTGATTCCCCAATCTTGAAGGCTAATGATTTAGCTGTTCGTTACTCGTGTTGTTGGCTGAGGATAAGTAAATGTGGACAGTTATTCTGACATCTTCAAAGTGTGCGGTAAGGAGACGTCATTCCATCTTCGACTTGCATGTTCTGTTAAGATTAATTACCATAATCTAAATGTGATTTCTGTCATTCAGAGCACTGTGGGCGGACGCCCAAATCAGGTTAGGTACCCAATGCATATGGGTTCGTGAGAACTTCTAAAATGTCCTGTAAATTAAAATGCTGCTGGTGAAATGACCTGCGCCACATTTTCATAACAGAAATCCTGATCTGTGGGAACCAGTCAATCTGGTAATCTGAGTTTTGAAGCAAAAATAAAGGCACATTATATGCAGTTTACAGTTTGCATGCGTCTTTACATTCTTTAGATTTTAATCTCTATTTTTCCCTCCCCATCCTTATTTAAACAGGAAATGGGTGGTTATTTTATTGTGAATGGGAACGAGAAGGTTATTCGCATGCTGATCATGCCAAGGAGGAATTACCCTATCGCTATGTCCAGACCCAAGTGGAAGAACAGAGGCCAGGGATACACTCAGTATGGTAAGCCTGGCAGTTAATGTACAGTATGCGGAGGGTGATAATGTTGTTGTTGGAGCAGTTGAGACGCACAGCCTACTTTAAGTAGCTTTGATGCAGACAAAAGGTAAAGATATATTCTTTGTCTGTCGTCAGGTATCTCAATGCGTTGTGTGAAGGAGGAGCACACAGCGATCAATATGAACCTGCATTACCTTGACAACGGGACTGTGATGCTCAACTTCATCTACCAGAAAGAGCTCTACTTCCTCCCCCTGGGCTTTGCACTAAAAGTGAGATGGAGCAGTAAACTCTGTGTCCACTAGGGTTTTTATGCATGTGACACATAAAAATGTTGAATTGGACCATATAGCTTATACTGTATGAAATTAAGGGTATATTTCACATTTTTAACCACATTGCCGGTCTGTTTTGGTCAGGCTCTAGTAGACTTCACAGACTTCCAGATCTACCAGGAGCTGATCAAAGGTCGTGAGGAGAACTCGTTCTACAAGAGCTGTGTGTCTGAGATGCTGCGACTCGTCATGGAGGAGGGCTGCACCTCCCGCGGCAAGGTGCTCAACTACCTGGGCGAGCGCTTCCGGGTCAAGATGAACCTGCCAGAGTGGTACACCCATGAACAGTGTGCCAACTACCTGCTAGAGTAAGTTTGTGTGTGTTATTAATAACTTCACCATGCTCAAAGGGATATTCAATGTCTCCTTGGTCTTTGTGGTTGAATCTGTGTTTGAAATTCACTCCTCGACTGAGGGACCTTACAGATAATTGTATGTGTGGGGTACCGAGATGAGGTAGTCATTCAAAAAATCATGCAGTCCATGCAACTTATTAAGCAAATGTTTACTCCTGAACTTATTTAGGCTTGCCATAGCAAAGGAGTTGATTACTTATTGACATTAAGACATTCAAGCTTTTCATTTTTAAATATCTTGTCCACATTTGTAAAGACATTGACTGTGGCAGCTCTAGCAGGGCAGATATTTGAACTTAATTGTTGGAAAGGTGGCATCCTATGACAATGCCACGTTGAAAGTCACTGAGCTCTTCAGTACCTGCCATTCTACTGCCAATGTTTGTCTATGGCGATTACATGGCTGTGTGCTCGATTTTGTTTTATACACCTGTCCACACTGGGTCTGGCTGAAATAGCCAAATCCACTCATTTGAAGGGGTGTCCACATACTTTTGGCCATGTAGGTTATGTCTATGGCAGCCACTTAGTCATGAGTGGACATTTTATTTATGGTTGGTCCTTGGAATCTAACCCACTATCCTGACGTTGCAAGCACTATAAACTCTTTACGGAATGTGTTACGTTCTGTCTGTTTAGCCAGTGCATCTGTATCCACCTGAAGTCGGATGTGGAGAAGTTCTACCTGCTGTGTCTGATGACGCGGAAGCTATTCACGTTTGCCAAGCAGGAGTGCATGGAGGATAACCCAGACAGTCTGATGTGTCAGGAGGTGCTCACGCCAGGACAGCTCTACCTAATGTTTCTCAAGGTCAGTTTGGACATCAGGACAGCTTTGCACTGGACTGTTGACAAATTATGATCAGTTCTGGATCAGACATATTGGTGAATCAAAAAACGATTCCTTGTGAAGATACTACAACATTGTGGTGAACAGAAGTTGTCATTTTTGGCACGTGTAATGTAAAAACACCACAAGTCAGGCAAGAATGCTAGGAGTTAAACCTTGACTGTAAGACCTTGGTATTAAATCACACCTACGTTTTCCTCCAGGGCGTATAATTACTCTGTAGGATGTCTTTAACCATTGCAATGTGATAATAGGAGAAGATGGCTGCCTGGATGGTGTCTGTGAAACTGTCTATGGACAAGAGGGCCCATAGGCTGACTGGTGGGGTGAGCTCTGAGAATCTGGTGAAGATGTTCAACATGGGCACTGATGTTACCCAGTCCTTTGAGTATCTGCTGGCCACTGGGAATCTCACCTCAAAGACAGGTATGCACGCTACTTATTTGTCATTACAACATAACCACTGTTCTATTTTTCTCCCTGTGTTTTACTTGGGGTTATGCAGATATACAGTACGTGACATGTTAGTTACCTAGAAACACATGCTGGTCCCAAGATGCTGCATTGTGACCGATTCCTTTACCTCCGTCGTCAGGTCTGGGCATGCTCCAGAGCACAGGACTGTGTGTGGTGGCTGACAAGCTCAACTTCATCCGCTACCTGTCCCACTTCCGCTGCGTGCACAGAGGGGCAGCCTTTGCCAAGATGAGGACCACCTCCGTACGTCGTCTGCTGCCTGAGTCCTGGGGCTTCCTGTGCCCCGTGCACACCCCTGACGGAGAGCCCTGCGGCCTCATGAACCACATGACGGCCCACTGTGAAATCGTAGCCCCGGACCTGCCCACCACCACCCTCCCTGCCCTGCTCTGCTCCCTCGGTGAGTGCCAACAAACATGTGAACTGTGAATGTACAGCTAGCTGCCTCACTATGGCGTCCTCCATGCTGTAGCCCGTGTAGGAGATCAGAGACCATTGCTGTCCATGTTGTAGCGGTCATACAAGACAAACACTGGACATGTGTCCAAAGGATTCAGCGTGACAGGATATCCGAGGTTGTCGCTCAGCATGCAGCTGGAACCTATTGGGTCCTAAAGCTATTTATTATTGGTTTATTTGTACCTCGACGTGTGAAAATGCTCCGTCATTTCTATGTGATTCTGTTGTCCCGCCGTTCTCCTCCAGGTGTGACTCCTGTGGATGGTTCTCCTGGCAGGGCCTACTCCGACTGCTATCCTGTGCTCCTGAATGGTACCATGGTGGGCTGGGTAGAGAACGAGCTGGCCCCCCTCCTCGCAGACTCCCTCCGCAGGTTCAAGGTGAGGCAGGGCATCTCCCAACCGTCTGCAATTATAACATGGGTTTGATCATCACTCACTTGCGTAATAGCTAGCTAGCTGACACTATTCATGTGATTAATTATGTTTTTCTGCCTCTTACTCATTCTTGCAGGTGTTGAAGGAGAAGAAGATCCCTCCCTGGACTGAGATAGTTCTGGTTCCCCAGACCAGCAAGGCCAGCATGTACCCAGGCCTGTACCTCTTCACCACCCCCTGCCGCATGGTACGGCCTGTGCGCAACCTGGCCCTGGGTAGGCCGGAGCTGATCGGCACCTTTGAACAGGTATTGCAGTCACAAAGCTGCTTAAAATGTCTCAATTCCTGGGCATCCTTAGTAAACCACCTAGTTACTAATCGTAGCCTCTGGGACAAGGAAGGATGCTAGATCAAACTAGTTTTAAAGCTGAGGGCCTTGTCAGTGATTCTTGGTTATGTCAACTATAGGACAGTAATTGTTGGCAGTTGTCTCTTGAGTTTGGTTTTTGTAGTGTCATGTCAGTACCTAGTTACTTATACAGTTGAAGTCGGAAGTTTACATACACTTAGATTGAAGTTATTAACTCATTTTTCAACCACTCCACAGATTTCATGTTAACAAACTATAGTTTTGGCAAGTCGGTTAGGACATCTACTTTGTGCATGACACAAGTAATTCTTCCAACAATTGTTTACAGACAGATTATTTCACTTATAATTCACTATATCACAATTCCAGTGGGTCAGAAGTTTACATACACTAAGTTGACTGTGCATTTAAACAGTTTGGAAAATTCCAGAAAATGTCATGGCTTTAGAAGCTTCTGATAGGCTAATTGACATAATTTGAGTCAATTGGAGGTGTACCTGTGGATGTATTTCAAGGCCTACCTTCAAACTCAGTGCCTCTTTGCTCGACATCATGGGAAAATCTAATGAAATCAGCCAAGACCTCAGAAAAGGAATTGTAGACCTCCACAAGTCTGGTTCATCCTTGAGAGCAATTTCTAAATGCCTGAAGGTACCACGTTCATCTGTACAAACAATAGTACACAAGTATAAACACCATGGTACCACGCAGCCGTCATACCGTTCAGGAAGGGGACTCGTTCTGTCTCCTAGAGACGAGTCCTATATCAACATAACCTGAAAGGCCGCTCAACAACAAGGAAGAAGCACTTCACAAAATAGATGGCATCATGAGGAAGGAAAATGATGTGGATATATTGAAGCAACATCTCAAGACATCAGTCAGGAAGTTATAGCTTGGTTGCAAATGGGTCTTCCAAATGGACAATGACCCCAAGCATACTTCCAAAGTTGTGGCAAAATGGCTTAAGGACAACCAAGTCAAGGTATTGGAGTGGCCATCACAAAGCCCTGACCTCAATCCTATAGAAAATTTGTGGGCAGAACTGAAAAAGTGTGTGCGAGCAAGGAGGCCTACAAACCTGACTCAGTTACACCAGTTCTGTCAGGAGGAATGGGACAAAATTCACCCAACTTATTGTGGGAAGCTTGTGGAAGGCTACCTGAAATGTTTGACCAAGTTAAACAATTTAAAGGCAATGCTACCAAATACTAATTGAGTGTATGTAAACTTCTGACCCACTGGGAATGTGATGAAAAGATATAAAAGCTGAAATAAATAATTCTCTCTACTATTATTCTGACATTTCATCCTAACTGAACTAAGACAGGGAATTTTTACTAGGGGTTAAATGTCAGGAATTGTGAAACTGAGTTTAAATGTATTTGGCTACGGTGTATGTAAACTTCAACTTTAGATGGTTAGGCCGACAGTGCCTTTTAAAGTATTCATACCCCTTGACTTATTACACATTTTGTTGTAATTAAATATATTTATTTCTCACCCATCTAAAAAAACAATACCCCACAAAGACAAAGAATTTACACACATTTCTAAACCTGTTTTCGCTTTGTCGTTATGGGGTATTGTGTGAAGTTTTCTGAGGATTTGTATTTAATTCTTTTTAGAATAAGGCTATAATGTAACAAAATGTGGACAGTCAAGGGGTCTGAATACTTTCCAAATGCATTGTATATCTACCAATCGGTGCCCTTTGAGGCATTGCAAAACCTTCCTGGTCTTTGTGGTTGAATCTGTCTTTGAAATTCACTGCTCGATTTGAGGGACCTTACAGATAATTGTATGTGTGGGGTACAGAGATGAGGTAGTCATACATTTTTTTTAAATGTTAAACTCTATTGCAAGGAGTGAGTCCATGCAACTTATTATATGACTTGTTAAGCAGATTTTTACACCTGAACATATTTAGGCTTGCCATAACAAAGGGGTTGAATTCCTATTGACTAAAGACATTTCAGCTTTTAATTTTTTTATTAATATGTTAAAATGTCTGTAGGACAGTAACACATCTAAATGTAATCCATTTGAAATTCATGCTGTAACAACAAAATGGGGTAAAAGTAAAATGTGAATACTTTCTGAAGGAATTGTATATGTTTTAGTTGTAATTCCTCAGAGAGGCCTGTGGTAATGTTGTGACCGCTCCTTCCAACTAAACTTAAATGTAAAATAGTTTTAATAGCAATAAGGCCCGAAAGGGTGTGGTATATGGCCAATATACCACAGCTTAGGGCTGTTCTTAAGCACGACGCAATGCGGAGTGCTTGGATACAGCCCTTAGCTGTGGTATATTGGCCATATACCACAAACCCCCGAGGTGCTATTATAAACTGGTTACCAATGTAATTAGTCATACCTGTGGTATACGTTCGGATGGACCTCTGCTTTCAGCCAATCAGCATTCATGGCTCGAACTACCCAGTTTATAATCCCGTTTATGCACCCAAATCTAGAGTATTCTGTGATGGGAGGCAGGTAGCCTAGCGGTTAGAGCGCTGGGCCAGTAACCGAAAGGTCGCTGGTTCGATTTACCTGAGCTGACAAGGTGAAAAACCTGTCTGTGTCCTTGAGCAAGGCACTTAACCCTAATTTGCTCCAGTGGCTGACACTGTTAGTAGGCCGTCATTGTAAATAAACATTTGTTCTTGACTGACTTGCCTAGTTAAATAAAATAAAAAGTTTGCTTCTTGTGTAGACAGAGACACTACCTTATTCTGTTTTGAGATCAAGGAAACATTTGTGAATAAAGCTGGTCTCTCCTGTTTGACAGCTCTACATCAACGTGGGTATCAGTGAGGATGAGATCGAGCCGGGTGTGACCACCCACCAGGAGCTCTTCCCCCACAGCATGCTGAGCGTGGTGGCTAACTTTATCCCTTACTCAGACCACAACCAGAGTCCCAGGAACATGTACCAGTGCCAGATGGGTAAGGGTGCCCCCAGTGTTCAGAAGCAGGCATCTCTGGTGTTTGAGTTCCGTTACCCTTAGATACCTTATTTGTAAGCGAGTGTTTTAGCTAATTTCTATACAGAGAAGACTAAATGTGAAAAATGTACTTTATTTTTCTAGAATGCCTGACTTTTTAGAAATGATTCCATAGACACTGTTGGTGTAACCCTCATCTTCTCCTACACAGGTAAACAGACCATGGGCTTCCCCCTCCACTCGTTCCAGGAGCGCTCGGACAACAAGCTGTACCGCCTCCAGACCCCCCAGAGCCCTCTGGTCAGGCCTGTCATGTACGACCACTACAACATGGACAACTACCCCATCGGCACCAACGCCATTGTCGCCGTGATCTCCTACACTGGCTACGACATGGAGGACGCCATGGTGAGATAACAAGCTATACATTCAAAATTCACGTTTTATTTACCCATTGGCTGATTTCACTGTATCAGGTATGTATGTATACACTATGTACATACATGCATACGTGTTCTATTTAATTCTGTGTTTGCCTAGATCCTGAACAAGTCGTCATGGGAGAGGGGCTTTGGTCACGGCTGCGTTTACAAGACTGAGCTGGTGGACCTGGCGTTGACGAATAAGGGCAAGGACAACCTGGTCTTTGGGGTCAAACCCGGTGACCCCAAGGTAATGGACAAACTGGACACTGATGGGCTGCCCCCCATCGGAGCCGTGCTGCAGTACGGAGACCCCTTCTACAGCTACATCGACCTTAATACCGGGCAGAGCTTTGTCAACTTTTACAAGTGAGTTATCCATGTTGGGTTAATATGGTCTTTCCATTGTCATACCATAGTGTTGACTTTCTCTACTCTGATGCAGTGCTAATGCAATTTTATAACCCACTGTTTTTCCCCTCGCTTTCGTAGGAGTCAAGAAAGCTGTGTGGTAGACAACATCAAGGTGTGCAGCAACGACGCCGGCTCGGGCCGCTTCAAACGCATCTGTATCACGGTGCGAGTGCCCCGTAACCCCACCATCGGGGACAAGTTCGCCAGCCGCCACGGGCAGAAGGGCATCCTGAGCCGCCTGTGGCCTGCCGAGGACATGCCCTTCACAGAGAGCGGCATGACCCCCGACATCCTGTTCAACCCCCACGGCTTCCCCTCCCGCATGACCATCGGCATGCTCATCGAGAGCATGGCCGGCAAGTCGGGTGCCCTCCACGGCCTGTGCCACGACGCCACACCCTTCACCTTCTCCGAGGAGAGCTCGGCGCTGGAGCATTTTGGCGATATGCTGCGTGCCGCCGGCTACAACCACTATGGTACCGAGCGCCTCTACAGCGGCCTCAGCGGCCTGGAGCTGGAGGCGGACATCTTCATCGGCGTGGTCTACTACCAGAGGCTACGTCACATGGTCTCCGACAAGTTCCAGGTGAGGACCACTGGAGCACGGGACAAGGTGACCAACCAGCCGGTGGGCGGAAGGAACATCCAGGGGGGCATCCGCTTCGGGGAGATGGAGCGCGACGCCCTGCTGGCCCACGGGACCTCCTTCCTGCTCCACGACCGCCTCTTCAACTGCTCTGACCGCTCGGTGGCCCAGGTGTGCGTGGACTGTGGTAGCCTACTGTCCCCTCTACTGGAGAAACCACCCCCCTACTGGTCGGCCACACGCCACCGCAAGACTGTCTGCCTCCTGTGCGGCAAGAGTGACTCCATCGATACGGTGTCTGTGCCTTATGTCTTCCGCTACTTTGTTGCAGAGCTGGCGGCGATGAACATCAAAATCAAATTGGACGTGAAGTGATATTATTATACTGTGCACAGGAAGTTTGTAGTCTCCCGTGTGTGAATATATTAGGCCTTGTTATCTCCAAATTAATCTGTTACCTGTAAAAGTAAAAAAAAATGATTACAAGAACATACTGTAGTTTATACAATTACCTGAACTCAAGCCATACGGATCATCAGAATGGAGTGCCTGAGAGGTTTCCCCTCTTGTCCAGAATGGTCTCTATCATCATAAATTATGGCTAAATTGAGACTTGAGTCAAGAATTTTCCAAAAATGTTCAGATATTGTACAGTAAATGTCAAACATACAAAATATTGTTTTGTAAAATCAGTATATTTAGAGTGAAATCCCCTTTTAGAAAATACAATGTGATGGTGTACATTGAGCATGAGACAAAGTTGAATGTGACCGCTAGGTAGTTGTCATTGACTGACTAGACTTTACTCAATACACATTCAAGTTGTTCCTGTCATAACCAGCACCTTGAATGAGTCAATGCTGTGCACAGGGCTTTAGCTTCTTATGTCCAGTATTTTATACCTACCTACCGGAGGATCCTGGTGGGGGGTGAGCTATACGAGGACATGCTCATTGTAATGGGGCGTTGTTTTGATGGGTTGGTGGCATTCCAGCCATTTACAATGAGCCCATCCTCTTATAGCTCCTCCCACCAGCCTCCACTGCTACAGACCTTCCCAACAGATACAATTATTATACATTTGACTGCATTAAGAGTTAATGCAATATGCCAAATTACACCATTTCACCCACTTTGAAGATGAAAGAAAAGCAGCTGATTTGTATTATTTTTTTTACAAGAAACCCATGTCATTAATGCAGGCCTTTTGAAAATATTCTTCATGTACACTTTGTTACGTTAAAGCCTTATTCTAAAATGGATTAAATAGTTTCCCCTCCAATCTACACACAATACCCCATAATGACAAAGCAAAAACGGGTTTAGAATTTTATTGCAAATGTATTGAAAAATAAAAAAACATCACATTTGCATAAGTATTCAGAACCTTTACTCAGTACTTTGTTGAAGCACCTTTTGGCAGCGGTTTACCGCCTCAAGTATTCTTGGGTATTAACCTACAAGCTTGGCACGTGTATTTGAGGAGTTTCTACCATTTTTCTCTGCAGATCCTCTCAAGCTCTGTCAGGTTGGATGGGGAGCGTTGCTACACCGCTGTTTTCAGGTCTCTCCAGAGATGTTCGATCGGGTTCAAGTCCTGGCTCTGGCTGGGCCACTCAAGGATATTCAGAGACTTGTCCCGAAGACAATCCTGCATTGTCTTGGCTGTGTGCTTAGGGTCGTTGACTGTTTGGAAGGTGAACCTTCACCCCAGTCTGTGCACTTTTCATCTATGATCTCTCTGTACTTCTCCGTTCATCTTTCCATCGATCCTGAGTCTCCCAGTCCCTGCAGCTGAAAAACATCCCCACAGCATGATGCTGCCACCACCACGCTTTACCGTAGGGATGGTATTGGCCAGGTGATGAGCGGTGCCTGGTTTCCTCCAGATGTGACACTTGGCATTCAGACCAAAGAGTTCAGTCTTGGTTTCATCAGACCAGAGAATCTTATTAATCATGGTCAGAGTCCTTTAGGTGTCTTTTGGCTCCAAGCTGGCTGTCGTTCCTTTTAGTGAGGAGTGGCTTCCGTCTGGCCAGTCTACCATTAAAAACCCTAATTGGTTGTCCTTCTGGAATGATAGATTGATACTTTATATTGATCCCCGAGGGGAAATTTCTTTGTCAAGGAGCTACAAAAAAATACAGGCCAGGTGCAAAATGCCAGAACGAAAATACACGACAGAGCGGCAGTATGAAAAAGTATAAAAATACAAGAAGTCTGGAGTGCAAAAAAGCTATAAGACATTACATAGTATGGGTGGATGGCTGAATATGTACATTGGTGCATGGTTAACTCTACTATACAGGTCGATGGCAGAGAAATACTTCTAGCTAAATGTGTGATATAATAGTAATTCCCTTAAAATGCAGTCCTTAGTGTGCAGGGTTTAATTACAGATAAATGCACATATTGCACATTCAATATACTAAAAGCAATGAAAAAAGATACAACTGACAGGATACTAATATGCATTCCTGAGTGAATGACTACGTAAGTTATGACCAAGAATTACTTAAAATATTTCACATGTGATAACTACATGAATATGTATACACAGACCAGAATGAATAAATAAGTCCTGAGTGATTACAGACCAGAGTTACTCACGGATGGATGCATAATTGTTCAACTTTCTCCCATCTCCACAAAAGAACTCTGGAACTCGGGCGGCCAGCTCTAGGAAGAGTCTTTGTGGTACCAAACTACTTCCATTTAAGAATGACTGAGGCCACTGTGTTCTTGGTGACCTTCAATGCTGCAGACATTTTTTGGTACCCTTCCCCAGATCTGTGCCTCGACACATTCCTGTCTCAGCGCTTTATGGACAATTCCTTTGACCTCATGGCTTGGTTTTTGCTCTGACATGCAGTCAACTGTGGGACGTTATATAGACCATTGTGGGCCTTTCCAAATCATGTCCAATCAATTGAATTTACCACAGGTGGACTCCAATCAAGCTGTAGAAACATCTCAAGGATGATCAATGGAAACCGGAAGCACCTGAGCTCAATTTTGAGTCTCCTAGCAAAGGGTCTAAATACTTATGTAAGGTATTTCTGTTTTATTTGTAATAAATGTACAACAAATTCTAAAAACCTGTTTTCGCTTTGTCATTATGGGGTATTGTGTGTGTGGATTGAGAATTATTTAATACATTTTAGAATAAGGCAGTAATGTAACAAAATGTGAAAAACGTCAAGCGGTCTGAATACTTTCCGAATGTACTGTAGTTGGTTCAGACATTGTTCCCCATACAACCCCTTGCCAGCAGTTTTATTCCACCTTGGCCTACACCTCAGGTAAATCTATCATAGAGGGAATGGTGGTCTGGTTTGAGTCTCCCAACATAACAGTCCTGAGCCTGCACCCCCAGTGGAACAAAGCAGTGGGTGAAGATGGCTTCTCCTCGGCATGATTTCCCCACTACCACTGCCTCAAACAGCCCCTGACAAACCACCACCTTCTCCCTCTGTTAGCCGCAGCAGTTTGTGGCTGGTTCTCAGCTGCTTCAGCAGGGCTGAAAACTATAGGTGTTATGGTTAGAAGTTCTAGGTGAGTAGTGTTCTACCTCCCCCAAAACAGTTCAAATATAAAAACATAATTATTATACATTTGACTGCATTAGAGCGAAGACAATGAACAACGCAATAGGCCACATCATTTGCTATGTAAACAAAACAAGTATTTGTTTTGTTGCTGTAACCTGGATGCTCTCCTCCCAGTGACCGATCTGCACCTTATCTATTGTCCACTAGTTGGCGCAAAGGTCTCGGAAGGATCTTGTGATGTAATCCTTCCCAATCGAGTCAATAACAAAAAATGTATGGCTTATTTGCTACGTGAGCTTCATTTGATCGAATAGAAGTTTCGTATTGCTTAAATTGGCATGAGGCTTGTAGCATTGAATACAGCCATTGAATACAGGCGGTGGATGTTAACAACCCAAATCGAATATAAAAAATAATTGTGTATTTACAGTATATACAAAAGTATTGACACCCCTTCAAATTAGTTGATTTCGCTATTTCAGCCACACCTGTTATTGACAGGTGTATAAAATTGAGCACACAGCCATGCAATCTCCATAGACAAACATTGGCAGTAGAATGGCCTGTACTGAGGAGCTCAGTGACTTTCAACATGACACTGTCATAGGATACCACCTTTCCAACAAGTCAGTTCATCAAATGTCTGCCCTGCTAGAGCTCCCCAAGTCAACTAAGTACTGTGATTGTGAAGTGGAAACGTCTAGGAGCAACAACGGCTCAGCCGCAAAGTGGTATGCCACACAAGCTCACTGAACGGGACCGGCGATTGCTGAAGTGCCTAGCGTGTAAAAATCGTCTGTCCTCTGTTGCAACACTACCAAGATCCAACCTGCCTCTGGAAGCAACGTCAGCACAGAACTGTTTGTCGGGAGCTTCATGAAATGGGTTTCCATGGCCGAGCAGCTGCACACAAGCCTAAGATTTTGGGAGGCTGAATCTTTGAAGAGTTCCTCCCCCGATGTGTCATGGCGCCTGTGTTTGGCTTGGCCGCTGCTGCATCGCATCTGTGTCAACTTTTTTTTGTTTGTACTCACCTTATATGTTGCCATATCAGCCCTATCGTCTGACTATTGTGTCTCTGGTGCTCGGACTTATGATCGACGCTCGCTGTTGGACATCAGAGTGTCTATGGAAGGACTCTTTGAAAGCTGGGAAAGCTTCAGTCAAAGCTTTCCGCCCCCGCTCGTGCGTCCTCCCTCGTCACCTGAGTACCGGCTCCTGTTTACAACCAGGGGCCCTGGTAATCCTAAGAAGAGACCGAAGAAAAGGGGCTGCAGAGCTGGCGCTCAAGTCAAGAGAAGGCGACAATCCTGGACGGGGTTGCTCTGGCCGTATCGCGGAGAACGATTCCGGTGGCTGCGGCCGGTTTCCCTCCAAAATTCGGATGAAAATGCTCCCCAGCTGCAGTGCCCTGGGATGTTTCTACCTGTTGGACGTGAACCTCTTTTTTACCAGCGACTTGTTGATGTTAACGTGGACCTGCCACTACCGATGGTTACTGCGCTGCCTGACCAGCAACTAAACACTCGCCGCAGCTGGAGATCTCGTGACCTCGTCAGCTGTTTACGGTCAGTTCCGTCACATTCAGTTCCGTCACAATCAGCTGTTGAGGATGCCGGTCTGCCTACATTACTCCACTTTGCCTTGCTCAATGCTCGTTCCATTTCTAATAAAACTTTTATTCTTAACAAGCTTTTTATCAGCAAGTATATTGATTTTATGTTCCTCACGGAAACGTGGCAAAGGGAAAATGAGTTTATTCACCTAAACAAGCTCTGTCCTGTTGGCTGCTCTGTTATTGGGATGCCCCGAATGGCACGTCGTGGTGGTGGGCTTGCTGTTGTGCAGCGTGACAGTTTCATATGTAGAGTGATAAACTCGGAAGGTTTTAACTCTTTTGAATTACAGATGCTCAAAGTAGGCTCTTCTAACGCTTTTTACAGTGTGTTAATTTACCGTCCTCCTGGCCCGGCAGGCGTCTTTCTTACTGATTTTACTGACTTTTTATCATCTATCATCAAACTTGAGAAGGTTTTAATTATTGGGGACTTTAACCTACATATTGACGATTCTACATGTAACACAGCTGCTAATCTCCTTTCTATTACAGACTCTTTTAATTTTATTCAACATGTTACTGGACCCACACACATTAAGGGTCACACCCTGGACCTTGTCTTTTCTCTTGGTCTAGATATAGTAAATACACGTGTGGAAGATGTACATGTGAGTGACCATAGCTGTGTGTTTTTTAATATTAACTTTCCTCAAGATCCTCCGCCCCAGAGAATTATGGCACAAAGGCGGATTATTAATCATGACACTGCCGAGAGGTTCTCTGCCTTGTTTGACCCATGTTCTCTGATGGGATGCACTGATGTTGATGAGCTTATCCAGTCTTTTAATGGTCAGTGTTTATCTATTTTAGATAAAGTAGCACCAATTAAATTAAGCACTGTCTCCCATTAAAATCCCTGTCCTTGGATTGATGAAGCTATCCAAAGTTTTAGGAGAAAATGTAGAAAAGTGAAGCGTCTTTGGAAATCTTCTAAACTCAAGGTTCATAGGCTCTACCTTAAAGATCTAAAGGTTTCCTTGAATGAGATGCTGAGAAAGGTGAGAACTTGCTTCTTTTCTCAGCTTATATCCTCGAATAAGCACAATTCTAGAATCTTATTTGACACCATTAATACATTAGTTTCTCCATCTAGCCCTCAAGCAACTGTGTTATCTAAATCTGACTAATGAATTCCTCCACTTTTTTGTTAATAAGATCAGAGATGTTAGGGCAAACATCTCACCATCACTGTCTCAGAACTCTGCCTGTGACTTGTCTCCTGCTCATTGTTGGTCCACTTTTACTCCTGTGACATTACATGACATCACTTCTCTGTTACATTCTTTGAAATCCTCATTTTGTCCTGTGGATGTTGTTCCTACTGTGCTATTTGTACAGGTTTTTGACTCCATTGGCCCCTATATTGTTGAGATGCTTAATTCTTCACTTTTAACTGGTGTCGTTCCTAGTTTTTTTAAACATGCTGTTAAGCCTGTACTTAAAAAAACAAATTTGGATCCGCTACAACCTAAAAGCTACAGGCCAATATCTAAACTTCCATTCATGTCAAATATTCTAGAAAAAGTTGTAGCAGAGAAACTCACCCTTTTTCTAGAGAAACATGAGTTGTTTGACAAATTCCAGTCTGGTTTCTGTAAAAAACATTCCACAGAAACGGCGTTACTTAAAGTTTCTAGTGATATTATGTCAGCTGACTCTAAAGAATATTCAGTGTTGGTTTTATTGGACCTCTCATCGGCTTTTGACACTATTGACCATAATATTATGATAGACTTTGTGATCTGGTTGGGATGTCTGGATCAGTTTTAAAATGGTTTTCATCCTACCTGTCTGGTAGAAGTTTTAGTGTTTATGTGAATCAGATCATGTCTGAAACTGCAGAGTTGTCATGTGGGGTACCTCAGGGTTCTGGCTTGGGCCCTATTCTGTTCCTCTTGTACATATTTCCTCTCGGACAGATAATTATTCAGTTTAGTGACATATCTTACCATCTGTATGTGGATGATATACAACTGTATTGCTCCTTTAAGGAAACTGAGTTCTCTAAACTGTCTTCCCTAATCAACTGTCTGACTAGTATCAAACAGTGGTTATGTGCCAACTTTTTGCTTCTGAATTCAGACAAAACAGAAACACTAATTATCGCCCCTGAAAGTAAAATCCCAAAGATAATACAGCATATTGGTGACTTAGGCTCGTCTGTCCAACCGAGCCTTAGGAGCTTAGGTGTTGTTTTTGATTCAGCTATGTCCTTGGAGCTCCACTCTAAACAATTAGTTAGAAACTGAGGAATATTTCCAAATTAAGATAATTTGTGACTAAGGGTGAGTTGAAGATGATCATTCATGCGTTCATCTCCTCTCGTTTAGATTACTGTAACAGTCTTTTTACCTGTTTGAGTAAGAAGGAGCTTTATCACCTCCAGGCTGTTCAGAACTCTGCAGCAAGGCTTTTAACTCACATTAAGAAGAGAACACATCACACCTGTTTTATCAGCATTACACTGGTTACCAGTATAGAATTCATTTTAAAATCCTGGTTCTTACCTTCAGAGCCTTGCATGGTCAAGTGCCTACTTACATCACTGACTTGATACAGCTTCACACTCCCACCCGGAGTCTCAGGTCATTAGATCAGAGGTTATTAGTTGTTCCTCGCACCCATTTTAAAACTAGAGGGGACCAATCATTCCAGGCAGTGGAATGCTTTGCCTCACCTTCTGCGTTGTGCGAACTCTGATTCTTTTAAAAAGCAACTGAAGACTTTGCTCTACAAGCAGGCTTTTAGGTAGTCGAGGGGTTTTTATGGGTGTTTGTTATGTTTTCTATTCTTATTTAATATTCTTGAATTTCAAGATTTGTTATTTCATGTTATTGTGAAGCACTTTGTGATTTTTATCTGTGAAATGTGCTATATAAATACATTTTACTTTTACTTACTAAGATCACCATGCCGTGGAATCACATTCTCAGGAGTGATGAATCACGCTTCACCATCTGGCAGGCAGACAGACAAATCTTGGTTTGGCGGATGCCAAGAGAACACTACCTGCCCCAATGCATAATGGTCTGCGGCTGTTTTTTCATGGTTCGGCTGGGCCACTTAGTTCCAGTGAAGGGACATCTTCATGCTACATGGAAGCAAGTCCCCACAGCAATGTTCCAACATCTAGTGGAATCTAGTGGAGGCTTTTATAATAATATAGAGCTGGTCCCGCTTTGCTAACGCCCATGATTTTAGTCTGCAAGACTACAATTACTGCAGGAAGCTCCCTCTGGAGTCATTAATAATAAATGCGCCGGAGGGGATGGCTGCCATTTTACTCCTAAACAACTGTGCTATTTTGTTAGTTTTTTAGCATTGTTTGTAACTTAATTTGTACATTAAGTAACAGTTACCGTCTCTTATGACGCAAGTCTACCAGACGAGCTTAATTATTTTATATGCTCGTTTCAAGGCAAGCAATACTGAAGCATGTGTGAGGGCACCCGACGACTGTGTGATCAAGCTCTACGTAGCCGTAGCAAGACCTTTAAACAGGTCGACATTCATAAGGCCGCAGGGCCAGATTACCAGGGCATGTACTCAGAGCATGCGCGGACCAACTGGCAGTGTCTTCACTGACAAATTACAGTCTGTAATACCTACATTCTTCTGCCAGGTTTCTGTTGTATTCCGCGCTTGTGTAATGGCATCAATCAAATCAAACTTTATGTATATAGCACATTTCTTACAACAAATGCATTTCAAGGTGTTCAAAGTTATGCATTGAAAGGCATGTGACACTTCCTTCCTCTTGGTAGTTCTCTATAGGTGACCAGGGGATTCTTTCTACCACATGCGAAGGCCTCCGTGGAGCTCATAAGTGCAGACATGCAGCCTATTTTGACGGTTCACAATATCAGCCATACAGATTTAGAATGCGAGTTGAGGAAGCAAGCCGTGCCCAACCAGGTGTCAACTGTCTATCACGAGAGCCCACAGAGGAGGATCTTCAGTGTCTAAGGAACAGTCTCCGGGGCAGGTTCAGTGGAATGGCATATGTCCTTGAACCTGAGCCAGAACAACCGCTACCCTCCCTGTCGTCACCTGGGTCATCCTGGCTGGCATGGCGCTGTCGGTGGAGCAACAGGAAGCTATATGGCAGGCAACAGTTGGACAGCGCACCAACCCAAACTGGCACACCATGAGGAGAAGGGAGGTTGAAGGCCAGCAATTTTGGAGCAGTGGTTAGGACCAAGCACGTTACTCGCTGCTAAAATGGATCCTCAGATCAGTCGTTGGATGGGGTGTTGTCTGTAAAGTGGGGTACAGATAACGAAGAGGAGGGCATTAAGGCATTCAAAATGGCTACAGGGATGGATGTGCAGGAGTCAGGGCTTTGGATCACGGGGTCTGGAATCCTGGGTGCCTCACCGGATGGTCTGGTGGGCACCACAGCAGTGGTAGAGGGCAAGTGTCCCTATGGTGCACGGGACCTTACCATTGAAGAGGCAGTGAAGTCTAAGGATTTCTATATCAAGGAGGGAGGGGTCTTACAGCCTCCGTGAAGACCATTCTTACTGGAAACAGGTCCCAGGTCAGCTCCACATCACTGGAAGGGACACCTGCCTCTTAGTTGTGTGGACCACCAAAGCCATAGTCATATTGCACCTTCTGTCAGTACCTGTTTTCAGGGAAGCCAGTGGTCCAAAAATAGTCCACATAGTTTATACACACACTAGGCTCCCAGAATAGGTTATATTACATATAAGTTTAGCTCAATGCAGCCAACTAAAGTAATGTAGTTAACTTGATCATGGGCACAGTGGGAAATTTAGATCTGTGATGTTCAAATAATTTCTTACCCCCCTGTGTCTTACATGCTGAAGATCATCCCTGACATAAAGGTCACACGCAAACAATAGGCTCCTAGAACAGGTTACAAGGTTTGCTCAAAGCAACCAGCTAAAGTAATGTACTTAAAATTAAATTAAATCACAAAGGCTGGTCTGTGTGCATCTCCTTACTTTCATTCAGTAATACAATTCACATTGCATTTCATCAGTGGGAGTTTATCTTTGATGTTGAAATTATATCTTAGCAACCAGAGTGAGAGCGAGAGTACATCACTTCTAGCAGATCTCCTTTCTGAGGGTGGTGTTGATCATGCACTGCTTTTCGTGGGGTGAGCCTGATGTCACACATCATGTCTAAAACATTGGGGAAAGGGGGCATAAAGTCAAGAGTGTGCAAAGCTGTCATCTAGGCAAAGGTGGCTATTTGAAGAATCTTAAATATAAAATATATTTTGATTTGTTTAATACTTTTTTTGGTTACTACATGATTCCATATGTGTTATGTTATAGTTTCGATGTCTTCACTTTTATTCTACAATGTAAAAAATAGTGCAAATAAAGAAAATCCCTTGAATAAGTAATATTCCAAACGTTGACAGTGGGGTGTGTGTGTGTAAAATAATTATATACAATTATAGGCTATTTGTGCAGTAATTACATTGAACTTGGTGCAGTCTTTTGGTCCCTTTCTCACCACTCTAATATCTCTTTCACACCCACAACAGATTTTTAACATGAGAAAAGCGTGCGCCGGGAGTTCATCACGCTCTGCGTGAGCTGTGTTGCCCGCCAGCTTTGTACTAGAAGGCAACGTTAGCTGACATGAATAAAAACAAATGTCGCTGGAGAGCTTCTTCGGAAAGGATAAGGGAGACAAAAGGCCCAACGACGATGTCGATAATGCAGAGACAGCAGAGCCCGAGACTGCAAAAAAAAAAGAGAAAGCCTCATTCAATAGAAAATATGATGAGTCCTACCTAAAATATGGCTTTATTGCGACAGGTGACTCGCATGCTCCAAGCCCCCTGTGTGTAGTATGTGGAGATAGGCTGTCTAATGAGGCCCTCAAAACTGCTTCGGCACTTAAAGACAAACCTGTTGAATTCTTTGAGCAAAGAAAACGTGAAGAAGGACAGAAGCAAGTCTTGAAAGCCACCGCATCAACAAACATGGCTAGCTCACTGAAGACTTGACAATAAAAAGTCACAACAGTCATTATGTTAGCCTATGCTGGTTTTCTTTTTACTTTTAAGGAAGGTAACCTGCTTTGTACACTTAATCAGTCGGTGGGTATCTAGCTAATTTCCATAAGCACCTAACATTAGTTAACCAAAATATCTTGTTAGCAGCTAACAAACAGGGCTTAACTTATCACACGGCTCCAGTGATACCTCTCGATTACAGAGGTTGGAAAAAGATACATTGGAGTAGTGGTTACAATCCGATTCATAGCACAGAACCATCCTTGCTTCTGATCGATGGAGAGATCGAACATTAGCTAGTTAACTACAAAAAAATTATATTAATTCAAAAATGCTAAGGTAGCTAGCTAGGTTTTTTGAAAAATGCTAAACAATGCACACGAGAAATACACAATATAAATGATTTACAGGAGAAACAAAAAAAGCTATATCTACTTGCTAGATTACCTGCTAATTGTCTGAGTTTGCATGGAGAAATGTGCCTTGGGATGAAGTCAAAGCTTGACTCACCCAGATTTCCTTTTATACATTTTCAAATATAAAATACTATTTATACTATGGCTTGGCTGAATACTTGATGGTTATTATTTACTGAGAGATGTGCATCCATATTGCACATATTGCACACGTATGCCCAGCTAATCAACATTTTAAATTCAATATATAAATCAATAGTCAATGTCAATCCATTGCTTTCCATCTTGCATTAGTCCAGAGTTGTAGCTAAACCTTGACTGAGAGACTAGATAATCATTGTCTTGTTTTAAAAATTATGTGCGCCTATGAGGAGTGCCTTCACGCCCATATATTGTCTGGACTGGTCCTCACAGAGGATGCTGCTGGAAAGCGCAAGATTCATTTCGTGCACGTGCATATGAACGCATGTTTTCCGAGCAGCAGTTTATAAACACCGTAGTCCGTTGGTGTTTATCAAACATCATAAATAGTTGTATTTCACTCTCATTTTGGTCAGGCACAAAGTCACAGGACACAGCACTGGAAGTGGCTGGCAAGCAAGACACAGACAGACCAAGAGATGCACTGCCCAGCTAGGTTAGCAAGACAGACAGACTAGAGAGATGCACCGCAAGCCAGCACATCAACTTAACATTACTGTTATTTGCTGACATCAAACTTGGAGAGGAGAGAACACAAGTTTACCTGATTGCTGTTCCCACAATTCACTCTCATGGTGTTTTTTCTCTTTTCGTGACCAGAATGATAGTTCCACTTCATCCTCTCATTGAAGTTGTAAACATTGACACCCGCTTTGACACGAGGGGGAGGCCCTTGCGTAATTTGCGGGGCCCTACGCAACTTGCGTAGTGAGCATGTAGGGCAGCCCGGCTCTACATTTTAAGAAACAGGAGTTTGGCCAGTATACTGCTTCAGGCTAATGCATGTGCCCGGAGAGCCGGCCAGCAGCTTGCTGGGGATTCTCAACACAATTTTTGCCACTCTTGCCAGGCTGGGCAGAAATGTTTTTTTTATTTGACTCCACAATTATTATTTAGTTGTGGACTCTACATCACCGGACTCCATCTCTTGCGCCTCATCTTTGTAAGTCACCTTGATTTAGCACCTCTGTGTATTATCCGTTTCTTTATGAAAATATTTATCAAACTCCATGACAGTAGCTAAAGCAAAAGGCCATAGCAGCACACAAGTAGACTCCAAATGCTTGCTGGAGCGGGCCTGGCCAGATCTCGTGAAGTGAGCGCTACTGGAGTGAAATTGGAGCAGCCGAATCTCACTACATGCTCCAGTGAAATTGGAGCAGCCGAATCTCACTACATGCTCCTGTGAAATTGGAGCAGCCGAATTTCACTACATGCTCCTGTGAAATTGGGCACGCTCAGCTCCTGGCTCTGCTCCAGCTTTGTTCCTCTCACATACTCTGGTCGGAGTATGAGTCCAAATCAAAGTATGCGAGACGGAGCACGGAGGGCACTACTCAAATCCGTATCCCGTTTGTACATATTTTGAAGCATGCATCGATGCAAGATTCAACGGAAAGTAAGGAAAGCAATATGAAGCAACCACTTAGAAAATGAAACAACATTTCTTGAAATCAGTGGTGGCCACTATTTGAGTTGACGCGAGAGAAAATACACTGACGTTTGGAAGGAAATGTTCCCTATTCACATCTCATATGTTGCCTTGACTAAAATATTTTATCTTGATATGTTAATAAATTCATGCTGTGTTAATTTTGGCATGTTTACCTTCCATGCACCCTATATTGCAAGCCCATAAGTCAATAGGGCTAACTGGCTAGCTACTAGTACTCTTAGCCACAAATCATTTTTTGCTAGATACCCACGAAGAATTTACATCTATTTTGCATCATACTAGTTTTAGTTCATTTTTGCCTGTTAAGCTAAGTGGTTAGCTACGTTATTACAATTCACATACAGCTAGCTGATAGTTATGAAGTAAAACGGTGTATCTTGTTTTGTCTCTATTGGGTAAGTCCATAGTAAATCAATAGGGGTAAGTCCATAGTAAATCAATAGGGCTGACTGGCTAGCTAGCCAAGAATAATTGGTATCTACCCATGAAAAATGGGTAACATTGCATAACATTTGTTTTAGGTAATATTCACCTGTTTAACTAGCTGGTTAGTTAGATTATTATTATTCACATATCTAGCTGAAATTATGAAGTAAAGCGTTTGCTTTGTGTACATCTTGTTTCATCTATTGTTGCCATTGTTCTGGCTGGAAGAAGGTTCAGTGAATGGGGAGGTGAAGCGTAAAGTAATACAGTAGTGGGAGTGTGAGTGCTTCTCAAATGTACTGTTTTATGCATTCTCCACACTTGTATTCACAAGAACGTATTCAAGAGAACGTGGTCGGAGAATGCGCTCGGATCATGAGCGTGTGGAGCACGGTTGTATGCATATTGAGAAACACTGTATTTACAGTATGTATCAAGGTGATATCTAGATGGTTATAAATATTAGTTATGGCCTCGTAAGCTACTGCCAGCGACATGACCGTGATACCCAGTAAGAAGCACTTTAAATCGGCAGGCACGTTGCTACAACACCGGTGCATTGGTCGACTAGTCATGTAGCCCAATTAGAATGGCAACAAATCTGCCCAATTAGCTGATTCGCTTTCCATACCCCCACTCCTTTCGACACATCCACTCGCCCATACTCTGCTTGCCATATTCAGCTCATTTTCAACAGAAATATGGGTGTGTCTAGCTAGCTAGACACTGCCAGCTAGCTAGCTGTTTAGTTTTTCTTTGGGGGACTTCCAGCTAAACACTTCCGGCCATTAGTTTGCAGCTAGCTAGCTACACAGCTCTCCATCCACAGCTCTCCATCCAGTGTGGTGGAAAAAACTCTTCCCTCATACTAAAAATAAAGCACTTCTGGAGTTTGTAGAATCAAGATAGACTTTTATTATATAAGAAATGAAAAGCCGAGATGGTCTGCAGAGCACCTGCCTTGCGTCTCTTAATTCTCGGCTTATATACAGTTCTTACATGATTATTCATAAGACACATTTAGCCCCTCTTGCTAGATGACATTAGTTCTATTCTCCTCCATCATGGCCTCCAAACCCTGAGGCTCTCCCTTGTTTTTTCCTTGTTTGGAGACAATAGTGGCACAGTCAATCTCTTTTCTCTTTTCTCTAATAGAGCCACCTCCTGGCTCTGCGTCATGCTCAGCGTCATTCCCCACCATAATTGCATCCACAAACAGTCAACCCAATCACTCCTGCACATAGGGTTGTATCCTGAGGCAAAGTCAATCTACAACAGTAGGAGCAGAACCGGCCCATCCTACCCCATCATAACCCCATACCGATAGCCAATGGCTTTATCATAAACACATGTTCTTTAACACATGTCTAGATGTAAGTCAGAGGAATGGGAGGTTCACAAGAAGCCTTTATCCCTGGGAAGAGTCTCCTGACTGGATAAAGCTGCTGACTGGTAGGGAGTGACCTCCACCCTATCGTCATCTGCTAGGGACACAATGAGACCCTTGTCTCTGATTGAAACAGATAAAGCCAATTATATCAGGGAGTTAGAAAGAACTGGAAAATCCCTAACACCAGCTAGCTAGTTAACTTGCTATCGCTTCTCACAACTTCCCAAACATGGATTCACGCAAAACAGGCATTTTGTGTTCGGTAAGGGGATGCCACAATAACTGGCAGAAACGGAAGCTGTCCATGGAGGAGGAGTGTTTTGACCACCAAACCTTTTTGAGGAGGGAGTGTATTTGTGAGGTGCCTTTTGATTTGCACCCACCTCCTAAGGACGAGGAGTGTCCGGACTGGACACCGGCACAGCGGAAGGCTCCGGCCTGTGGACCGTCTCTGGAGGCTCCGGGCGGTGGACCGTCACGGGAGGCTCCGGGCGGTGGACCGTCACGGGAGGCTCCGGTCGGTGGACCGTCACGGGAGGCTCCGGTCGGTGGACCGTCACGGGAGGCTCCGGTCGGTGGACCGTCACGGGAGGCTCCGGTCGGTGGACCGTCACGGGAGGCTCCGGTCGGTGGACCGTCACGGGAGGCTCCGGTCGGTGGACCGTCACGGGAGGCTCCGGTCGGTGGACCGTCACGGGAGGCTCCGGTCGGTGGACCGTCACGGGAGGCTCCGGTCGGTGGACCGTCACGGGAGGCTCCGGTCGGTGGACCGTCACGGGAGGCTCCGGTCGGTGGACCGTCACGGGAGGCTCCGGTCGGTGGACCGTCACGGGAGGCTCCGGTCGGTGGACCGTCACGGGAGGCTCCGGTCGGTGGACCGTCACGGGAGGCTCCGGTCGGTGGACCGTCACGGGAGGCTCCGGGCGGTGGACCGTCACGGGAGGCTCCGGGCGGTGGACCGTCACGGGAGGCTCCGGTCGGTGGACCGTCACGGGAGGCTCCGGTCGGTGGACCGTCACGGGAGGCTCCGGGCGGTGGACCGTCACGGGAGGCTCCGGGCGGTGGACCGTCACGGGATGCTCCGGGCTGTGGACCGTCACGGGAGGCTCCGGGCGGTGGACCGTCACGGGAGGCTCCGGGCGGTGGACCGTCACGGGAGGCTCCGGTCGGTGGACCGTCACGGGAGGCTCCGGTCGGTGGACCGTCACGGGAGGCTCCGGTCGGTGGACCGTCACGGGAGGCTCCGGGCGGTGGACCGTCACGGGAGGCTCCGGGCTGTGGACCGTCACGGGAGGCTCCGGGCTGTGGACCGTCACGGGAGGCTCCGGACTGGTGACACGCACTTCAGGGTGAGTGCGGGGACCCGGCACAGGGCGTACCGGACTGGAGAGGCACACTGGAGGCCTGGTGCGTGGACCCGTCACAGGTTGCACCAGACTGGTGACACGCACTTCAGGGCGAGTGCGGGGAGCCGGCACAAGGCGTACCGGACTGGAGAGGCGCACTGGAGACTCTGCGTGGAAGGCTGGGACTAAACGACCCGGACTGGGGATGTACACTGTGGGCACCATTAACGCCAACTCCGTCTTCTCGTTTTCGACCTCTTCCCAATTCCGCCTGCATAGCTCCATAATACTCCTGTATACTCCAGCCAGGTATTGCTCCTCTTCACCCGAATTAGTCCCTCATCGGTGCTCCTCACCTTCGCGACACCACATGGAGAGTGGTACTGGCGCTTCTTCTTCTCGGCCAGACCACCCCCATAGCCCCCCCCCCCCAAAAATGTCTCTTGGGGTTGCCTTCGTGCTGCTCGACGTCGTGAGCCCCGATGATGACGCTGTCCTACTCGCTCCTCTCGTAGCTCCAGCTCTCCAGATGAGCGCTGCTTGGTCTCAGTATGGTGGTTCATTCTGTCACGATGTGGTGTGAAGGCAGACCAAGGCGCAGCGCAGTTGTAGTTCGACATATTAGTTTTAATAAATATACTAAATGCAGAATTCACAAAACAAGATAAGGTACTTACTAGTACATGCACATCAAATAACATTTGAGTCAATGATTATTAAATTGAAGATGTTTGGAACCACTAACACCCTTCCTAGAGCTGTCAGCCCAGCCAAACTGAACAATTGAGGGAGAAGGGCCTTGATCAGGGAGGTGACAAAGAACCCGATGGTCACTCTGAATGGGGGGCACTAGATAAGCGTTGTAATCGTAACTCCTGTCAGTACCTGTTTTCAAGCCAATTGTCCAAATATATTCCACATAGTTCATACGCACACAGAGTAGGCTGGTCGGAAGACACCTCATCATGAAGTTGTTTTAAAATTCCTGACGCAAAAATTAATGGTGAAAGAATTATTGTAATCGTTTCCGGGTTTTACCATTTAGTTTTTATTGGTATTATGACTCATACTCAATTGGGCTGCAGCTCCCCTTACTTGCTTGTTTTATGGAAAACGGACAGAAGACAGTGCTAATGAGCTATCTGTTTCTACGAACACGTGTGTGTGCAAATAGATGGAAGACAAACGCCACAAATGTGTTGCAACTCTGTTAAAATCGGTTAAAACAGTGTACAGTAAGCAGGGGTCGATAGACTATTGTCACGGTGCGTAGTATTAATGGGACGATATACGGAGCGCTGGTGAAGAGTCATCCTTTTTATTTTCAGAGTTGGTATCACGAAGCACGAAAATACAAAAGGAGAGAAATAAACAAAAACCACGATTACAAAACAAACACAGTGACTCACTTGCTTTCTGAAGACACGAAGCAGACAAGCAGGAACAATGATCCACACACAGGTGGCTTTGTGTGGGGATTAAATACTATCCCCAATCAGAGACAACGCTATACAGCTGTCTCTGATTGGGGATGATAATCTCCCTAATAATGTGTGAGAGCTTGGTTGTGTGCCTCTCTCCTCCCCTAGGTGGGAGTAAGAGGCCTTACCACAACCAAGCCCTCACAACTATTACACCATTATTTAACATTACTGCTTGTCAGCCACATAAAACATTTGCAAATTGACTTGAAACCGGGTGGTATACGCTCCAAATTGTTTGAGGAGAACACTTACATTTTGCCAAGGCAGACATGAGTAGCCTAGACATTTATTTTGCATCTTCCTAGATAAATGTGATCTCTTTGAGACTTTCAGTCAGGTCGTCTCCATTGTAACGAGACTATTTCTGCCGTATATGCCTTCAAACTACCATAAAACCCTTAAATTATGCCCTAACCTAAGGAAATGTTTAGGGGCTCTATGCAACACCTTAAAACAATTCCCTTAGGTAAACCCTTAAGGGGAACACTTAAGATGTTTTATGCAACCGGGCCCAGGACTAATGAAGATAATTTAATGTAGGTAGGCCGTGACTGGCCTCACACCCCAGTACAGGATGTCCCGGTGAATGCAAGGTTGGATGCGATCCGCCAATCCTGAAGAAGATGAAATCGTCATGACTGAATTAAAAGGCATAGGTGGCCCGTCCATAAGGCTAGTGGAAGCTAAGGTTTCCCTAAAGTAAATTGAATTAAATTGACAAAATTATATAGCGTAGTTAGCTTACTCCTGTCTTTACAGAAATAAGTTAAATAATTCAAAATAGACTACTACACCACAAAGCATGAGATGGCCACAGATTATCATTAGCTTTCTTTATATATATAAAAAAAAGCTGTGGATTGTTTTAAATCGCATAGCCTACAGAAGGAAGGGTGTGCGGCAAATCTTTAACAGATCTATTGATTGTTTAGTTGCAGAGAGACCCAGCCAAACATATTGCAATAAAAATCGAATCGCGGGAAAACAGTCTGGAAAGCAAATGGCTGTTGCTGTAAAGTGATAACAATGAAAAGACTTCAATCTGTCTGTTAGTTATCAACATCCTCAACTTAATGGACGTCATATTGTTTTTGTCTCCTCTTTTCATAGGCCTATTATGGATCAGGCAATGTCGTTTTTATTTATCCGTTGGTCAGTCAGCTGAGTAAGCTACACTGTAAATGTTGTCATATTAAAAAGATTCTGCAAAAAATGTTTTTATTAAATGCCAACAAGAACTCTATCTGATAGGCCTACTCTATGCCACTTCATTCATTTAAGTATTTTTTGCAAACAGTGATTGAGTTCTATTTAAGCAATAAGGCTTGAGGGGTTTGTGGTATATGGCCAATATACCACGGCTAAGGGATGTTCGTACGCACGACGTGGTGACTGGATACAGCCCTTAGCCGTGGAATATTGGCCATATACCACAAACCCCTGAGGTGCTTTATTGCTATTATAAACTGGTTACCAACGTAATTAGAGCAGTACAAATAAATGTTTTGTCATACCCTTGATATACAGTCTAATATACCACAGCTGTCAGCCAATCAGCATTCAGGGCTCGAACCACCCAGTTTATAATATTAGTATATCTTACATAAGTCTGCAAATGCGAGGATGCATGGAATGCTGTATTATAAAGGTGTTTATGGTGGGAATGAGGAATTAGCTTCCCCACCTATGTTAAACAACCTGTTCTCAGAGCGTTTCGTATTATTCTTTACGTAAAACCGAGAAACACTATTGAGTATGATATGTTACGTTCGTATGGTATGTATTATTTTTGTGGATGTCCAGCACCCATTTCATATTATATGTTCCGAATGACATTTTGTACAATATGTTATGAATTTCCAAAATGTATGGTATGTTATGATTCTAGCTAGGTCGCTAACGTTAGCTGGGCTAGGTGTTAGGGTTAAAGTTAGGGTTAAGTTTAGGAGTTAGGTTTACACGGGTAAGGTTAGGGTTACTTAAGGTTAGGTTTAGGAAAGGGTTAACTAAAAGGGTTCAAATTAGGGTTAGGGTTATTTAACATGCTAAGTAGTTGCAAGTAGCTAAAAAGTAGTAAGTAGTTGAAAAGTTATACGCCCACCCATCCGTTTGGGTGTCCCGTACCGGTAAGAAATTAAACCTACTTTCACCACAGACAGTAAGTGTGTATTTTGCATTTGTGAAATGATTTTGATGTGATACGAAAGTAGAGGGATTTATGTTTCTAGAACCGTACCACAATTGAGAATTGATTTATGTTCAGATGGAGTATTTGGTTGTTTTGGCTTCCAGAGCCAATTCGACCATTTTAAACAGACTACAGTATGTAAGGTCATTGGACTAAGGAGTAACGTTAGGCTCCTTATGCTCCAATATTGGACTAGGCACCCGCTGTGTTGTCCATGTCAAACAATATCGCCTTAATACCTTTACAGTCAATTGCAGCTACTTATATCAACAGGTTACACAGAAAGGAAATGTTAGTAAAGCTTTTATGAATTGAAACGGGCTACTAGCTAGCTCCTGTAAATGCATGCCTTGAATTAAGAAATGTTGTCAAGAATTAAATGCATTACTGGAGCTGTAGATTTTCAGAGAAACACATTGAGTGTTATTTATGCGTTTTGTCCACTAGAGAGCGCCAATATATCACTTAACACAATGTATACATTCCAGTCAAATAGGCCTAAATGCAATCCATTTCAATTTGAAAACGTTATCAACCCCCCTCTAATAGCTTTTAACCAAGAGAATCACACTTGTCATTTATGGGTCTACTTTCACTCATTTTTACCATTCATGTGGAATGAGCTAAAGTAAGAAGTGGTGAAAGTGATACATATTTTAGGGAGCAAAAGTTTCATAATAGTCCTGCTGCCCTAATGGACCACATCAAGTGGAGGGAAACAAATAATGAAACAGAACACTCTATAAAAAAAAATTATGGACCCCGCCCCTATATAACAGTTTCCATCCAGCCAGTGATTGGCTGTTAAATAACTCCAGTTACGATGGGAGGATGAATTATGGTGGTTGAGGAAAGGAACACTTTATTAAAAGCAGGGTTAGAAAATACTATTTTATGTTAAATTTAAGGTGATTCCAATGATTTTTATATTGCTGGTTTCCCAGAGGGACTTTTCCAGTTGTCTAGATTATGCTCATCAGATGACAGCTTTCATGTTTTTATCAACATCAAATCAAGATGGACCTGGGGAAACTGTGGCAGAACGATTGCTAGCAGTCATTATATGAGACGGACCAAGGCCTCCCACAAAAGTTGTTATTTCCTTTACCGTTGGCGTCGGTTATTGGGCTTGATACCGTAGTTACATTTCTATCCTCTGTCTCATCCTAGAGCAGCAGTTTCCAAACTTGGTCCTCGGAACACCAAGTGGTGCACGTTTTGTCTTTTTTTTCCCCCTAACTACGCAGCTGATTCAAATGATCAAAGCTTGATGATTCATTTATTATTTGAATGAGCTGTGTGCACCCCTAGGGTCCCAAGGACCGAGTTTGGCAAACCCTGTCCTAGAGCCTACCTGCAGTATGACAGTAGCAAGTTTCCAATCTAAACAAGAAATGTGTTGCAACATTGTAGCACCAGTAGCTAGAAAGAATTTTCCTTGAGGGTGAATGATAATAAAAGCTATGGTTTATAGCTATGGTATTTAGATTGATTTATAGCATTCATAAGTGGTAATTCTTTGGGCAGGGTTGATTGTTTTAGCTCAAACTATCAACACACTCTGCTGGTAAAACATGGAGGTTTATCCGATTTGCGTCGGACACCTACTTATCACAGGCTTTATCTTCTCCAGAGAGGAGAACATTTTATATAGTGCCAGCACTCTAGCTGACTAGAAGAAGCGTAATGTTATGGAATTATAAAACTCTCACTCACTCACACCCACGTAACACAATTAAATTCCTACTCATTATGTAACCAGTTCCTATTTGCTTTGCGTGCTCTCACACCTGGACAGGTGCCAAAGGTTCACACGCCAAAAAATACTTTTCCTATACCAAACCCAATCAGAAATCACCACATTCATTTCTCATGTATGCAAATTCTGGTCAAAGCTCATGTTTGGCTCTGTGTAACAATCCCACTTATGTCAATTACCTTGGGCTTAAACACAAAGGAACACAACCTTTACATCAGGGAATGGTGTGAGAAATACTAGCCTACTTTCATCTAGCAGTACAAACAACGCCTGAAGGTTGCATGCGAAGGAGAAATATGGTTGTATAAATGACAGACTACCAAATTAGCTCCGAGCTGTTATCGTTAGTCTATGGAAGTAACAGGAATATTGACAGTGGATACAAAAAGTGTGAAGGTATGAATATGAAATGGAATTTCCCCTCTGATAAAAAAAATAAATAAAAATTCTCCCAATACTTCATAATGAGTTCTATGGAACTACAGGCGTCTAAAGGAATCACTGGGCATGCTTTCTTTGTCTACTCTGCTTGCAGACAGACACTATAATTCCCTTTTTATCTCTGTGGGTGGCCATGGCTGCACTGTCACACGCCATCTCTTCTCTCCACTGGGCACTCCCCTCTCCAAAACTGATAATGCTAGTCCATCTGTAACACACCACATCCTATCCAGAACATTTAGATAAAACCTGGACATCTGTTTCTCTTTTTCCACACTCAGATAACTGACAGAGAAAAGGCAACTTGCGTAGCTCACACGGAGGTCGGGCACCCCAGATAGCAGACTGTAGTAGATAGGATACTTTTTTGAATGACAGGAAATTAGCTTTAAAACTGCAAAATGTCCTCTCGGCCTCATCGCAAAATTAGTTTAAAGGATTGTTGAAAGTCCGGCAGGGAAACTTGGCTGAATTATTTGTGTTTAAAATATACATTTAGGGGAATTTTATGAGGAAAATATTTGTTTTTAGAATTTTCAAAATCAATGTTATTAGAATTTTCAAAATCAATATTATTAATTTCCATGTCCAGGCCTATGCCTGGAAATGACCTTGTCTAGAGCAAAGGATCTCAATTTCAAATTCTCCAAAAAAGTGTTTAAGGGGTTAGTTGACAACAGATACTCAAAACAAAAATATTTTGGACTAATAAATATGGACATTTTTTTAATTGAAAATCCCCAATAAAAAACTTTACAGGCCATGAATGGTCTTCTTGTACTACATGTAATGATGACACAACTGCTTCCCACAGTTGTGTCAAGTTGGCTGGATGTCCTTTGGGTGGTGGACCATTCTTGGTTCACCTGGGAAACTGTTGAGTGTGAAAAACCCAGCAGCGTTGCAAAAACGGTCCTCCTGGCACATACTACCATACCCCGCTCAAAGGCACTCACATTTTTTGTCTTGCCCATTAACCTCTGAATGGCACACATACACAATCCATTTCTCAAGGCTTAAAAAACCTTCTTTAACCTGTCTCCTCATGTACACTGATTTTGAAGTGGATTTAACAAGTGACATCAATAATGGATCATAGCTTTCACCTGGTCAGTCTGTCATGGAAAGAGCAGGTGTTCTTAATACTCAGTGTGCAAGAGCACTGCTGCAACTAAGTCCATCTGTTATGGCAACGAAGGAGAGGGAGTCTTGCAACTTGCACGTACACACAAACACCAGAAGGATAGGGCGGTCCTACTCAGTTGCTTATGTGAAGTATGTTGGAGGCACCCTGAGCCTACAGTAGCATATCACTCAAGATTGCTGATATCATATCGGGAAGCATATCATATCATTATTTGTATACTTGTCTCTGTGTGTGTGTGTGCATCTCCTTGTGAGTGGGCTCCCAAGTGGCGCAGTGGTCTAAGACACTGCATCTCAGTGCTAGAGGTGTCACTACACACAACCTGGTTCAAATCCAGACTGTATCACAACCGGCCGTGATTGGGAGTCCCATACGGCGGCGCACAATTGGCCCAGCGTCATCCGAGTTTGGCCGGTGTAGGCCGTCATTGTAAATAAGAATTTGTTCTTAACTGACTTGCCTAGTTAAATAAAGGTAACACTTTTTTTTCTTTCTCCTGCTGTTGTTTGGGAGACAGCAATGTCTGACACTAGCCCCCCCCCCCCCCCCCCCCCCCCCCCTGCTGTTATAGCTGAGTTCTCCTGACCAGCGACTGAAACACAGCAGCAACAGGGAGATGAGAGAGGCGTTTACCCCCCCCCCCCCCCCCCAGAGTAGAGGGAGGCTTTGTTGGGTGAACTAGGCTTTGAAGACTGATAAAGAATGTCTGTTTTAGGATTGTCTCTGGGGATGGTTGTGGAGCTCACCACAGCTTTACTTAAGTGTACTGTCTCAAGTGTACCAAACTGCCTGAGTAAGAGTACACTCCCCAGGCAGTTTGGGTTGGGCAAATAACACTACTCACCAGCAAAATCCTTCTGTAAACTCATGAAAGCAGGATGTTTAAATAGCACAGATCTGATTCACAGAAGAGGTATGGGTTTCCTAAAGTAAGGGCTAGATTCAATCTGTAGTAGAAGATCCGCGTAATAGCGCCATTTAAATGTAAAGGTAATTTCCGATTTCAGATCTTTAACAATATGGATTGAATCCAGGCTTCAATCTACTTCTGACCACCTGAGATGGAACTACTTCTTGGCCCTGAATTTGAAGACAGTCACACCACCAGAGGAGCTGGTTCACACCACAGCACCCCAAGGGGCCAATTTTCAAGCTGACTGGCCAATGTTTGGACAGGCTCAGGCAGGTGACTGGAAGAGGTGTGTGTCTCCGAGCCTTTGATGCTCTTCATCTACACGCTAACAACACAAAGCATTCAAAACCAAACATCCAGATATGGAGAAGCAGGCTTCCAAAGTCAAGAGCTTCTCAAAGGTTGGAGCATCAAGGATCACATATTGTATAGCCATGAATGATGTGTCTTGCCACAGAGAAACCTGGCATTTACAAAATTACACCGATTGGCCAGACGGTGGCGCTATAACAGGCGATTGAAAATGCTAACTTTGAAAGGTCATGCCCCTCACCCCGTTTGACCTGAAGTCATGCATCATTCGTGGGGGGAGGGGAGTGTGTATCCATATGCGAATAGATTCTTTCAGCAGGATAATACCCCATGTCACAAGGCTAGGATTGTCCAGGAATGGTTCCACTAACATGACAATGAATTCAGCTTACTGCAGTGGCCTACCCAGTCACCAGATCTCAATCCAATTGAGCATCTGTTGGATGAGATGGAACGAGCTATTCAGAGTAGAGATCCTCTACCAGTCAACTTGACACGACTGTGGGAAGCATTGGAGTCAGCCCTTCTAATTTAGTGTACCCTGTGCACACAACCCTTGTGGAAATCCTAGTCTCTGGCAGTCTTTGGAATTGCTGATCTGCGGTCAATAAGGCTGAATTCATCTCAGATCTTCAGTCCCTACACTTTTTGGCCCTGATGGAGACATGGATTTCCCCCAGAGAACACTGCTACTCCACTATGATGAAGGGAAACAGAACTATTAATTGCATTGAGGAAGTTGATCCGGTATGACGTGACAAATCTATTACAATGCCACCTCTGTAGTAACAATGCCACCTCTGTAGTAACAATGCCACCTCTGTAGTAACAATGCCACCTCTGTAGTAACAATGCCACCTCTGTAGTAACAACAGGCTATGAATCAGAGATTGTGGGAAGAGTTCATTGCCATCCCTACAAATACAGTACATGTGAATATATTGGTCAAGTTTCTTTTCCTACCTATGCGTACATACACTGAGCGTTCCACAGGGATGCTGGTCCATGTTGACTCCAACGCTTCCCACAGTTGTGTCAAGTTGGCTGGATGTCCTTTGGGTGGTGGACCATTCTTGATACACATGGGAAATTGTTGAGTGTTAAAAACAAAGCAGCGTTGCAGTTCTTGACACACTCAAACCGGTGCGCCTGGCACCTACTACCATACCTCGCTCAAAGGCACTTCAAGCTTTCGTCTTGCCCATTAACCCTTTGAATGGCACACATGGGCTCAGTTGGTAGAGCATGGCACTTGCAATGCCAGGGTTGTGGGTTCGATTCCTACGGGGGACCAGTACAAATGAAAGTGAATGCACTCACTACTGTAAGGTGCTCTGGACAAGAGCTAACGCTTCGAACACACTGACTGCATCATTGCGTTTTGGTAAACCAGAAGTACATTTATTTCCAATGGAACGCTGCGTTTGCCTGCGTTAACAGAGGCAGTCGCAGTGCGTTCTGTGTGGTGCATACGCTGGATTTATCGGCGTCAAACTGTAAGCATAAACAGGTTGACAGAAACGGTAGCAGAAGGTGAATGTTGAACTTTTGTTGCACACATATCTAGATGACTTTTGCGCAATGACGCAGTCGGTGTGTTCAAAGAGTAAAAGGTAAAACATTTAAATGTCTCAAGGCTTTAAAAACACTTCAATCAGGGTAGATGAAAGGGACGTGACCGGTACCATCAATAAGGGATCATAGCATTCGCCTGGTCAGTCTATGTCATGGAAAGAGCTAATGTTTTGTACACTCAGTGTAGATGTACCGTATCAAATAAAAGTGTTTATTACAAACAAGAAATACTTTTCAATGAGAACAGAAATCCACTTTGTGTTTAAAAAAAGGACTTCACCAAAAACAGAAAATTATTAATGAAAAGCTATAAATAAAATGCATGCAAAATACACTCTGAAAAATAAAATATAAAACGCCTACATGTAAAGTGTTGATCCCATGTTTCATGAGCTGAAATAAAAGATCACCGAAATGTTCCATATGCACAAAAAGCATTGTTTTTTGCACAAATTTGTTTACATCTCTGTCAGTGAGCCTTTCTCCTTTGCCAAGATAATCCATCCACCTGACAGGTGTGGCATATCAAGAAGCTGATTAAACAGCATGATCATTACAGAGGTGCACCTTGTGCTGGGGACAATAAAAGGACACTTTAATATGTGCAGTTTTGTCACACAACACAATGCCACAGATGTATCTAGTTTTTAGGGAGCGTGCAATTGGCACGCTGACTGCAGGAATGTCAACCAGAGCTGTTGCCAGATAATTTATATTAATTTATCTACAATAAACCTCCTCCGATGTCGTTTTTGAGAATTTGGCAGTACGTCCAACTGGCCTCACAACCGCAGAACATGTTTATGACGTTGTGTTGGTGAGCGGTTTGCTGATGTCAACGTTGTGAACAGAATGCCCCGTGGTGACGGTGGGGTTATGGTACGGGCAGGCATACGCTATGGACAACGAACACAATTGCATTTTATCAATGGCATTTTGAATGCACAGAAATACTGTTACGAGAACCTGAGGCCCGTTGTGAGGCCCATTTTGTTTTTAAGGTATGCATAACAGATGCATATCTGTATTCCCAGTCATGTCAAATCCATAGATTAGGGCCTAATTAATTTATTTAAGTTGACTGATTTCCTCATATGAACTGTTACTCAGGAAACTCGTACCACCAAAATCCATCCAAAATCATAAATGGAATTAGAGTGCTGGAAAGAGCTGGTCTGTGACAACTACATATGTACAGTAATAATGCACAATGGTGCATATTATTCACTATGCATGGAGTAGTATTCCATGTATCCTTACACTGCAGGGAGTGGAAAAAGTCTACAAAGAATTCTCGTTCTGGGAGTGACTACAAGGCTTACATCATTACATAATTGGGATCAACTGGATTTAGTTACCAGGGTGCTACAAGTACAGTATGGCTCAATATACAACATCACTACTGCCGAAGTAGCCTACTTCTTCTAGCCTATCTGAATTAACTGAGAGAAGGCTCTGACATCATGACATAAACGTCTGTATAACATAGTGAATACAAGCCACATTAACTGGCTCTTCTTTTCAGAGGCTGAATGCCCAAATTAGGCATGTCCTTGGTACCCCAAAACTATACTACACAGCATGTCAAGATATGAGGAAGAGCGAGAGTGTTCCAAGGGGATAGGGAGCCCCTCCATTATCTCAAGCAGGCACATTCCACTGAACTGGACTTCCCAGGGCCCTTTGGGGGGGTCTCTTGGGGTGCTCTTTCATGGCTCAGAGTCCCGGACAGGGCCCCAAGGACCCTGATAAGGCCTGACGACAGATGACTCCTACCCCTAGTGAGGCTGACAGCCTGACCGCTCCTTATCTCACCTGGCGGATGGGAACAGGACCTCCGACCTCCAGAAGGTGCCCAAGGGAACCTTTTGTTGTCAGCATGACTGAGCAGAAGGTCAAAACAAAGAGGCCCTCTCTCTTTACCAGGGGGTGGTGGAACAATTCTGGAGGAGGACAATTGCACCTGTGTCTATGCGTCACAGTACAGAGTACCAGTAGATGTATTATGTAAAGGCCTATTTGTCGCAAAATATATGTTGAAAATGTTTCCCTGGTCATAATAACAGTGCAAACTACTTCCTTCCAATGGAAATGAGGATGGAGTCAATGTGCCTGACTGTGATGACAGAAAGTTAAAGAGGAACAGATCACCAGTTTGGGGTTTTTGGTCCATGTCCAATCAAAGCACTGAGCCTTGTAAGGGGATAAACCAATCAGCACATGGAGTGGTGAGGTCGTCTCACTTGACGTCACTCTAAAGGAAGATCTAGCCTGAGCAGTGGATGCTGGTGGGAGGGGCTTTATGAAGAGGGCTCATTTTAATGGCTGGAATGGAATTAATGGAATCGAGTTAAACACGTTGTTTCCGTGTGTTTTGATGTTTGACTCCATTCCATGTATTCCATTCCAGTCATTACAATGAGCCTGTCCTCCTATAGCTCCTGCCACCAGCCTCCTCTGAGCCGGAGGTACCTTAAGGTACGGTGTATGAGTGTGTGTTGAAATGGTTTTGGGCTTGGGTAAATTTTTCCATGAGTCAGGATGAGTATGGAACTAACCCTGTAATGATGTGTTGGATTCTGCCTACAGTATGCAGCTGAGTTAATGATGATCCACATCTCAGAGGAAGATTTTCCAGGATACAAATTATGTGAGTGACTCATTTTTGATCATCGATGGAAACCAGTATGTTTTGGAGCACAGGTAATTGCTGGCTCTAGTCACTCCCCGCTGCATCTTCACCTTGAAATAGTGACCCATGGATGATCTGCTGAGTCGTCCACATCAGTAAAGCACTCAAAAAAGCCCTGAAGTCCAAATAACGGAGAGTTCTTAAAAGTATGATAAAACCAATATGCATGAATCTCAAGCCACCCTTACATGAAAGCAAGAATTGACAACTATAGAAGAAGTTTGTCTACACAGCACATTTTCCAGTGTTAAATAAACTCCGTGTTAAATGTAGCACTCTTCCAGAATCTACAGTGTAGTCTACTTGGGGCTCTCAAGTGGCACAGCGTTCTAAGGCACTGCATCTCATCTCTAAGGCACGATTCCAGGCTCTATCACAACCAGCCGTGATTGGGAGTCGCATAGGGCGGCACACAATTGTCCCAGCGTTGACTAAGTTTGGCCAGTGTAGGCCAGCATTATAAATTAAGAATTTGTTCTTAACTGACTTGCCTAGTTAAAAAAAAAAATATATATATATATATATACAGTGGGGAGAACAAGTATTTGATACACTGACGATTTTGCAGGTTTTCCCACTTACAAAGCATGTAGAAGTCTGTAATTGTTATCATAGGTACTCTTCAACTGTGAGTGACGGAATCTAAAACAAAAATTTGCATTTTATTGCATGACATAAGTATTTGATACATCAGAAAAGCAGAACTTAATATTTGGTACAGAAACCTTTGTTTGCAATTACAGAGATCATACGTTTCCTGTAGTTCTTGACCAGGTTTGCACACACTGCAGCAGGGATTTTGGCCCACTCCTCCATACAGACCTTCTCCAGATCCTTCAGGTTTCGGGGCTGTCGCTGGGCAATACGGACTTTCAGCTCCCTCCAAAGATTTTCTATTGGGTTCAGGTCTGGAGACTGGCTAGTTCACTCCAGGACCTTGAGATGCTTCTTACGGAGCCACTCCTTAGTTGCCCTGGCTGTGTGTTTCGGGTCGTTGTCATGCTGGAAGACCCAGCCACGACCCATCTTCAATGCTCTTACTGAGGGAAGGAGGTTGTTGGCCAAGATCTCGCGATACATGGCCCCATCCATCCTCCCCTCAATACGGTGCAGTCGTCCTGTCCCCTTAGCAGAAAAGCATCCCCAAAGAATGATGTTTCCACCTCCATGCTTCACGGTACGGATGGTGTTCTTGGGGTTGTACTCATCCTTCTTCTTCCTCCAAACATGGTGAGTGGAGTTTAGACCAAAAATATTTATTTTTGTCTCATCAGACAGGATTTTAATCCATGACGGTGTAGTGTGTTACTAATGGTTTTCTTTGAGACTGTGGTCCCAGCTCTCTTCAGGTCATTGACCAGGTCCTGCCGTGTAGTTCTGGGCTGATCCCTCACCTTCCTCATGATCATTGATGCCCCACGAGGTGAGATCTTGCATGGTGCCCCAGACCGAGGGAGATTGACCGTCATCTTGAACTTCTTCCATTTTCTAATAATTGCGCCAACAGTTGTTGCCTTCTCACCAAGCTGCTTGCCTATTGTCCTGTAGCCCATCCCAGCCTTGTGCAGGTCTACAATTTTATCCCTGATGTCCTTACACAGCTCTCTGGTCTTGGCCATTGTGGAGAGGTTGGAGTCTGTTTGATTGAGTGTGTGGACAGGTGTCTTTTATACAGGTAACGAGTTCAAACAGGTGCAGTTAATACAGGTAATGAGTGGAGAACAGGAGGGCTTCTTAAAGAAAAACTAACAGGTCTGTGAGAGCCGGATTTCTTACTGGTTGGTAGGTGTTCAAATACTTATGTCATGCAATAAAATGCAAATTAATTATTTAAAAATCATACAATGTGATTTTCTGGATTTTTGGAATTTTTAGATTCCGTCTCTCACAGTTGAAGTGTACCTATGATAACAATTACAGACCTCTACAGGCTTTGTAAGTAGGAAAACCTGCAAAATCGGCAGTGTATCAAATACTTGTTCTCCCCACTGTATATAGATAGGCACACCTATCTATATGAGGTCCCACAGTTCACAGTGCATGTCACAGCAAAAACCAAGCCATGAGGTCAAAGGAATTGGCCGTAGAACTCTGGGGAAGGGTACCAAAAAATGTCTGCACCATTGGTGGTCTCCATCATTCTTAAATGGAAGAAGTTTGGAACCACCAAGACTCTTCCTAGAACTGGCTGCCCGGCCAAACTGAGCAATCAGCGGAGAGGAGCTTTGGTCTGGGAGGTGACCAAGAATCCGTGGTCACTCTGACAGAGCTCTAGAGTTCCTCTGTGGAGATGGTAGAGCCTTCCAGAAGGACAACCATCTCTGCAGCACTCCACCAATCAGGCCTTTATGGTAGAGTGGCCAGATAGGAGCCACTCCTCAGTAAAAGGCACATGACAGCTCTTTTGGAATTTGCCAAAAGGCATCTTAAGACTCTCAGACCATGAGAAACAGGATTATCAGGTCTGAAACCTAATATGAACTCTTTGGTCTGAATGCCAAGGTTCACGTCTGGAGGAAACCTGGCACCATCCCTACGGTGAAGCACGGTGGTGGCAGCATCATCCTGTGGGGATGTTTTTCAGCTGCAGGGACTGGGAGACTAGTCAGGATCGAGGCAATGATGAACGGAACAAAGTACAAAGAGATCCTTGATGGAAACCTGATCTACGGCCAAGACAACGCAGGAATGTCCTTGAGTGGCCTAGTCAGAGCCCAGACTTGAACCCAATCGAACATCTCTGGAGAGACCTGAAAATATCTTGCAGCAATGCTCCCAAGGTTTTCATCAAGGATATCTCTTTACTTTGTTCCGTTCATCTTTGCCTCGATCATGACTAGTCTCCCAGCCCTGCCGCTGAAAAACATCCCCACAGGATGAATACTGAATCCTTTCTGAATGCACTGTACATACTGTATGATACAGTAGAAATGACAACACGATATAGAGAAAATAAGGCAATTACTTTGATAGGAACGCACAGATGTCCAAAGTTATTATTTGTCAGGAAAACAACAATGAAGGCGATGAGAGCGCCAGCCAGAAAATGTGGCAGGGTTAAAAGGTTTGTGCAAAAGTTTTTTTTTTTAATTTCGTCATATCCAATTGGTAGTTACAGTCTTGTCCAATCGCTACAACTCCCGTACGGACTCGGGAGAGGCGAAGGTTGAGAGCCGTGCGTCCTCCGAAACACAACCCACCAAGCCGCACTGCTTCTTGACACAATGAACGCTTAACCCGGAAGCCAGACGCACCAATGTGTCGGAGGAACCACCGTAAACCTGCCGACTGAGTCAACGTGCATGCGCCCGGCCCGCCACAGGAGATGCTAGAGCGCGATGGGACAAGGGCAACCCGGCCGGCCAAACCCTCCTTAACCCGGACGATGCTGGGCCAATTGTGCGTCGCCTCATGGGTCTCCCGGTCGCGGCCGGCTGTGACACAGACGAAATGTCTGCATTCTTGATCTGCAAGTGCTTGGGCTCTCCTCGATGAGAGAAGTTTATCTGGCTCAGTAAAGCCTCAAACATAAATTGTCCATAACAGTGAAATGGGCTACTTCTATGTGAAGTAATGAGGAGGCGGAACACACCTCAATTCAAACTGTTTTTAGAAAGTCAAACTTGTTAGAAAATACATTTAAATTGACATGTTGAAACATAACCCACACTGCCTGCTAATTATCTATAGGCTAACTGTCCTGTTACGTAACAATCACATTCTGACATCACGTGCAAAAAACTACTCTCGCTGGGGCGACCGTTTAGAGACATTTGGAATTCACACGTGAAAAGGTTCTAAGGTGACATCATTAAGGGATCATAGCAATCACCTGGATTCACTTGCTCAGTCTATGTCATGGAAAGAGCAGGTGTGTCTAATGTTTTGTCCTTCTCGTGTCACTATTCCTATTTTAAAAATGTAATCTTTATCTTTAAGTCTGCATTGTTGGAAAATGACCCATAATTAAACATTTTACTATTAGTCTACACCTGTTGTTTATGAAGCATGTGACGAATAACATTTGATTTGATTTTAATTAGCATTTCCTTTTTTGCTTATGGCCCTATACAGCTCGTTGAGTGTGGTCTTAGTACCAGCATCGGTTTGTGGTGGTAAATCTGCATTTTGGTAAATAGTATGGTCTGCAGCTTATAATGAGTTATTCTAACTCAGGCGAGCAAATACTTGAGACTTCCTTAACATTAGAGATTGCGCACCAGCTGTTGTTAACAAAGAGACATACCCATCCTCCCTTCATCTTTAGGGCGGCAGGTAGCCTAGCGGTTAGAGCGTTGGGCCAGTAACCGAAAGGTCGCTGGTTTGAATACCCGAGCCGACAACGTGTAAACCTGTCAATGAGCACCCTTGAGCAAGGCGCTTAACCCTAGTTTGCTCCAGGGGCGCCGTACTACTATGGCTGACCCTGTAGGTAGGCCGTCACTGTGAATAACAATTTGTTCTTAACTGGCTTGCCTAGTTAAATGAAGGTTAAAAATGAAATAACCTTTCCCGAGTGTGCTGTCTGGTCTTGACGATGCATACGATGCAGGCGCAATGTATATTATCCATGTCCTCGTTCAGCCATAACTCTAAGAAACATAGACTTTTACAGTTTATTCAGGCCCCGTTGGTAGGATAGTCTCAAATGGAGCTCATCCAGTTTATTCTCCAGTGACTTTGCGTTCACCAATAGAACAGAGGGCAATGGTGGTCTATTTGCTCGGCGACGTAGTATCCTCAGGCCACCTCTCCTGCATCTCTTTTCACCGCCGCTTCCTCTTTCGAGGGAATCAGAGTAAGCAGAAAGTCCAGAGTTGCCAACACTCGGTGAAATAGACATTTCCATCCAAATCAAGGTTAGTCCAAATCAAGGTTAGTCCAAATCAAGGTTAGTCCAAATCAAGGTTAATCCAAATCAAGGTTAGTCCAAATCAAGGTTAGTGATCGCTGTTCTGATGTCCAGAAGCTGTTTTTTAGACATAGGAAATGATGGTGGAGACATTATATACAAAAAGCGTAAAGAAAATCACAAAATAGCAGAATTGGTCAGGAAGCCCGTAAGACAGCTACAATCCGTAAGCCGGCTACTATCCATCTGCTATGTGGATGTCGGCCAACGTGGGTTAATGCTCAATCTGATTGAATTGACGCCTTAGTAACACTGGCCAATTTGCAGTGTTTTAATGTTCGCTGCACATACAAGCCCCAGAGAAGATAGAACTGTTAAATGTGACAAGGGGGCAAAAAACAGTGTAACAATAGAACATTATTTATCTCCTGGTCTACTGTGAGTTTCACCTCATTGCTCCTCTGTATGACTCTGTGATATCAGTGATATGTCACAAATCTCTTAAAGCAGAATACGGGACAAATACTTTATCCACACAAACAAATTCCTTGAGAACAACTGATGGATTTCCTATTTATGTTCTATTTGTGGACAATCGTCGCAGTAGCTGTGACGAGGCATACATTCTTGTTTATTAATAGGCAAACTGTCTTTTTAGTGAAGGTTAAATGAGGTAACATTTACCACACAAGGTTCTCTTTCAACAAAAGGGACCGTTCCAGACCATTTCTTTAATAAATTATACCAAGTTAATTGTACATGTGTTACTCACAATCGCCTGCCACTGACCAGTGATTTATGCTTTACCACAAGTACCTTATTTTTCTTGTGCATGAGTGTGACCCATCCAAATGTTCTTATTGCCAAAACAATGCCAAAACCACCACCCCTGACATGCATGTACACACGCGCGCATGTACACACGCACACACACACCTGCTAAAAGTACACAAAAATTGTTCCCTGACTGGTTGGCACAACAACGTTGCGTGTGAGTGAAACTGAATTGGAAATGATACTGGATACAAAACAAATCCAGTTTCCCTTTTCTTTTCAGGTAGCGATGTTTTTTTTCACACAGCTAAACCAAATACCAGGAAGTTGTAAGTCGTTTGATAAAAGGGACAGACAAAACGGCACCACATTGTTGTTCTTCACCCGCATATAGATGGCTTGTCCTGTTTTTTTTCACTAGGGCAACAAAAAAAAAACGCACCCAGCTCTCTCTCATTACTGAGTCAACGCAACAATAATCACCACACAACGATATCTAGAAATTAAAATATATACAAAAATAGTCTCAATCATTTTCTTTTTTGTCCAAGTGTAACAACTTAAAATAAGAAATTAGAAGGGAAAAAAAAGTCAGTTGGCAAAAGTGTATGAATCACCATACATTGACCTATTGTGGCATATAATATAATATATATAATATATTATATATATAATATAATAATAATAATTAACAAATAAAACAAGGTAAAGCAGTAGGCTAAATGTTTTTTAGCAGTACATATACACAAACAGTAATTAATAAATCAAAAGATAATGCCCTATGTTTTAGTCTTTATTTATTCTTGTTGAACATAAAAGACCGTAAAAAACACCAGAAAATCAGCTCTAAGTTATTTTAATTTTGGAAATCTGTTCCAAGGTATTCCCACGCATAATAGAGAGACATACAGTGGGGAGAACAAGTATTTGATACACTGCCAATTTTGCAGGTTTTCCTACTTACAAAGCATGTAGAGGTCTGTAATTTTTTATCATAGGTACTCTTCAACTGTGAGAGACGGAATCTAAAACAAAAATCCAGAAAATCACATTGTATGATTTTTTTATAATTAATTTGCATTTTATTGCATGACATAAGTATTTGATCACCTACCAACCAGTAAGAATTCCGGCTCTCACAGACCTGTTAGTTTTTCTTTAAGAAGCCCTCCTGTTCTCCACTCATTACCTGTATTAACTGCACCTGTTTGAACTCGTTACCTGTATAAAAGACACCTGTCCACACACTCAATCAAACAGACTCCAACCTCTCCACAATGGCCAAGACCAGAGAGCTGTGTAAGGACATCAGGGATAAAATTGTAGACCTGCACAAGGCTGGGATGGGCTACAGGACAATAGGCAAGCAGCTTGGTGAGAAGGCAACAACTGTTGGCGCAATTATTAGAAAATGGAAGAAGTTCAAGATGACGGTCTGGGGCACCATGCAAGATCTCACCTCGTGGGGCATCAATGATCATGAGGAAGGTGAGGGATCAGCCCAGAACTACACTGCAGGACCTGGTCAATGACCTGAAGAGAGCTGGGACCACAGTCTCATAGAAAACCATTAGTAACACACTACGCCGTCATGGATTAAAATCCTGCAGCGCACGCAAGGTCCCCCTGCTCAAGCCAGCGCATGTCCAGGCCCGTCTGAAGTTTGCCAATGACCATCTGGATGATCCAGAGGAGGAATGGGAGAAGGTCATGTGGTCTGATGAGACAAAAATAGAGCTTTTTGGTCTAAACTCCACTTGCCGTGTTTGGAGGAAGAAGAAGGATGAGTACAACCCCAAAAACACCATCCCAACCGTGAAGCATGGAGGTGGAAACATCATTCTTTGCGGATGCTTTTCTGCAAAGGGGACAGGACGACTGCACCGTATTAAGGGGAGGATGGATGGGGCCATGTATCGCGAGATCAATAACCTCCTTCCCTCAGTAAGAGCATTGAAGATGGGTCGTGGCTGGGTCTTCCAGCATGACAACGACCCGAAACACACAGCCAGGGCAACTAAGGAGTGGCTCCGTAAGAAGCATCTCAAGGTCCTGGAGTGGCCTAGCCAGTCTCCAGACCTGAACCCAATAGAAAATCTTTGGAGGGAGCTGAAAGTCTGTATTGCCCAGCGACAGCCCCAAAACCTGAAGGATCTGGAGAAGGTCTGTATGGAGGAGTGGGCCAAAATCCCTGCTGCAGTGTGTGCAAACCTGGTCAAGAACTACAGGAAACGTATGATCTCTGTAATTGCAAACAAAGGTTTCTGTACCAAATATTAAGTTCTGCTTTTCTGATGTATCAAATACTTATGTCGATAAAATTATTTGTAATTATGTTCAGGCGCCCTGACCATCAGTTCAAGAAAAATAATCGTCCCGCGCGCGGCTGACATTATAAAGGGTCATACAGGGGTTACAAGGGTTGCAATGCTTTAAAGAAAGTGTTACCGATACGACAAAGTAGTTCTTAAATGTATTCCTAGCTTTAGAATTGAACCGAAGAGTGCTGGTCTGGTTATTTTGTAAGGGGTGTGTTTGTGAATGTGTACGTGATAGCGTGCGAGAGTCGGGAGATTACAGAGCCCTTGCGTGTTTCTCCCGCTGCAACCTTGCCAATCCAGTTTTTACGTGTTCCATTCCAGCCTGACACATGTTCCATTACCTGGTTACATAAAGGAATGCGAACTACAATGATGTAATGTAATGAGGCCTCCTGTAAAAAAAAAAAAAAATGGCACTCTGACACATTTTATAGAGCACAAGACTTTTATCAATGGAAACACAAAGGAGGAAAGTATTTTGGTCGCACCATTCATAAATCCACTTATATGTACACAGCTATTAGGTCATGTAGTCCTGAGCAAACATGGGCCCCTTTAAAAGCTGGATATAGTGTGATGAAATCACTGAGCTCCCAGTCATAGTGCAGCCGATACATGCTGCACAGTCATTTCTAGACTATTTTCAATCAACTTTAGCAATAAGTGCATATAGACCAAAATGTAATTGGAATAAATTCACACACACACACATAGTGCATTCATAACTGCTCCTCTCTCACCTACAGATAGGAGCAAATCTAAATACTCAGTAAGAGCATTGAAGATGGGTCGTGGCTGGGTCTTCCAGCATGAAAACGACCCGAAACACACAGCCAGGGCAACTAAGGAGTGGCTCCGTAAGAAACATCTCAAGGTCCTGGAGTGGCCTAGCCAGTCTCCAGACCTGAACCCAATAGAAAATCTTTGGAGGGAGCTGAAAGTCTGTATTGCCCAGCGACAGCCCCAAAACCTGAAGGATCTGGAGAAGGTCTGTATGGAGGAGTGGGCCAAAATCCCTGCTGCAGTGTGTGCAAACCTGGTCAAGAACTACAGGAAACGTATGATCTCTGTAATTGCAAACAAAGGTTTCTGTACCAAATATTAAGTTCTGCTTTTCTGATGTATCAAATACTTATGTCATGCAATAAAATGCAAATGAATTACTTAAAAATCATACAATGTGATTTTCTGGATTTTTGTTTTAGATTCCGTCACTCACAGTTGAAGAGTACCTATGATAAAAATTACAGACTTCTACATGCTTTGTAAGTGGGAAAACCTGCAAAATCGGCAGTGTATCAAATACTTGTTCTCCCCACTGTATGTGATTTGTATACAAATTTAAGCAATCATTTTTTGATATACAATATCTGTTTAGGCTTCTTGTGATGAATTTACAGTCGATAAAATTATTTGTAATTATGTTCAGGCGCCCTGACCATCAGTTCAAGAAAAATAATCGTCCCGCGCGCGGCTGCCTTATGTGATGCTGAATTGTGGAAGGGTTGATGTTTCAATGTCCCACCCAAAATGTTATTATTTCTGCCTCTTGTAAATACAGAAACAAACATGGTTCCAGTGTGGTTTTCACCTATATTCTTACACTGGAGCTGGTTGCGGATGAGATGAGAGCAGTGCTTTACTCTGTTAGCATGTTGCTAACACGACTAAAAGCGTTGCGAAGGAAAACAACCCATCGCAGGGTAGGTAACATGTTTTTCAAAACACCGTTTTTATTCAATGTTGAAATTAAGATAATATAATTATTATTCAAATGTGTGTGGCTCTGTAAAGCAGATGTAAGATCTAATGCTTGTCCTATAAAAGTGAACCCTACTGTATTTTGTTGTGGGTGGCCTCTCTTCTCTGGGAAGGCTTTCCACTAGATGTTGGAACATTGCTGCAGGGACTTGCTTTCATTCAGCCACATGAGCATTAGTGAGGTCGTGCACTGATGTTGGGCGATTAGGCCTGGCTCGCAGACGGCGTTCCAATTCATCCCAAAGTTGTTTGATGGGGTTGAGGTGAGGGCTCTGTGCAGGCCAGTCAAGTTCTTCCACACCAATCTCAACAAATCATTTCTGTATGGACCTCGCTTTGTGCACGGGGGCATTGTCATCCTGAAATAGGAAAGGGCCTTCCCCAAACTGTTGCCACAAAGTTGGAAGCACAGAATCGTCTATAATGTCATTGTATGTTGTAGCATTAAGATTTCTCTTCACTGGAACTAAGGGGCAGAGCTCGAACCATGAAAAACACCCACAGACCATTATTCTTCCTCCACCAAACTGCCAGATGGTGAAGCGTGATTCATCACTCCAGAGAACATGTTTGCACTGCTCCAATGGCAGCAAGCTTTACACCACTCCACCCGTCGCTTGGCATTGTGTATGGTGATCTTAGGCTTATGTGCGACGGCTCAGCCATGGAAACTCAATTCATGAAGCTCCCACGAACAGTTCTTGTGGCGACGTTGCTTCCAGAGGTAGGTTTTAACTCAGTAGTGAGTGTTGCAACCAAGTACAGATGATTTTTACGCGCTTCAGCACTCTGCGGTCCTGTTCTGTGAGCTTGTGTGGCCTACCACTTCACGGCTCAGCCTTTGTTGCCCCTAGACGTTTCCACTTCACAATAACAGCCCTTACAGTTGACCGGGGCAGCTTTAGCAGGGCAGAAATTTGACGAACGGACTTGTTGGAAAGGTGGCATCTTATGACGGTGCCACGTTGAAAGTCGCTGAGCTCTTCAGTAAGGCCATTCTACTGCCAATGTTTGTCTATGGAGATTGCTTGGCTGTATGCTCGATTTTACCTGTCAACAACGGGTGTGGCTGAAATAGCCAAATCCACTAATTTGAAGGGGTGTCCACATGCTTTTGTATATGTAGTGTATACAAAAAACAGGAATATCTCATTTTTGACACCAACACTGGGGTTCTTTTACACCAATGAGTGTTTTGCAATTTCTCTTTCGGGGAAAACTATTTAACTGACTTCATAAAACTGTCCATTGCATTCTAAAGACAGTATAGATAGATGTTGATGAAGACACCAAATTACAGTTGAATGAGTTCTTAGAAAAGGACAATAGCATCAGGAAGTCTTCAGGGCAGAGCCCACACTTGTCAGGTACCATGCTGTAAAAATAAACACTATGGCATCTCCTCTTACAAAGCATACAGACATTATACTTTATGACACAAATTTTCTTTTGGTTTTTGCTAAATGCAATTCCCCCCACTAAAATATGCAATGAACCCAAAAAAATGCTTCATTTTGAGTTGTTGACACATAAATAGAAGTAATATAAGTCTTATTATTAGACATTATAAAGGGTCATACAGGGGTTACAAGGGTTGCAATGCTTTAAAGAAAGTGTTACCGATACGACAAAGTAGTTCTTAAATGTATTCCTAGCTTTAGAATTGAACCGAAGAGTGCTGGTCTGGTTATTTTGTAAGGGGTGTGTTTGTGAATGTGTACGTGATAGCGTGCGAGAGTCGGGAGATTACAGAGCCCTTGCGTGTTTCTCCCGCTGCAACCTTGCCAATCCAGTTTTTACGTGTTCCATTACAGCCTGACACATGTTCCATTACCTGGTTACATAAAGGAATGCGAACTACAATGATGTAATGTAATGAGGCCTCCTGTAAAAAAAAAAAAAAAATGGCACTCTGACACATTTTATAGAGCACAAGACTTTTATCAATGGAAACACAAAGGAGGAAAGTATTTTGGTCGCACCATTCATAAATCCACTTATATGTACACAGCTATTAGGTCATGTAATCCTGAGCAAACATGGGCCCCTTTAAAAGCTGGATATAGTGTGATGAAATCACTGAGCTCCCAGTCATAGTGCAGCCGATACATGCTGCACAGTCATTTCTAGACTATTTTCAATCAACTTTAGCAATAAGTGCATATAGACCAAAATGTAATTGGAATAAATTCACACACACACACACATAGTGCATTCATAACTGCTCCTCTCTCACCTACAGATAGGAGCAAATCTAAATACTCGGAGAGGAAGCCTAGGTTCCTACGCATTTAAATGCTATCTGTTGCTGTCACCACACATCAAAGCCTGCTGAGACAGAAGTAATCCCTCCATGCTGGAGTACCAAAGCCATAACAGCCTCTATATTTTCACTCTTACTAATGAGAAACAAAACTATCCCATGCTGCACAATCCTTCTTGGCACAACTTCTACACACCTTGTTAACCACCACAGCAGAACTCCAAGCACTGAAAGACAGTGTCCATGGTTCGCTCAAGGATATGCAAAAAGTGTGAAGCTTTTCATTTCAGTTCTAGAAATGAAATTGGAACAAAAATTTGTCCTGTTTTTAAAGCAGACACAAACGGAGGGTTTCCAATTTGTCCCTAGACAACAAATTCTGGTGGAGAAAAGTGTGTTTTGATTAGGTACTGTAGGGGTGTATTGGGAAGTAATGGGTGAGTGTTTTGGGGAGGGTCTTGCGAGGGGGTTTCTCTCCCTTTAATGGGGGCCATGCGAGTGGAGCAGTGTTTATCTTCCTATGCTATCGACCCTTCTGTCATTTCAGGGGAGAGGGAGGGAGAGACAAAACAAAGCAGAACTCTCATTAGAGATCTATCCGAATTATTAGAGCATGTCTCTTTTTGTGGCTTTGACTGTTAGGAAACCCAAACAATGGCCGATGGTCAACTTAAGTTGGCCATTCATTAGAAGGAGACATCAACAGTTAATGTTGTGGATTGGTCATGAATAATAACATAATCCTATAGGCTTTGAATAGATCATGTTGAATAAAATAATGTCCACACATATAGTTATTTTAAAGAGAAAACAGTAACATTTGTTGGCAGATAAAACAATTCCCGATGGATACATTTAAATTGTCTAAGTATGAACTCTAAGGATTGCTATGCCATATTCGACTTGGTATACGGCCGTTCTCTTGTCGTGAGAGTAAGATTTCCTTTGACATGTACTAGTACACAACAAATGGCATCATGTCTACGTATACAAGCTTGCTGTGCCAATAAAATGTGCTTCAGTTAAGTTTACTAGGCTCCCCATTGGCTAATGCACATGCAGCAACTACACTTCCTGGGTTTCCACGTAAAATGTACAAATACATGACAAAGTACAGAACAGTAATAGACAACAACAACAACATAAGATATTGCATTAAATTCAATAAATAAAGAGTTATAAGAGTTTATATAAAATAAAGCTTTTAAACAGAACAAACTTGCTTTTTTGCTTGAGGAACCTGGGTGGCAGAGCATTCCACGATGGCATGGCTCTATACATAACTGAGCGACGATTTAAATCTGTTTTTGGTTTGGAGTTCCGTGAAAAGAGCCCATAGTAACGTGTCTGGTGAGGTATGTCTGTTTGAAGTGTATGCAGATAGATTATACATGCATTTTCAACATGCAAATCTTTCTTAAAAATACTTTTTTGTTGATGTTAGTTCTGTGTGTGTAGTTAAGGGCAAGGCGTGCTGCTTTGTCTTGAGCCAGCTGCTGAGCCAGCTAGCTTTGCTAGGTCTTTCTTTGCTGCACCTGACCATATTACCGGACAGTAGTCAAGATCAAGATGGGACAAGATCAAAGCCTGAACAACTAGTGCAGTAGGTCTCCAACCTCTCCACAATGGCCAAGACCAGAGAGCTGTGTAAGAACATCAGGGATAAAATTGTAGACCTGCACAAGGCTGGGATGGGCTACAGGACAATAGGCAAGCAGCTTGGTGAGAAGGCAACAACTGTTGGCGCAATTATTAGAAAATGGAAGAAGTTCAAGATGACGGTCAATCTCCCTCGGTCTGGGGCACCATGCAAGATCTCACCTTGTGGGGCATCAATGATCATGAGGAAGGTGAGGGATCAGCCCAGAACTACACGGCAGGATCTGGTCAATGACCTGAAGAGAGCTGGGACCACATTCTCAAAGAAAACCATTAGTAACACACTACGCCGTCATGGATTAAAATCCTGCAGAACACACAAGGTCCCCCTGCTCAAGCCAGCGCATGTCCAGGCCCGTCTGAAGTTTGCCAATGACCATCTGGATGATCCAGAGGAGGAATGGGAGAAGGTCATGTGGTCTGATGAGACAAAAATATAGCTTTTTGGTCTAAACTCCACTCGCCGTGTTTGGAGGAAGAAGAAGGATGAGTACAACCCCAAGAACACCATCCCAACCGTGAAGCATGGAGGTGGAAACATCATTCTTTGGGGATGCTTTTCTGCAAAGGGGACAGGACGACTGCACCGTATTGAGGGGAGGATGGATGGGGCCATGTATCGCGAGATCTTGGCCAACAACCTCCTTCCCTCAGTAAGAGCATTGAAGATGGGTCGTGGCTGGGTCTTCCAGCTTGACAACGACCCGAAACACACAGCCAGGGCAACTAAGGAGTGGCTCCGTAGGAAGCATCTCAAGGTCCTGGAGTGGCCTAGCTCGTCTCCAGACCTGAACCCAATAGAAAATCTTTGGAGGGAGATGAAAGTCCGTATTGCCCAGCGACAGCCCCGAAACCTGAAGGATCTGGAGAAGGTCTGTATGGAGGAGTGGGCCAAAATCCCTGCTGCAGTGTGTGCAAACCTGGTCAAGAACTACAGGAAACGTATGATCTCTGTAATTGCAAACAAAGGTTTCTGTACCAAATATTAAGTTCTGCTTTTCTGATATATCAAATACGTATGTCATGCAATAAAATGCAAATTAATTACTTAAAAATCATACAATGTGATTTTCTGGATTTTTGTTTTAGATTCCGTCACTCACAGTTGAAGAGTACCTATGATAAAAATTATAGACTTCTACATGCTTTGTAAGTGGGAAAACCTGCAAAATCGGCAGTGTATCAAATACTTGTTCTCCCCACTGTATGTACAGTGTGTGCAAATGTAGTAAGATTAGTAAGGTAGGACAATAAATAGGCCATAGTGGCAAAATAATTACAAATTAGCATTAACACTGGAATGATGTGCAGATGATGATGTGCAAATAGAGATACTGGAGTGCAAATTAGCAAAAAATTATAAATATGGGGATGAGGTAGTAGGGTGGGCTATTTACAGATGGGCTGTATACAGGTGCAGCGATTGGAAAGCTGCTCTGACAGCTGATGCTTAAAGTTATTGAGGGAGATGGTAGTCTCCAGCTTCAAAGATTTTTGCAATTCGTTCCAGTCATTGGCAGCAGAGAACTGGAAGGAATTGCGGCCAAAGGAGGTGTTGGCTTTGGGGATGACCAGTGAAATATACCTGCTGGAGCGCATGCTACGGGTGGGTGTTGCTATGGTGACCAGCGAGCTGAGATAAGGCAGGATTTTGACTGACTGAAACTCCTTGCTAAGAGTCTCAGTGAGCTCACTGGCTGTAGTTACTGATGTGTAGAGTGTGCAATAATCAGCATACATAGACATTTTAGCTTCTTGTAAGACAAGTGGCAAATAATTTGTAAAAATAGAGAAGACTAATGGCCCAAGGCAACTGGATACCGCACTGTACATACTGTATCTGTTGTTAGAGTAGCTTTCATTGAAGAATACTCTCTGAGTTCTATTGAATAAGTAACTCTCCAGACATGTGATGGCAAGTGTTGTAAAGCCATAACAAGTTAGTTTTTTCAATAACAAATTGTGATCAATAACATCAAAGGCTCTAGACAGGCAGTATCTCTATCAGATACTGCCAATTTGCACTTGGTGACCTGTAGCGGCACCCTAAAAGAAGAGGCTCCAGATGAGGCAGGTGAACCTTCAACCGCAGCATTTCTACTTCATTTGTCATGAGATCCTCGCTGAGCTTTACAGGAATAAGGCTCTGAATATATACAGCAACACCTCCCCCGTAGACATTCCTGTATTTTCTATAGATGTTATGTCCTTGTATTCCTACTGCTGTATCATCAAAGGTGATGTCTAAGTGAGTCTCAGAAATGGCTAATATATTAATATTATCTAAGATTAGCAAAGGCTACATATCTTTATTTATATGAGCTAACTTTAACCCTTTCCTGGGTAGCCTATATAAAACCAAACTCATAATGATAATAGGTTGTATTTCTGATAATTATATTTCTGATAATAACAAAGAAGGGGAGGGCCCAATGGTGCAAGGTGGTGTTGGCCACTATGGAAGGGTCCCGATGGTGCAGGGTGGAGCTTGCCTCTTTGGATGGGATTTGGGGGTGTAAGGTGGAGCTGGCCGTCATCATCTCTCTCCTGAGGGTCCCAGCATTGCTCCACTGGTATGGTGCTCTGGGCCTGGGATGTGAGGGTCTTGGGGAGGTCTTGTCAGACACATCTGACGAGGGTAAAGTGCTAGAATGGGAGGAATTTTACTGGGTCTGGTTACTGACCTCTTGTGCTAAGTTTGTGTGAGTTACGGAGATTCACTGTGAGAAGCAGTGGTACTGCCGATGAGGGGATGTGAGGGTGTGGTAGTGAGGGCTGTGGTAGGCTCCATTTGTTGTCTTGGACTGTGGATGTTGGTGTCGCTGTGTTGTAGCAATTCTATGACTGCTGACGACTCCCTTTGTAGCTCCTCCTTGGTGTCAGCTACCTCTCTCCTCGACCGTTGCCAGTTTCTCTCTCAGCTCCTCCTTATCCTGCCTCTAGATCTGTCACCTCCACCTCCAGTACCTCTACTCCCAAAGGCCTGGGACAGCTGGGACAGGTCGTCACTCTCCATGTCTGCTAGGGTGGCTCGGTTAGATATGAGGGTGGAATGAACAGATTTCTCATCAGGTCCGTCTTCTGATTGAAGTGTAGCAGTAAGAGTGCCATTCTCTTTCAAGGTGTCTGCTAGCTCTTTCAGTGATGTAAACTCATGTGTATAGAGGACAAGTCCAGGTTCTAGGCCTTGAATCATTGCCGTGCCATTGTTGTAGGTGTCAATGGTGAAGATGTGATTTTCCTGAAAATTGTAAACATAGGTTATGAGATGCTCAGTTTGGAACGTGGAACATTCTCTCTCTCAAGCAGATTCTACATATTTGGATGTGATAAAGCATTTCAGATTGAGAAAAAAGGTATTTTAGTTTTTGTTTCATGCAAATTAATTATTAAAAGAAACATGTGAAAATGGGATCAGTTAAGGTTCATGAGAGTTTGACATTGTAACTATGTTGCCAGCTTATATACGCCTCCAGTAATAATAGCACAATTGGCCTGTATGATCAACTTGTATTTTTTGTCTCATGTATTCTTTGCTCACAGTCACAATGTGTCAACTAACTCATTTAGAGAAACCAGAGAGAACTACAGGGCTACAGCATGTTCTAACATTTTGCTCAACTTCAAATTAAAAGTCCCCTCCTATTGTGTTAGAAAGGTTTCCCAAAAAAATCTTTGTACACACTGGGTGACCAATGTAGCTAATCAATAAAGACATTTCAATAAGCTTAAAAACCTTAAAAGCTTTGATCTGCCGGGACCCCCAGTGCCCCCCTTATTCCATGTACCTCATTTTAAGGAGCTGTCTACTGATGTTGTGGCAACATTGTGAGAAAGTTATGCTTGAGGAGTCACTCCCAGTGTCTCACTGTCCATTTTGACCTTTCCGTGTGTAGGACTGATTGGCATGGCTTCCTCCTCACGCTACAGGGGAGCTCAGGGCTTTATTGGGTAATGAATCTGAGGGCTCAGAGGAGGCCCTCCTTTGGTACCGAGTGCCCCAAAGTCATGCACCTCTCCCTAATCACACGAACTGTCACACCCTGATCGGTTTCACCTGTCTTTGTGCTTGTCTCCACCCCCCACCAGGTGTCAGCTATCTTCCCATTATCCCCTGTGCATTTAAATCAAATCTAATTGTATCGGTCACATACACGTCGTTAGCAGATGTTATTGCGGGTGTAGAAAAATGCTTGTACATTTATACCTGTGTTCTCTGTTTGTCTGTTGCCAGTTCATCTTATCAGGTCTTACCAGCGTGCTTTCCCATCTTCCTGTTTTCTCAAGTATCTGTTTCTTAGTTTCCCCGGTTCTGACCATTCTGTCTGCCCTGACCCCAAACCTGCCTGCCGTTCTGTACCTGCCTAACCCGATTACGAACCACTGCCTGCCCTTGACCTGTCTTTTGCCTGCCGTTCTGTTTGGTCCAATAAATATCTGTAGTTCTGGCTATCTGCATCTGGGTCTAATCCTGAGTTCTGATACAAACATGATGTTTACTCCCATGATATGGCGTCTCTAAGGGGCAAATTAGCTTTTAAAATGCAGTGTTACTTTACCCTTAGAGCCACTGTACCATGACCTTTCAGGATAGACATTTTGTAAGAGCTTTGTCGTCTTTATTCAAATGTGGTCTTTATTCACATACTGTAGGTATCTCCTAAACTAGTTGGGGACATGTGTGTGTTTTATTTTGGGTTGCCAACAGGTCCATAATTATATTGTACTATAAAGAGCATACCACTCCAGGTTAAGCGAAATTGACACCTACAGTGACAGTCAAAAGTTTTGACACACCTACTCATTCAAGGGTTTTTCTTTATTTTCTACATTTTTAGAACAATAGTGAAGACATCCAAACTATGAAATAACACATATGAAATCATGTAGTAACCAAAAAAGTGTTAAAATATATATTTTATTTTTGAAATTCTTCAAAGTAGCCACCGTTTGCCTTGATGACAGCTTTGCACACTCTTGGCATTCTCTCAACCAGCTTCATGAGGTAGTCACCTGGAATGCGTTTCAATTAACAGGTGTGCCTTGTTAAAAGTTAATTTGTGGATTTTGTTTCCATCTTAATGCGTTTGAGCCAATCAGTTGTGTTGTGACAAGGTAGTAGTGGTATACAGAAGATAGCACTATTTGGTAAAAGACCAAGTCCATATTATGTCAAGAACGGCTCAAATAAACAAAGAGAAACAACAGTTCATCATTACTTAAAGACATGAAGGTCAGTCAATACGGAACATTTCAATAACTTTAAAGTCGCAAACACCATCAAGCGCTATGATGAAACTGGCTCTCATGAGGACCGCCACAGGAAAAGGAAGACCAACAGGTAGCCATTAGAGTTACCAGCCTCATAAATTGCAGCCCAAATAAATGCTTCACAGAGTTCAAGTAACAGACACTTCTCAACATCAACTGTTCAGAGGAGACTGCGTGAATCAAGCCTTCATGGTCAAATTGCTGCAAAGAAACCACTACTAAAGGACACCAATAAGAAGAGACTTGCTTGGGCCAAGAAACATGAGCAATGGACATTAGACCGGTGGAAATCTGTCCTATGGTCTGATGAGTCCAAATTTGAGATTTTTGGTTCCAACAGCCGTCTTTGTGAGACACAGAGTAGGTGAACGGATGATCTCTGCATGTGTGGTTCCCACCGTGAAGCATGGAGGAGGAGATGTGATGGTGTGATGGTGCTTTGCTGGTGACCCTGTCTGTGATTTATTTAGAATTCAAGGCACACAACCTGCATGGCTACCACAGCATTCTGCAGTGATACGCCATCCCATCTGGTTTGCGCTTCGTGGGACTATCATTTTGTTTTTCAATAGGACAATGACCCAACACACCTCCAGGCTGTGTAAGGGCTATTTTACCAAGAAGGAGAGTGATGGAGTGCTGCATCAGACGACCCGGCCTCCACAATCACCTGACCTCACCCCAATTGAGATGGTTTGGTATCATGTTTCAGGTAAGACCCAGATGCAGACAACGTCGAAGTAACAACAGTTTAGTAATCGAACAGGGGCAGGCAATAGACAGGTCAAGGGCAGGCAGAAGTCAGTAATCCAGATAGGTGGGGCAGAGGTCCAGAACGGCAGGCAGGCTCAGGGTCAGGGCAGGCTGAAGGGTCAACACCGGGAAAACTAGGAAACAGGAACAATCGAGAGACAGGAGCAGAGGGAAAAACACTGGTAGGCTTGACGAAACAAAACAAACTGTCAACAGACAAACAGAGAACACAGGTATAAATACACTGGGGATAATGGGAAAGATGGGCGACACCTGGAGGGGGGTGGAGACATTTACACAGACAGGTGAAACAGATCAGGGTGTGACAGTCTGGGATGAGTTGGACCGCAGAGTGAAGGAAAAGCAGCCAATAAGTGCTCAGCATATGTGGGAACTCCTTCAAGATTGTTGGAAAAGCATTCCAGGTGAAACTGGTTGAGAGAATGCCAAGAGTGTGCAAAGCTGTCATCAAGGCAAACGGTGGCTACTTTGAAGAATCTAAAAAATAAAATATATTTTGATTTGTTTAACACTTTTTTGTGTTACTACATGATTCCATATGTGTTATTCCATAGTTTTGATGTATTCACTATTATTCTGTCACGTTTTATAGAGGATCAGCACAACCACAACCACAACCACATCAACAACAACATCAACAACCACAACTACAACAACAACAACAACAACAACAACACTGCAATCTACATATGAAGTCTCAGAGGTCTGCTATTGAGCCCTTGCCTAATGGAAGTTTGACCTGAACAATAGCTTTAAGGCTACAAGGACTCAGTAAACACTATGTCTGACCTAATCTTCCACCACAAGACGCTATCTGATCAACTCTGAATGCCATATCAGCAGCAACTAACAGCTCAGAGGAAATACCAATCCCTTAGTGGAACAATAAGCTGAGAGCATGCAGTGCCTGAATGGAGACGGGCTGTCAGCAGGGAGCTCTCTCTTCAAGGGAGGGGGGTTCTCTCCCTTCCTCCTGGGGTCTACAGTCACACGAGGGGACTTCAAATAGAACCACTTTTCCCTTCTGCTTCTTTACATTCATGTCATTTAGCATTTGCTCTCATCCAGTGCAACTTACAGTTAAGTGCATTCATCTTAAGATCACTAGGTGGGACAACCACATATGACCATGACAGGTGGGACAACCACATATGACCATGACAGGTGGGACAACCACATATGACCATGACAGGTGGGACAACCACATATGACCATGACAGGTGGGACAACCACATATGACCATGACAGGTGGGACAACCACATATGACCATGACAGGTGGGACAACTACATATGACCATGACAGGTGGGACAACCACATATGACCATGACAGGTGGGACAACCACATATGACCATGACAGGTGGGACAACCACATATGACCATGACAGCCACTAAGGAAGCATTTTGACAACGATGACATTTTACATTTACTTCATTTAGCAGACGTTCTTATCCAGAGCATTTTACAGGAGCAATTAGGGTTAAGTGCCTTGCTCAAGGGCACATCAACAGATTTTGCATCGGTGATTCAAACCAGCTACTTTTCAGTTACTGGCACAATCTTAACCGCTAGGCTACCTGGCGCCCACATCAAGGTTTATTTTAAAAGCAGCACTGTTAGCTTTGAATTAACTGATGCCAAAGAAATCCACTGTATCTGAATAAGCAATGCAACCATAAGTAGCCTACACACTGTAAACATTCCTAAAACCTATACTACACAAAAACTATTTGGACTTTGTTAAACATTTCACACAGGATTCAAACATTAATTCCCCCCCAAAAACTTAAGCAGGAAGAGACAGAATATTAGTAACGACAGCGTCCTGATTGTCCTCAGTCAGTCTGCATTTTCCACACCCAGTATGAACAAAGCAGAGGATTAACAATTAATCAGTAAACTCTTATCTTTACTACAGAGGTACAACTCTCCTCTCCGATCCAATAAAAATCAGGAAACAGCTGAGACAGATATCAGAGACCAGATCATGTATTATTCCAGGGTCGTCACCTGTATTGTTAGTGAGAAGTTGGACGACTCAAAGAGAGTTTGATGTCCCTGGAGTGCCATAACGCAAAAATATATTCATATCATCCAGGGTGCTGTTCTGAAATGACCATCCAAAATGGATTAATGTTATTCCTCTGAATGGGAAAGGAGACCATTTTCTTCCTCTAGCTCATATATAAGCAGACCACCATACTAAACCAATGTCAACAATATTGGCTTCCCGCACAGATTATCGTGGCGTTGATGGCTGCACATTTTATACAGTGTTTGTTTTCACATGAATGGCTAAATAAGTCACAGTTTACTGCATCGGTAGATTGGTATTGTGTCTGTCTGGATGGTTTTAGGTAATTTCTAAAACCCTAAAATAACTTAAAGGACAAGTTTTATTCAACCAAATCTCTATTTTTGAAGTAAATTGCATGTTATATAAGAGTCCAGACCATTTTCTGGGGCGATTTCACTCTTTGTTTTTAGAAACTTACCGCAACCAGCGATATACTTTCTCATACACATTCTCCAGTGCCAGTGCACTGATAAAACATGAACAAAACCTTGAAAAAACACTTTTATACGTCATTAATATGTCACTTTAACACGCTCTCAGTATAGTGATGCAGGTCTTTAGAACTTGTGCACATGAAATTGTGTCATTCCAAACTTTATCCGCAACGTTATATTCCATTTTGTTGGACTTTTCCTTGTGTGAGCAAGTGCGTTCTTCTCGTTCCCATTGTGGTGATTCGAGAAACGAGTAAGAATGTACACGGAAAAATATTTCTCAAATCCAACAAAATTGACTAAAATGTTGCGGATAAAGTTCGTAATGACACAATTTCATGTGTACAACATCACTCTACTGAGTGCGTTGGCGTTTCTAAAGGGACATATTTGGGTGTTTTTTAGCTCTTCATGTTTTATCTAAATATGAGCTTGTCCTTTAGGACAGTGTTAGACTTAAATACTTGTGATTTAAACATTAAGGACAGAAACACATTTTAAAATAAAGGTTGGAGAAAGAAAAAGATAGATAGATAATGTGTAAACGAAGATGTTCATGTTTTAATTTTGTTTTTACTGTTTTATACAATTCTGAAAAAACTGGTGCAGACACTAAGTAAATCTGGGCCTTGGTTTAAAAAAGTTCAAGTTAAATCTAGACTTGGTTTCCTCGTAATCGCTCCTCTTTCACTCCAGCTGCCAAACTAACCCTGATTCAGATGACCATCCTAGAATATACGGAGACGTAATTTATAGATCGGCAGGTAAGGGTGTTCTCGAGCGGCTAGATGTTCTTTACCATTCGGCCGTCATTCGGCCATCAGATTAACATAATTAACTATAATGGCTTATAAGACTTTAGTGCATAATGTAACACAGACAATATCGTTATTACACACATTAGGCTCTTTAATACACTATTACAACAGCTCAAAATATATTATAAAGCTTTACAAAAGCACTTTCTCATCTCAAGAACACTGCAGATCGGATCACAGACAAGCCGACGCACCCCCTTGATTGACTTCCACCTCTGCAGGCCATGGCTGATCGTGCGTGACTGTCCGTCATCATTACCTGCTTGTAAAAACACCAAAGATGGGCCCCCGGGGGGGAGGGGGTAGAGGAGGGGAGCCTTAGCTTCCCTGTGAGCGCTGCTTCACCTCTGACCTCTCACAGGGGGAGACAGATAAACAGAAGGGGGGAGACAGCTAAGCTTCAGTGACTTTTAATGACAAACTCAGTTAGCATTAGAATAGCAACACTGTCATCATGCAGAGGCTAAATAAGATTAGCGCTCATCAAGCACACTAACAAGCCTCTCAGTCGCAGTGGAACAATTTACTGTGTGTGCAGTGATGTTAAAAAAAAAAAAGGTTACCTGCTATGAAGTAGAAAGTCTCAGATGTTTAGGTTTTCTGTTTCACTTCAAATGGAGTCTGGGGATATTAGCTTTCATAAAACAGGTCTACTGAAACTAAGTGCTTTCTAAAGGAAGCAACGTTTTGAAAAAGAAAAACAGACTATTCCTTTGGGACATTTCTTACTGATTGTTTTGTACAAATAAAGTAGTGCCAATTCTCTATTATTCATTCGAATGTCCTTTTTTTTGACTTGGCAACTGATATACAAGTCAAGCTTCAGTCTGTGGGAAAAACAGAAGCAATCTACCGTAACTTACATCAAAATCAAATCAAATTGTATTTGTCACCTGCTTCGTAGACAACAGATGTAGACTAGCGGTGAAACGCTTACTTACGTCTCCATTTCCAACAATGCAGAGTTAAAGATATAAAAAATATAGAGAAATTTGAAATAGTGAAACAAGGAATAAATACACAGTGAATAACACATAAAAATAATGAATAGAAAATAACATGACTATATACAGGGAGTACCAGTACCAAGTTGATGGTACAAAGTAATTGGGATAGCTATGTACTTTACATATAGGTAGGGGTAAAGTGACTAGGCAACAGGATAGATAATAGACAGTAGCAGCAACATGTGTGAAAGTGTATGTGTGTGTGTATGTGTGTGTCTGTCAGTGTGTGTGTATGTGAATATGTGTGTGTGTGTGTGTCAGTATGCATGTGTGTGCATGTTATGTGTGTGTGGGCGTATGTAGTGTGTGTTGGAGTGTCAGTGTAAGTATGTGTGAGTGTGTCTGCATAGAGTCAGTGCAAGAGAGTTAGTGCAAAAACGGGTCAAGGCAGCTAGTCCGGGTAGCCATTTGAGTAGCTATTTAGCAGTCTTGTTTAGAAGTGTTATGGCTTGGGGGTAGAAGCTGTTCAGGATCCTGTTTGTTCTAGACTTGGTGCGCTTGCCATGCGGTAGCAGAGAGAACAGTCTATGACTAGGGTGGCTAGAGTCTTTGACTATCTTTTGGCCTTCCTCCAACACCGACTGGTATAGAGGTCCTGGATGGCAGGGAGCTCAGCCCCAGTGATGTACTGGGCCGCACACATTACCCTCTGTAGCGCCTTGCGGTCGGATGCCAAGCAGTTGCCATACCAAGCGGTGATGCAGCCAGTCAAGATGCTCTCGATGGTTCAGCTGTAGAACTTTTTGAGGGCCCATACCAAATTGTTTCAGCCTTCTGAAGGGGAAGAGGCGTTGTCTTCAGGACTGTATTGGTGTGTTTGGACCATGATAGATCCTTATGTTGTGGACATCGAGGAACTTGAAGCTCTCGACAGCCGTGTCGATGTGAATGGGGGCGTGCCCTCCAGCTCCTTTGTCTTACTGACGTTGAGGGAGAGGTTGTTGTCCTGGCACCACACTGCCAGGTCTCTGACCTCCTCCCTATAGGCTGTCTCATCATCATCATCGGTGATCAGGCCTACCAACGTCATGTCGTCGGCAAACTTAATGATGGTGTTGAAGTCGTGCGCTGCCACGCAGTCGTGGGTGAACAGGGAGTACAGGAGAGGGCTAACCACGCACCGCTGAGGGGCCCCCGTGTTGAGGGTCAGCGTGACAGATGTGTTGTTGTCTACCCTCATCATCTGGGGGGGGGGGCGGCCCATCAAGAAGTCCAGGATTCAGTTGCAGAGGGAGGCGTTCAGTCCTAGGGACCTTAGCTTGGTGGTGAGATTCGAGGGCACTATGGTGTTGAACGCTGAGCTGTAGTCAATTAACAGCATTCTCACATTCTACACTGCTTTCTACCCCTGTTTGATAAGTACTTGTTTGTGTCCGACACCAAGCTAACGTTCTAGGAAACTGATATTCAAGGAACATTTAAATATTACTATATTAGCTCAGACTAGTTCATACTAACCTGACTTTATTTTCATAATCAGTTCACAAAGTACATTTCCAAAACAAAGCAGTTCTGATCTCATTAGGACCTCTCCTCCATTAACTCTCATTAATCTCTCTACATACTGTAAGTCTTGTCAGTGTTTTTCTAGTAGGACAATAAAAACAATGACTGGTGGCAACAGCGAAAAAAGGATCAGTGAGGACACAGCTTTCTTAGTTGGCGTGGTTTCAAAAGCGCAGTCATGCGGTAGAACACATTCTGTGGCTGGCTCCCATTCTTCCCAAAGTACCAGGAGTTCAACCGGCTTCCACAGACTTGTGTCAAAGGTTTTTTCCTCCAGTAAAACAAAAGTCTGACATGCACGCCGATTCAGAATTCAGGGGTAAAATGCCCTTTTAGTGTGAGGATGGAGGGAGTCGCCTTCACGGGCTGCTGACTACGCTTTGGCAAGGGCCTCAGAAACAGTTGGCCAGACAAGAAACAGACCACGCAGATAGAGGTACCTCAATGAGCACTCTGTTAATCTGCAAAATCATTAGTATACTTCAAGCACTCATTAAGCATCGTTCTCTTTTCATTAACTTTAACAGTTTTTTTTGGCCTTGGGTAAAATCAGGATTTATAGTCTTCTGGGAAGCTTTGAGGGCGGGCGGTGGTGTTGTGGGGCACTTTGACATGGAGTCACAGGGGTCATTCAGTCGTAATGAGGGGCCGCTGAGCGGGCGGCTTGGCCACCAACTCATCCCTAGACTAACCTCAAAGCGGCAGGTTTCTTTATCTAATAGTAAGCAATTTACATCTCTAATGGGAAACAATTAACAGGATGGGTCAAACCCACTTTGAAGATTGGGGCAAAAATAGAGGTGAGAGAAAGAAAGGAGCAGTTGTGTTACAATATGAGCCTTACATCTCGAATTAAAAGTAAAATAAGTGTGTAATTTTAACAAGCCAACATGAGTAGAAAAGTACAAAGTAAACCACATGCAATGATGTCAGAAGTAGTTATAACATGGTCATAACATGGTTACATTGCTTGAATAGGGTACAGAAACACATGTATTTAATGGTGATATACAGTAGGCTACCCTGAAGGTAACAGGAAGTCCTGTTAACATGAATGCAGAACATTCCTACAAGGTAATCAAGTGGGAAAAAATTGTTTAGGACATCCTTTACCTTTTCAATGGAGCATGTGTCAAACTGCCATACTACGCCAATCCAGGTTTAAACACGAGCATGTGGAGCTCTGCCCAACACATACAGGTTCTTAGCGTTGGTTGAGTGGCAAAATCAAGAATTTCCAAACATGTTACAAGTTGACAAGTTATATTATCTCCAAAACCATAGAATCCAAAACTGAAAACTGAAGTCAGCCTGGTTAAGACAATTAAATAATCAAACAAACAAAGACACAGGTTCTGGTGCAGGCCCGAGGGAAGCACTAACTAACATTTCAACGTAAGTTTCATTATATCCATACACAGTAACATCAAACAGTACCCTAAAACTTAGCTAGCATTTACCAGACATGAAAACCATTTCCCTCTTATCGGCAAAATTCCCCAGGTCCCCAAAATACAGGATTTAAAGGAAACAGCCAATGAGATTTCAAAATCAATCATTCAACTACAAGGCAGAAGCATGGATGATAAACAATTGAGGCTCTTGTCACACCTGACACATGCACCTTCGAGAACATCTGTTGTCGAGGACATCCGTTGGGAAGAACCCCAGGGGCAGGTACCCTAGCGGGTAGGAGTGTTGGGCCAGTAACCAAAAGGTTCTTGGATTGAATCCCCGAGCTTATTAGGTACAAGTCTGTCCTTCTGCCCCTGAGCAAGGCAGTTAACCCACTGTGCTGTGGTTGTTGGTTAAGGCAGCCCTCCCTTTACATTAAAAACCTTATCACACATCTAAGCTATTACTTCATGTGCACACCAACTCCATGCATTTGTAGCCGTAAATATCGTAGCGACCTTAACCCAACATCTAGTGACCTTGTCAAGAGCTTTAGATCTCTTGGTGTAACGGCTAAGGTGTTGGGTTGGCAGTCGCTGGACCTGGGTTCGAATCCCGGTTGGGTTAGCCCCGAACTCGCTACAATATGTTTGCCAGTTTAGTGAGGAATGATATTCTGTATACAGTATTTCATTATTTCTCACCACTAAATATGTATTGTATTCCATAAGGCTATCCCATGCATATTTCAATTTGTCTAAAGTGCAGGCTTTTTCAATTGCTGAATGTCGGCCTACGACATAAAGTATTTTACCATGACCAGTCTAGTCAACGCAATTGCTTAAAAGGATACAACGACATTGTATTAACCCTGACAAAGTAGCCTACCTAGTAGCAGTGTGTTTTAGGGAGGTTGTTAGTGGCTCTTCCCTTTCAGAAGACACCCCTATGATGAACTGCATGTGCGTGCAAGCTCTGTTTCCCCCAGAAGTTCACTACATCGATTGAGAGATGAAGATAAGCCTTCTCTAAGCACGGTAACACACCTCACTTCCACTAATTACTCACATAAATCAAAGTAACGTCCCTTTTCTGTATTTTATTTACTGATCATGCACCTTGCTCTCTGATTCAATATAGTCTAGACCAACGGCAAAACAGATTTTTTTTTTGTGTGTGACATAAAGGACACAAGCCTATAACAAAAGCCAGGACCTGAATACATTAAATGTGTGAGATATCAACCTTTTTAACCTTGTAACTTGAAGTATCCCTGCTTAGTGCGGGTCTTCAAGTTACAAGTCCCTCACACGCAATCTCAGCAATTGAAAGAGCGAGAGGAAAAAAATGTGCTGTTCTGCATCTGGTGACCAAGTCAGGGTGCGGGTTGCTCCTTTAATGAAACGCTGGCAAAAGTCAAAACAATTCCTCATAGGCATTCCTAGAGAGATCAGTCAATTCCATTGAAAACAATGACAAAGCGTTCACCCGCCTGTTTTGGTAAAGAACTGAGTGACGGGCCTGGAGAAATGCAACCACTCTCAAATTCATAGACAGAGCTATGGATGCAAGGGCTGACCATCCATGACATCACAATGATTTAAACCATGAGCCTATTGTTTTACAAGCTTTAAAACAAGCTGACATGACAGTTGAATGAGCTCATGAGGCATTTATAATTTAGATTCTTAAAGAATCAATGGATATACATTGTATATCAAAGTCAAAAAATGGATGGAGACCCTATAGCAATCACGGTTTGTCCCTTTACGTAATTTTTTAAAACAAATTTTATACGAATTTAGTGTGTTTTGACATATATTATAATAAATGATTATGAACTCACCTTCTCGTTCTATCCTAAATGAGTGTAGCATTAAAAGTAAAAAACCTGCAACGAGTTTCTAACCCAAGGGCAGTGGTGGAGAAAGTATTCAGTTTTCATACTTTTTCTATCAAGATACCTTGATAGAAAAAGTGAAAGTCACCCAGTAAAATACTACTTGAGTAAAAGTCTAAACGTATCTGGTTTTAAATATACTTAAGTACAGGGGTATACAAAGTACTCAATTGCCATACTTGAGGTAAAGTAAAAAGTAAATACTATACATAATCAGAGGCAGTAGGGATGACAATGCGTTATATTGATAGGGGTGTGAATTGGACCATATTGCTGTCCTGCCTGAGCATTTGAAAAGTAATGAGTACTTTTGGGTGTCTGGATAAATGTATGGAGTAAAAAGTACATTATTTTCTCTAGGAATGTAGTAGAGTAAAAGTAAAAGTTGTCAAAAATATAAGTAGTAAAGTACAGATACTCCAAAAACCGACAGGGGTCATGCTATCCATAGCATATCTATAGCGCATTCATGTCATGCTGTGTAAGAGCTCATATTTAGCTCTCTTAATAGATGCATAATTACAATTACAGCAAATTGTCATTATTATGGCTGTTCCTAAAGTTATGTTGATATGATATGCCTAAAATTATGCTGATATATAGTCAGCCTGTACCAGGCCCATTTCCCCCACTGGCCAGTATAGGCTTGTGACTTACCTTCTTTTTCTTCTTACTGAGATCAATGGTGCTGATCTCTCTTTCGTAACTCATTAACAGCCCTCCTCCACATCACAGTTAACAGGCAGTGGCTCGGGTGGTTGATGTCTTTGATTATCTTTTTGGCCTTCCTGTGGCATCGGGTGCTTTAGGTGTCCAGGAGGGCGGGAGGTTTGCCCCCAGTAATGCGTTGGGCAGACCGCACCACCCTCTGGAGAGCTTTGCGGTTATGGGCGGTGCAGTTGCCGTACCAGGCGGTGATGCAGCCTGACAGGATGCTCTCAATTGTGCATCTGTAGACGTTTGTGAGGGTTTTGGGTGATAAGCCAAATTTCCGAGGAACTTGAAGCTTTCCACCTTCTCCACTGCGGTCCCATCTCCACTGTGGTCCCATCGATGTGGATGTATGATTTCTATGCAGTCAGTGTAATATTTTTTCTATTTTCCCATTTATAAAGCATTTAGAAACATTACTCACTTATCAAAAATATGTTTTGTGCACAAAGGTTATTAGGAATTTTCATATCTGACTTCTCTATGTGGCCGTCTATGGGAATTGTCTTTCTGGGCCGGATGTCAGTTAAACTGCAGTACCGAAGCAACTGTAAGAGTAGTCAAAACCATGCTTCTAGACCGGAACCCAGGCCCCTTAATGCAAATACCCCACTGTGGTATAATAAGAACTGGAGACTGCGTCCAAGATGTCTAAACGTTGTTTTCCAGGTAATATACTCACGTTCGTAAACGTTGATTGGATCGTCTATATCCGGGTTGCATCCGGTTTATATGGACCAACATCACATGCGCACTAGCGTTCAATGCGCAGAGGAAGCAGCGCGGAGCAGCGACGACATCATCATGTCATCGCAAAATATAGCAGATATTGGATGAATATAACACTTTCATATCTTTGGCTGTGAGTGATGGAAAATAAATCTGCCTCAGCGACAATTAAATTCCAAAACAGATTTTTTTGGAACAAATGTGATTACTTTTTAGGATTTTTTTCAATCTGACTTCTCTATGTGAAGTGCGGCAGGTAGCCTAGCTGTTATAGCGTTGGGCCAGTAACTGAAAGATCGCTGGTTCGAATACCTGAGCCAACAAGGTGAAAACCCTGTTGATGTGTCCTTGAGGCACTTAACGCTAATTTGCACCAGGGGCTGACCCTGTAGGTCGTCATTGTAAATAAGAATTTGTTCTTACTGACTTGCCTAGTTAAATAAAGGTTAAATAAATAAATGAATTAATTAATTGTATGGGCCGGGTCAGGCGTCCTATTTTGTTGCCTTACAACCTGGAATTAGTGCCGCTTGCTTGGTGCACCACTTAATTTTTTTATTTTATTTTTTTTCATTTCACTTCACCAATTTGGACTATTTTGTGTTTGTCCATTACATGAAGTCCAAATAAAAATCCATTTAAATTACAGGTTGTAATGCAACAAAATAGGAAAAACACCAAGGGGGAAGAATACTTTTGCAAGGTACTGTACTAGGTGAGGAACAGGAAGTGGATCCTCAGCCAGAGCTTGCCGTGGAGTCTTATTTTGTGCACCACAGTGCAGGCGGCGATGACTGTGGAAACATCAGGAACCGTGGAGTCTTATTTTGTGCACCACAGTGCAGGCGGCGATGACTGTGGAAACATCAGGAACCGTGGAAGGCCACCAAAAGCGTCGGAGGAGGAGGAAAGCCAGGGTCCGACGGGAGCCTGGATGGCATGCCAGCCGGGGGAACGGGCAGAGTCCAGGACAAACATCCGGTTAGCGGGGCCCCGCCCTTACGGACCTGGCTCTCTATACCCCAGACGTGTGCAGCCGCTAGACAGGAGGTAGGAAGGATGGTCTCGGGGTCAGACGGAGGATCAGCGGGGCTATACAAACGTGAGAGTGTGTCAGGCTTCACATACTTGGACCCCAGGCGGTAGGAGAGAGTGAAAACTGAAACGATTTGAATAACAGGGCCCAACAAGCCTGCCTAGAGTTGAGGCGCTTGGCGGTGCAGAGATATTCCAGGTTCTTATGGTCAGTCCACACTAAGAATGGGTGTTCCGCCCCCTCCAACCAGCGTCTCCACTCCTCCCTCGATTTCCCACATCGTAGTTCCTCTCAGCAGGGGTAAGACGATGGGAGAGAAAAGTGCAGGGGTGCAGCTTTTGGTCCTGGGCAGAACGCTGGGACAGGACGGCCCCCACTCCGACATCCGAGGCATCGACCTGCACCACAAACTGACAGGGCGGGTCCGGATGGATTAAGATGGGGGATGTAGTGAATCAATGTTTGATTCTGTACCACCTACAACAAAATACACAACAATACACATTTGAACCCCCCCCATTATTTGTATTGATTTATATTAGACTGGCTAGCTAAGCATACCTAACATGGCTTTCAATATTGTCAGCTTGCTGGACTGGTGGCAAGACTGCTAGCCAGTTGAGACTGGCTGAGAACCAACTAGCCAAACAACCATAGACGATTTATACACATTAATTATTGCTACCAGAACACAAACAGAGAGTGACTTAGCTATATCGACAATTCTATTTTGAGTAACAGAGTGTTTTCAAGACAAGGGTGGAATAAATGGCTACCATATTTAGACTATTTCTTTGGTAACATTAGCTGGTTTATGTTAGCTATCATCAGTCAAAGATAGAACAAATATGTTTACTCTGCTGAAGGTAGCTACCAGTCTAGCAGTGACTACCATGGGATATTCGAAATTGATTGACAGTGTGCATACCAACAGATAGCTATATGTGCTGGGCCAATTGTGTGCCGACCTATGGGACTCACGGACAGTTGGGATTTAAACCAGGCTGTTTGCTAGCACTGAGGTTCTTGGGAGCCCCAAGTGTATTGAAGTATTGAAGTGGATTTAACAGGTGACATCAATAAGAGATCATAACTTTCACTTGGATTCACCTGGTCAGTCTATGTCATAGAAAGAGCAAATGTTTTGTACACTAAGTGTGTATCAGCATCATCTTCAAAACGTGGTTTGGCCTTTTGAGAACAGCCATGATGATGAAACTACGCTGTCATTGTAATTATGCAGGTATTAAGATACCGATGAGCTCTTGCATAGCATGACGTGAACGCGCTATAGATATGCTATGGATGTATCTCATTAACCTTTAATAATGTGTTTGGGACCTGTTATAAATGCTTATAGATGTGTAATAAATGCGTTATTGATGTGCAGTCAAAGTAAATCATATGTTGACACCGGTATTAATGAAAACGTTTCCCTTTAACTATTTCACAACACAAACGCCAAAGAAAATGGCCTCCCTCTCACCGTAACTGCAGCAATAGAGATATGACATGGCTGGCCATTTTAATTAAGGCTTATATCGACGTATGTTAGCTGTCAATCAAACTGCGTAAAAGTGAAACCGATATTTACCTTGACTGTTAAGTTTACATCTTTGTAAAATGTTGTTGACAGGGTTAACCTTAGGCATTCATTCAAAATGGTTAAGGTAAGGGTTAAGGTTTGGGATAGGGTTAAAACAAACAAACAAAAAATGTAAACAAGTGCAAATTACTGGGATTGAACCCACGATCCTCAGAGCTGTAGATCGCGGATCGCCTATTACTGGGATTGAACCCACGATCCTCAGAGCTGTAGATCGCGGATCGCCTATTACTGGGATTGAACCCACGATCCTCAGAGCTGTAGATCGCGGATCGCCTATTACTGGGATTGAACCCACGATCCTCAGAGCTGTAGATCGCGGATCGCCTATTACTGGGATTGAACCCACGATCCCATTTAAATTATGGCGTGTGGGGCCGTCTGTGGTTCTGTCTGCAGATTAATGGACTGTGTGGCCATTTTAATTATGCATGTTTTGATGTATGTTGAAACGTACCTCTATGTTTAGGAATTAATTATGAGATTTTGGTTAACTTGAACCTTTCTGAGTGGTTAAGGTTAAGGTAAAGGTTAAGGTTTTGGATACGGTTATTAAATAAATATCAGGATGTCCAGTTTCACTGTTGACTGGGCTTTGCGGGCTCAGTAGTCTCAGCAGTCACACCCCCCTCTGGTTCACACACACACACACATGAGCCTCTGTCACGGTTCAGTTCACTTCCTGAATCTGGATCTTTTTTTCTGATGACGAGATGTTTACCCTTGAGCATTTCATATCAATCATCATCTGAAGTACCACTTGTACCATGCTAAGAGGAATTCCACAAAAACAGGGGAGCAGAAGAACTAGAAGGTCCTAATTCAGTAAGCGTTAATGAATTCTTGCACACTATTTAGTTAATCATCTATCCTTTCAGTACTGGCCTGTGCCATGGTAGTTACTATTACAAATTATTTAATATACATTGATTGAAAATGTACTGACCATTGAATATTTAATAGATGTTTAATATTTGTGAGTACAATTTTGTAGGCATGTTCAAATATAAACATATTTTCTAGAAGGATATATAATACATGGCCAAAGGTATGTGAACATCTCATTCCAAAATCATAGGCATTAATATGGAGTTGGTCCCCCCTTTGCTGCTATAACAGCCTACACTCTTCTGGCAAGGCTTTCCACTAGATGTTGCTTGGCAGCCGGCGCTTGGCATTGCGCATGGTGATCTTAGGCTTGTGTGCGGCTGCTCGGCCATGGAAACCCATTTCATGAAGCTCCCGACGAACAGTTCTTGTGCTGATGTTGCTTCCAGAGGCAGTTTGGAACTCGGTAGTGAGTGTTGCAACCAAGGACAGTACGGGCCATTCTTTTCAGTACGGGCCATTCTACTGCCAGTGTTTGTCTATGGACATTGCATGGCTGTGTGCTCAATTTTATACACCTGTCAGCAACGGGTGTGGCTGAAATAGCAGAATCCACTCATTTGAAGGGGTGTCCACATATGTTTGACCATGTAGTGTATATTGAATAGTGAATGTATGTGTTTGCATTGTATTTCAAGTGAGTGCTTATTAACATTTAAGAGAATGAAATGAAACTACCCATTTTAGTTTTGGATTCCAAACTCAAAAGCATTAGGGCTATCTAATTAAAACATTAGCTGTCGCAAATAAACACAGAGTTATCTTGTATGCGCTGTCCGTGGTACTGAAGTCTTAAAACTAAGTATAGCCAAAGGTCCCTCAGAGAACATACCAGCATCTTCATGTCAACAATACGTTTTGCTCCCAATACAAACAAACAAACAAAAAAATAAAACTAACAAGCAAGCACATAAACAAACTGATACGACAATGAGTGACAAATCTCCTCGCTCTGACTAAACACACTCTCCACGTTCTTGTGCTGTGTGATTTGTTAACGGTGCTGTGAGATGAGATGCTCAACAGTGAGTAGAAATATGGACATTATTCCATAGAAATGTAGTGATCTGTGTCATGCGCTCAAGGTGTTTAAAAAATAAATAAAAATAAAACGGTACGTAGTCTCCATGCTTTTCTCTCAATCAAGCTTATTTTTTATTTTTTTTTGTCGACCAACTTGTAAACTATTATTCCAATAGCTTGTATTCCAAGATAACCGTTCAAATACATGCTTGATGAAATGGATTGAATAAAATTGTCATACAACGTGGTTTCGTAATTAGTGAAAAGAAGAAAAACAAAGCCACGGGGACGGTCTCCTCCTGGTGGTATACATTGGACAAGCAGCCTAATCCATTTGTCAAATTAACAAGCCTATCAGAATTTCATATGCTCTGACAAAAAATGACCAATAACCCATTGACAAATATTAAATATATACAATGTAATTAAATGGAGGCTAGAAATGTTGGAAAACCAAAAATGCTATGAAACAAGTTGATATTTATACACAGTTTACTCTGTGTCCTGACAAAATTCATGTAGATCTTTGCAATAGACTAAATGACAATACATTAGATATAAATGAAGCATCGATGTTTTAAGATTTAAAATATACTTAATAAACAGTTATTACGTTATTGCAGGTACCCTTGAAACCCAGCTCCTGTCATGTATCAGGTCTCGATAACGGAATTAAACAACAGCCTATCAGCTAATAATAATTAGGCCTAATAATAAACAGAAACACGTGTCCCGTACACACAAATTCGTAAAAATCCATCATAAATTGCAATGCAAAATAATTTGACAGTATGCATGAGTAAACACGCGATTTATTTGCGTAAAAGGAACAGAAGTCAAACACAGTTAAAATGAAAGAAGGCCTCTGTCATTTGCTGCATGATAAGACCCACTATATTACATTTTAATAAACAATATGCCTACATTTCCGCAGACACTACTCATAATTTATAAATTCACTACAATACTGTGTATTGTACTTTCAAGGTATAACCAATAATAATATGAGTATAATATTAACTTCTAATGATCATTCGAATAATAATATGTAAATAATAATAATAATAA